>JARHVA010001267.1:1980000-2387500 GCA_037957365.1 Torreya grandis
TCTGCGATGTTCAAGAAGGCATAAGATTAAATCATTTTTTATAAATGGCATCGTTAGGATTGTTCTATGAGCCGTTCAATTCACTAGTGGGAAAAGAAGACGTGTAGATAGGTTGGCAATTCGAGTCACTACAGCTGCAAGACGGATATGCAGGCGTATTCAAACGAGAATAAGGAGATCCAAAATCGAGTGATTCTCTTCCACAAACTGGTAATTTTATGGACTAGTTTCGAACCGTTGATAATTATTAGTGTTTATGCATGACATCTCATCTTGATGTTACTAAATGTCCTAAAGAAACATTAAAATTTGTAATCAAAATACAAAATGCAAAATGATTTGAAATAGTTGTTAAGGTATGGAGCTAAAAGCTTCACCCATGGGCGAATACAGAAGTTGCTGGAAGTCCACAGTTGCCGTCGATGGTCAGGAGCAGACTAGAAGCTGCCGGCGTCAGTAGTAGGTCGGCCGACGTCGGTCACCTGTGTGTCCAGGATCTATTTTCATGCGAGAACAGAATGTTTGCATGATGAGATCAAGTGTTGGTTGTAAGTCCGAGTTTCTATTTTAAGTAGAACTGATTAGAGCCCTTGATTAGGAGGTGCATCTAGTGGCTGTAATTGTATGCTCATGAATCTCTAAAGTTATATAATAGGGATAGATCTTCATAGCTTAGTAGACACTACTGTAGAAGTAGAATACAGATTGTATATGTGTATCAATCCAAGTTGTTGGAATTGATTGTAATTGAGAGAGAGAACTCTTGAGGGAAAGAGATCTAAGAAGAGATCTGTACATCTAAGAGAGGTGTGGAAGAAAAGAAGTTTTTTCAATTGTAATTCCTTCTGTAAAGAGTTTAATACAAGTTTTCAGGGTGATTTCTTGTATCTCTTGTTCTTTGTTATTTCTGATTCTAGTTACTTATCTATCTGGTTTAATTCCGCATATAATTGCTTTCATATGGTAATCAATTTTGTTGATTGATCCCCAACAAGTGGTATCAGAGCTAGGTTGTAGGTTCAGAGCTTGATATCCAACAAGAGATATCAGAGCTCAGGTTGACTAACAGGTGTTTCAGATTTGGTTAGTGTGTATTGATTACAGGTTACTCACAGGGAATTTTGTTTGAGTGGGAGAAGCAATGGCAGAAGAAAGTAAATTGAGAATCGAGAAGTTTAACGGCAAAAATTACCAATTATGGAGAATGCAGATAGAAGATTATCTTTATCAAAAAGATCTATACTTACCGTTAGGTGGAGCTGCAAAGAAGCCCACAGACATGGATGATGAAGAATTGGAAGTTCTTGATAGAAAGGCTCTTGGATCTATAAGATTGAGTCTAGCATCTACTGTGATATCTAATTTATCACAGGCAAAGTCTACGGTAGAGTTAATGACTACTTTAGCAAATTTATATGAAAAACCCTCAGCTTCAAATAAGGTATATCTTATGAAGCAGTTATTTAATTTGCAAATGCATGAAGGTGGATCTGTATCTAATCATCTAAATGATTTCCATGGAATTGTGAATCAATTAAATTCAGTCAAAATAGTGTTTGATGATGAAATTAAAGCTCTATTAATCTTATGCTCTTTACCTGAGAGCTGGCATAGCTTGGTAATGGTAGTTAGTAATACTGCATCTACTTCAAATATTTTAAAAGTAGATGATGTTGTTAGTGTAATCTTGAATGAAAAAATTTGCAGAAAAAGCACAGAGGCATCAGGGAATGCTTTAAGTTTTGAGAGCAGGGGAAGGCAGAAAGAGAAGAGCAAGAAAGGGAGATCAAGGTCTAAGTCAAAGATGAGAGGTAGATCCAAATCCAGAATTGGCAGGAGGACAGCCTATTGGAATTGTGGAAAGATAGGGCACATAAGCAAAGATTGCTGGTCAAAACCAAAAGAAGACAATCAACGTGAAGGTACAGAAGAAGCAAAAGTTGTAGGTATTGTTGCACAAGATGCTCTTATATTCTCTTTGAATAATAATATAGAATCTTGGGTTTTAGATTCTGGTGCATCTTTCCATGAAACCCCCAATAGAGAATATTTCAATGACTATGTCCATGGAGATTTTGGAATAGTTTATTTAGGGGATGATGAGCCTTGTAAAATTGTTGGCAAAAGAAAAGTGCAGCTGAAAATGTAGAATGGCAACACATGGGTGTTGAGAGATGTCATGCATGTTCCCAGCCTGAAGAGAAATTTGATTTCTGCAGGAAGTTAGGGGATGAGGGTTGTACAGTAACTCTCACACCAAAAGCTTGGAAGGTTTCCAAGGGTGCACTTGTAATAGCCAGAGGTAAGAGAGTAGGTACTCTCTATTTATGTAATTGTATTACTGATAATTCTCCTTCTATATTATCTACTTCAGATGTAGATGCAAAGTTGTGGCATCAAAGGCTTGGCCACATGAGTGAGAAGGGAATGACAATTCTTAAGTCAAAATGTATGTTTCCAGATTTGAAAAGCATAGATCTAGACTTCTGTGAAGACTGTATTTTTGGAAAACAGAAGAGAGTGAGTTTTCTCAAGACTGGGTTAACAAAGAAGAAGCACAAATTGCAGGTTGTTCACACAGACGTGTGGGGACCAGCTCAAGTTGCTTCTATTGGAGGATCACAATACTATGTTTCCTTCATAGATGATGCTACAAGAAAGGTATGGGTATATTGTATTAAGAATAAATCTGATGTTTTTGACACGTTTAAGATTTAGAAAGCTATGGTTGAGAATGAAACAGGCAAGAGATTGAAGTGCCTGAGATCTGACAATGGTGGTGAGTTCTGCAGCTATAAGTTCAACTGGTATTGTTATATGCATGGAATACGTAGGCAAAGGATGGTTCCAAGGACACCTCAGCAAAATGGTGTTGCTGAAAGGATGAACAGAACAATCATGGAGCGTGTAAGGTGTATGAGGTTGCATGCTGGTTTGCCCTTAAAGTTTTGGGCAGAAGCTGTGGATACTGCAGTGTACCTGATTAACAGAGGACCCTTTGCAGCTCTAGATGGTGGAATTCCAGAAGAGGCATGGACAGGTAAAAAGGTAGATCTCTTATTTCTCAAAGTTTTTGGTTGTGAAGCCTTTGTGCACGTTGATAAGGAAAATAGAAAGAAGCTAGATGCTAAGTCTATGAGGTGCACATTTATTGGCTATGGCTCTGATGATTTCAAATTCAGGTTTTGGAATCTAGAAACTAACAAAATAATTAAGATCTGTGATGTTATTTTTAATGAAAAAGTGATGTATAGTGATCAGCTCAAGACACTGAATCAATCTGAGTAGAGCAATGGAAAATTGGACGAGGTGAAGGTCCAAAATAAGCTCGCGAGAAAGAATAATCACAGACAAGAAAACACAGAGACCAACGTCAGTCAAGAAGGAACTGACGTCGACCGTACAGGAATTGATGACGGTCGTACAGAAATTGACATCGATCAGGTAGAACCGATGTCGACAAGATACAGGCCTAAAAGTGACTGAGGTCGGTCACTGTCAGAGAATTTGGGTGGACAGCGTGTTGTGAATGAGTCTCAAACGCCCATCAGGAGGTCAGAAAGGGTAAGTAAACCTCTAATTTAATATTCCCCTTCATTATTCTATTTATTGCTTACTGATGGTGGAGAACCAGAGAGTTTTGATGAAGCAATACAGGTAGAATCCAAGAGTCAGTGGGAGCTAGGCATGAATGAGGAGATTGATTCCTTGAAAGAGAACCAAACATGGGATTTGGTTGAGTTGCCAGCAGGAAAGAAGACACTGAAGAACAGATGGATCTATAGATTGAAGGAAGGTGAGAATGGACAGATGAGATATAAGGCCAGGTTGGTAGTGAAAGGATTTGCACAAAAACCAGGTATTGATTTTGGTGAGATTTTTTCTCCTGTTGTTAAAATGACTTCTATACGGACTGTACTGTCTTTAGTTGTTATTGAGGATTTGCATCTTGAGCAGCTTGATGTTAAGACAACGTTTCTTCATGGAGATTTGTATGAAGAAATATATATGGAACAGTCGAAAGGATTTGAGGTCAAGGGTAAGGAGAAGCTAGTGTGCAAATTGAAGAAAAGCTTGTATGGCCTCAAGCAAGCTCCAAGACAATGGTATCTAAACTTTGACAGGTTTATGACTAAGCATGGCTACAGTAGATGTCAATCTGACCGTTGTGTATATTTTAAGAGATTGGATAATGGTAGATATATTATTCTATTACTATATGTAGATGATATGCTGGTTGCAGGATCACACATGCAGGATATCTCTGAGTTTAAGGTGAAATTAGCTCACACACTTGCCATGAAGGATTTGGGAGCAGCTAAGAAAATCCTTGGCATGAATATTAAGAGAGACAGAAAAAATCACAGGTTGATTTTGTCTCAAGAGGATTATGTGAACAAGGTGTTGAAACGATTCAATATGCAGGATGCAAAATCGGTAAGCACACCTATGGATGGACACTTCAAGTTGAGTAAAGAACAGTGTCCTAATTCACATGATGAGGTAGAGTACATGAAGAAAGTTCCATGTACTTTCGCAGTTGGGAGCTTAATGTATGCAATGGTTTGTACTAGGCCTGATATTGCCCAAGCAGTGAGAGTTGTAAGTAAGTATATGGCCAATCCAGGAAAGGAACACTGGAAAGCAGTTCAGTGGATCCTTAAATATCTAAGAGGGACCAGCAGTAGGCATTTGTGCTATGGTGGTTCAAACACTTCTCTACATGGTTATGTAGATTTAGATATAGCAGGTGATTTGGATGGCAGGAGGAGCACCACAAGATATGTTTTCACTATTAGTGGAATGGCGATTAGCTGGATTTCAAATTTGCAGAAGGTTGTTGCCTTGTCAACTACAAAAATAGAATATATTGCAGTCACAGAGGCTAGCAAAGAGATGATATGGATGACACAGTTCATGGAAGAGCTTGGAAAGGAGCAAGAGAGTTGCAGACTATACAGTGATAGTCAGAGTGCAATTCATTTGGCTAAGAATTCAGCCTTTCATTCAAGAACCAAGCATATACAGCTTAGGTACCACTTCATTAGATAGGTATTGGAGGATGGTGAGTTGAAGCTGGAGAAGATCCATATAGATAAGAACCCTGTAGATATGTTAGTCAAGTTGGTAACAAAAGATAAGTTGAATCTTCATTCAACTTTTGTTGGACTTCATGATTGAGTTGAAGATGGAAGAGCTAGAAGATGTTGCTATACAGGTACTGGTGCAGCTGGTTATCTTCAAGTGGGAGATTGTTAAGGTATGGAGCTAAAAGCTTCACCCATGAGCGAATACATAAGTTACTGGAAGTCCACAGTTGTCGTCGACGGTCAGGAGCAGACTAGAAGCTAACAGCGTCGGTAGTAGGTCGGCCGACGTC
Organism: Torreya grandis; assembly: GCA_037957365.1. Lineage (NCBI taxonomy): Eukaryota > Viridiplantae > Streptophyta > Pinopsida > Cupressales > Taxaceae > Torreya > Torreya grandis. The sequence continues at coordinate 1,985,381 of JARHVA010001267.1, forward strand.
AGTCATAGGCAGACTGGCAGGGATCGATGTCGGTCACCTGTGTGTCCAGGATCTATTTTCGTGCGAGAACAAAATGTTTGCATGATGAGATTAAGTGTTGGCTGTAAGTCTGAGTTTCTATTTTAAGTAGAACTGATTAGAGCCCTTGATTAGGAGGTGCATCTAGTGGCTGTAATTGTATGCTCATGAATCTCTAAAGTTATATAATAGGGATAGATCTTCATAGCTTAGTAGACACTACTGTAGAAGTAGAATACATATTGTATATGTGTATCAATCCAGGTTGTTGGAATTGATTGTAATTGAGAGTGAGAACTCTTGAGGGAAAGAGATCTAAGAAGAGATCTGTACATCTGAGAGAGGTGTGGAAGAAAAGAAGTTTCTTCAATTGTAATTCCTTCTGTAAAGAGTTTAATACAAGTTTTCAAGGTGGTTTCTTGTATCTCTTGTTCTTTGCTATTTCTGATTCTAGTTACTTATCTATCTAGTTTAATTCCGCATATAATTGCTTTCATATGGTAATCAATTTTGTTGATTGATCCCCAACAATAGTCGTATGAATGTATCCCTAATGCAAGCCTAAAATATTGTGGCTATAACAATATTGATGAGTTGTTTTCCTCTTAGTGTAAGCACCAAATGAGTTGACCAAGCATGATTCACATTGAGTGTTACTTGTAGGCACATAAAGCCATGAAGTATCTATAGCATCATTGATTACAAAATGAATGTTGGTTTTAACCAAACCCTGTCATTAAACGATTCAGGTCTCTTGCATAAAGGAATAATTATGGAATTTTATCATATGGTCTGGAATGTTATTTTGTTGTCTTAAACTATCATTATAGTCGGCTAATTTCAAATGAAATGACCTTTTGAAGATGTGGTTTGGAGATGGCCTGCTCAATATGATGGTTGTTTATCAACATGTACTTAGAGCTTCATATATTTGGCAACATTTTGACTCAATGACAAGTATACTCTTTTGTTCAAGACATTGATTCTTTGCCATTTGTCATAGCCACTACCTCATTACATATGCCCAAATAATTTCACAAGGTTTTATCACACTCATAGACACATGGATGTATTGAAAAGTTAATGCACCCCCCTCAATATCTCACTTATTCTACTAAGTGTCACTATATGCCCCCACAATTGCTTGAGTAATCCATTGTTGATTGATTATGCAATGTTATATGTTATCTTCTTAAGGCACATGGATTTAATTCTGAGTGTTAATTATTTCCCTTGATTTTACATTGAATGCACATGTTGAATCACTCGTGAAGATTCTGAGTTTGCCTTTGCAAAAGAAAAATTGAGTAATCCTGCTTAGTGTAGAGATGCCCTGTGATTGGTCCAATTTACAAATACCACTTGTTACAAGATCCTTATCATTATTGAATATGCCATTTTTGATTCCATTAGGACTATTTTATTTGAAAAGGAAAATGATATTCTTCCAAGCCCTCATAATTAGACAAGGCAACACTTCATCAACATCTTTTTCATCAGTTTGGAAATTTCTTATGTTCAAAGGTGCCAAGTATAATATATGCCCTATATTTTCTATGAATAATTATGCTTAGTTTAGTTTAAAAGTTTAAGAATTAGCTCCAATCACAAATAATAACACTAATGTAAAGTGTGAGATATGGGGCAAAGGGGCTCATAAATGATCCAACTTTGGAAAAATCCACAAAACTTACCACCAATGTAGAGCTGCTAAATATAAATTACCACCAAAACCAAAGCTACACTTGTCCTAAACATGGATTAAACATGTGTGCATAGATAGTGGGACCTTATGCATAGGCCTTACTCTTCCCCTTCTGTTTATTGCTTAAACCTAACTAGTTTTACCTATACTTTATTGATTAGCACATCACCATAATGCCCATTTCTAGAGCCCCTCCCCTCTCTTCATTTTCAAGTTTTGTCTACAAATAAAAAATTGACTAAAATTTTTAGGCTATAAAGTATTTTACTTTACAAAGCTCTATTGGAAAGGGTGTGGCAAATGCCCCACAAAAGTATTGCATGGAAAGCTTGGATTTATAAACAAATAGTTATGTCTACATCGAAGGGCCATGCTTTGGAGTAAAACCCTAGTCTAAAAATAGGATATCCAAGGTAATTTTAGAGTTTCATCTACGAGGGAAAAGGTTTGTAGCTTTGTGGGTCAGCATTCACATTTACGATAATTACTTTTACATGAAAACTTTAATTCCCATCTTCAATATCATTCTAACTCTCATAGGGACTTGACATTTAATGCCCTTGTTAAAGTATGATTGAATTAAATTGTTTAGAGGCATATATTTATAACATATGTCTCGTAAAATTATTTGATTTCCTTATCTCTTGTCAACCCTCCATTTAAATATTTAAACGGTATAAGCTTAGATATGTGTGAATAAATTTTTAATCTTAGGATCAATGTAATTCCCTCTAGAACATTCTTCGAGTTAGAATTTTTTTTAGTATTAGGACACATGATGGTATTTACAAGGGAAAACTTATTAGGTGTATGGTATTCAACTCAACAAAGATACTTATACATATCCTAAAACAAACTTGTGGACACCTCCAAGTTAGAAATTGGAGTAATTAGATATGGACTAATGCACCTTGGCTTGAGGTCACCTTCATCTTTTGGACTCTTTCTTTAAAATTGTCAACTTACACAAGAAAATATGATTCAAATATCTAGACTAATGCACGTTGGCTTGAGGTAACCTTTAACATTTCTAATATCTCTCAAAAAGTTCAACTTACGCAAGAAAATATTATTCAAAGAGGTATGCATGGTCATTCTCTTTTTTTTGTGTTCTAGGAGTGAGGAAAAATTTGTTCTCCTATTTTTATATTATACTTATGGGATTACAACTTGTTGGGAAATAACTCATACATTATAAATAAAAATAGAGGAGAGCTCTATTATGATAATTTTAATGCAGACAAAGATAATTCCAAATGCACACATAAAAAATTACACTAGGGAAAACTATTTTGGCTAAAAAATCTAGCACAATTACCTTCTTAAATTATAACACAAATTGAATCATCGTACAATATTACAATCAAGTCACAAGGTTCTATAACCTTCATACAATGATTTAATGTATATTATAATGCACACACTTAACCATGTGTATTTAGCATTAAACAACCTTTGTTGCATATATTCTATGTAACTTTGATCTCCCTACCTCTTCCTTAGAAGAACAATGTCTTATAACAGACACCTACAACATCAAAATACAAGAGAATCTACATGCACCAACTACTATGCTAATTAAACAACATGTAACATTGTTTAATGGGTATGTGTCAAAGCACCACCAAGACATTAATAACACTCCTTCAATTTGATAGATTTATTTGGACAAGTGTTTAGAATTCCTTTAGATAACTTTTCATTTTTATGCATGTTGTACAACTCCTTTTATCATTTTACTGCAACACAACCACTGAGCACCATTTTTTAATCTCTCAAAGTGAAATGAAAACTATGAAGAGTGGCCCACATAGCCTCTCCATCATCATTACACGATGATAACCTTGTGTAAATTTTAAAGGTACTCTTCACACAAGACTATGCAACCATCCCAATTTGCACAATCCACATATGTAATGTTTTTTGTAACCAATTATCTGTGCAAAACAACTTGTGTACCTACAATTAACATTGCATAGATTCATGCAAATTTGAGACATCTACTAAAAATCTCCCACTTATTGAACACTTTGCACAAGGGATCATGTATCCATCCTTCAGTAGTTTTGTGCAACCATGCTTGTCTCCTAGCACCAAGATAATTTCTCAATACTCATTACCTTAGTTAATGAGTTTGTAAATTTTTCATTCTTGTTCACTTTATATAGAGATATATATTTTATTTTCCACCATTTACCTCATAAAAATGATACCACACCTCAATATGCTTTGTTTGAGAATAATATTTAGGATTCTCTTCCAAATAAATTACACTTTAACTATCACAACCTAGTATTTTATCACTTTCTGCTTAAACCTTATAATATAACACAACCTTTGAATCCACATCACTTCCTTTTTTGCATTATTAAATAAAATATATTTAGCTTCAATGGTAGGTATGGATGCACTAGCATGTTATTTTCTCATCCAACTTATACCTCCATCAAACAAGTTGAAGACATTAGCACTAGTAGACCTACGACAATCAAGGTTTACAACCAAATGAAATTCAATAAAACCTTGTAGACTTAAACTCTTAATTCCATTAGATGTACCTTGGTAATTAATAACATGATAAAATGTTCATCACATATATTTGAAGATCCTCTTCATAATTTTCTAGTGCTCCTTGATAAGATTGGATATGAATCTGCCAACTACTCCCACTATTTGTGTAATGTTAGGTCTTTTCTAGACTATTGTGTACATTGTGTTTATCACTACACTCACATACAAAACTTTAAATATATCATCAAACTCCTCCTGGTTATTTGGACATTATGTAGTTGATAGCTTTTGACCAGCTAAGAAAGGGGTGTGCATCAGTTTCTTGACCTGTATCCTAAACCTTTCCAAAAATGGTTCAATGCACTTCTTTTGATCTAGTTAAAGCTTCATATTTGCTTAATCTTATTTGAGTTACATCATCGAGATAAATCTCACAGCATCAAGATATTTTAGGTTGAACTTCGTAAATAAATGAGAATTTACATGTTTGATCATGCCGATGTCATTTCTAATCAGTAGCATGTCATCCACATAGAGGACTATGATGACAAAATGATCAACATTATTATGCACATACTCAAGTCCAACCACATAATTATCAAATTAATGATTCCACATTATGGCTGATTGCTTCAATCTATACAAAGACTTCTTTAGTCTACATATCAAACCTTCTCTCCCCTTCACCTTGAAGTTCTCAAGCTTTGACATGTATATTTATTCCTCAAGCTCTCTATGTAGGAACATTGTATTCATGTCTATATTTTTTATTTACAAATCAAATACAACAACAATATTATAAATAAAGTTGATTGAAGTAAATTTTTACACCAAATAAGCCTTATACCTCTCCATCTTCCCTTGCACATTTTAATTCCTTTTGACAACCCACTTGTAGCCTACAAGTTTTCTTCCATGAGGTAGCTTCACCAGATTCTAAGTCTCGTTATTGTCTAAAGACTCTATCTACTCATTCATATCCTTCTTTCAAGACTTGCTCTTTGCACACCCCAGTACTTCATTCACCCTCTTAGGCTTATCACTATCAATAATTGATAATAGGTATGCAGAATGAAATTTTGGTTGGCTATACCTTTCAAAAACTCTTTGCACCTATTCTAATCTCTTCAAAGTAGGATTGGTTAGCTCCTCCTCTTCTTGTGACTCTTTCAACTAATTTTCCATCTCACCTTATTTAGATATAGGCTCTTCAGCATTTACATCAACCCTCATCTTTTATATTTCTTTCTTTAGTTGCTTTTTTGGTTCTGTATCCATATGAACATTGTACACCTCATTGAAGAATACATTTTGGTTGTAGACTGCTTTTTTCATCTTGAGATTCCACAACTCTTACTATTTTATGCCACTCATGTACCCTTTGATGATTCTATCGAGGAAAACTAATTTGATGATCTGGAGATAGTCTGAGTATGATTTTAAGCAGATTAGACATAGACTAATGAATTATTTTAGAATAATGATAACGAATCAGGAAGGTCAGACCCATGAAAAGTATGTGGATGTGAGATAATGATGAATAAGATACATATGTGTATGTGAATTCATGTAAGGTGAAGTTAGGTCAAAATTAACATTTCAAGTATCTAATACCAAATTTCAATGTTTAAAATTCCCCCTTTTATTCTAGTATTGTGTGCAATGTGTGCATTATCTTTTTGAGAAAGCTAAAAATGTGTAGATTACTTCATGCGAACTAAAATGAAAATGTATGAATCAATGTCCTTGTATAAATCTGAAAGATAAAATGAAATTGAAAAATTAGTAACTTAAAGAGAAAGTAATGAATACACCTATAAGTGGGTGAACCATCTTTCCTTGTAACTTTTTGTTGGCGATAATGATTCCTTGTTGAGGCATTAGGATAATTGTGCTTCCTTGTTGAATCAATTGGATAGTTTGGGATGATTATGCCCCAAATTTACATACTAATGCAATGTCATGGATTCAAAATTAAATACCCCAACCCTCATTGAAAGGGAGTAGTGCCCGGGTCATTGAGAATTATTGAATCCTCAACTACACGACTCGTATAAATTATATTGAACCCCAAGACACTAAGGTGTAAGACCCATATTGGGCTCTCTTTGAGTAATTTTTATTACATTGATCATCATTAAGCCTCAACCACATTACCTCGATATACATGAATCAACCATTGCCAATTGACTTATAGATTCAAGGGTGTTCACTTCTAAATATCATCAAATGTGTTTAAAAATAGAAAAATTTAATAGTGTGTCTATATGAACAAGATTCATGCCCCATAATATAATTTAATATGTGCTAATATGATATTTAATGATATGCATCTATATGTTATTTTATTTTATTCAAAACATGAAAACATGTAACTCATATTCCTACAAAATGAGTGCATATGCATGGCATATGCCCCAAAATGTCTATGAATCTATAAATATATGAAAACCTAAAACTTGTGTTCCTATAAATTATGTGCATATGAATGTCATGTGCCCCTAAAATTTGTTCCAATTTTTAAATACATATCTCATATCTAAACCAAACTGATAATTTGAACCAATATGAAATATTTGAATACTGTAAACTGTATCAAAATCTAAATTTTTTGCTCATAGAGACTTACATCTCTATGACAAGCCCATTCATATTTCCCCTTTTGAGGTGAGATATGTAGCGTGTAAGCCACTCGTCTCAAAATAAAATAGTTAACTATATCATGTTGTGTAAAAAAAATTAATCATGTAGAATCATGTCAACATGTGGAGAATATGTCATCATAGTATGAATGTATCATCAATACATATATGAGACATGTAATGTAAGACATACAAGTTTCATGTCAAGATAGATATATAAATTGGGCACGCATTAGTAACCATAATTGATACAAGCACTAAGAAAGACTACGTAATAAATGTGTATGATGTGAATCATGGTGTCGTAGATAACAATAGAAAATGTATGGTATGGATCACAACACCATAAATTAAACAAGCTCAATAGACAAACAATCAAATATTAATCCACTCATAATCAAAAAATGTCATGGCCATGACACACATAATATAAACACATAAAATAGCACTTAATGTCACACAAGTCCAAGGGCCACACACAATGAATCAATCAAATGTTGCACATAAATACAAGGGCTATATACAATGGACATTAACTTGTCACAAACACAAAGATAAGAGCAAAAAAAAATGGAAAATAAAATGTCATACAGACAAGGCCAAGGGCAAAATATAATGGATAATAAAATATCACAAACAAAATTCATAGGGCTACAAATGATAGACAAGAAATGATTAGCCTATCATGAAATGAAACATTAATAAAGAAGCATATAACAAGTCAACTAGTCAATACCATTAAAGTATGTCAATATCACAACATTAGAAAGTAGCATATCCATGAAGTATAGCACTATAAAGAGTATGAATAGTAGCAATACATGTGTAAGAAATAAATGGAGCTCAACATGGTAAATGGAAAGGTAATAGAAAGTGTACACACCCAAATTTGGTATAATCCCATCTTTAATACCTTTTTATACAACTTTACATATACATATTATTGATGACAAATGCAGTATCTACTAGTGTATTTGTTTGGGTCTTCCCTTTGTATTTCATATGCTTTTGTGTTCACTTGTCCAAATGTTATTTATATTTTTTGTTTTGTCATGGGGATCCCAAATTCCTTTCTTTTATATTTTTGTGTGATTTTTGGACAAGTCCATAATTTCCAAATAGGTCTAGGTCATGGATATGTCCATGAAATGCAGACTTGTCCGAGCGTAACTTGTGAAGTTATTTTGGGTTACTTTTCATTTGGGTCATTTTTTTTGTTTGTTGGGTCTTGTTAGGTCAACTTTTACACACTAATAGGTCTCCTAGTTTGAAATCAAAATCTCTATAAATACAGAGCTATTATAAGGCATTTAGGGACACCATTCTAGATTATCAAGAGCTAGATAAAGATTACACATTTCATTCACAAAATTGATAAAGCTATATATGAAAGTTACAAAGGATAAATCTATATTTCCATGCTCATGACAAGTGTAAATAGGAGAAAGATCATCTAGAATTGCATTCACAATTTCACATATACACATTAGTGGGAGAACTACATTCAATTTTGAGCCCTCTTTAGAGTATTGGCAATGTAGTGTGGTGCTTGATTAGTTAGTGGGGATTGACCAAGGTCAATCAATCTCAATCCATTTGGATCGACACCCTCTATTTAATATAAAATCAATTTTTATAGGAAATAAGGTTTTATATTATAGGTATCTTTGAGAAAAAATTTAGATCTAGCAGTATATCAACAATATCAATAAATATAAGCATAGGTGGTAGGATAATCACAGTTCCCTAATTTTCACAATAGATAAATCCATAGTCAAAAAATAAGGTTGACCTATATTATTTTCTAGGGAATGTGGATCTTTCTAGACACAAGCACAAATTTTATCCCTACACCTAAATGATCACAGACCCATGTTGATGAATTCCATATGTTTATACCTGATCTCAGACTAGTAGAATCTCTTAATATGAGTTAAGTGTTAGGGTGTGGAGCTAAAAGATTCAACCTTTGCAAACTAGGAACTGAAGGTTGCTGAGTTCTACAGGAACCGGCGTCGGCAGCATGACCGACGTCGGCAGGATCCAGTGCAGGAGGCAACCGGCGACGGCAGGAAGTCGGCCGACGTCGGTAGAACCAGACCAGCAGGGACCGACGTCGGTCGCCTGTGTGTTCCCGAAGTGTTCGTTTCACGGACAGTTAGTTAAGTGAACTATGAGTTTGCATGTCAAGACCAGCCAGAGTCTTGGGCTGCGAGGACAATTGTCCAAATTAAGAGTCTTAGTTAGTGTTTGAGTTAGGGATCTATTTATAGACCCATTGGCATGTATTGTATAAGGCATGAGATAGAAAGGAAGAGTTCCTTCTAGTTGTAAGATCTATGAGTTGCAGGTTGTTGCAAGCTCATTGGTGATCTACATGTAAGCTTGGTCTTTGAATTGCAGGTTGCAGGTTCATGAGAGATCAGCTTGAAGTGCTATAGAGTGCTTGATGTACCGGCAGGGTTATTACTGACTGGTTGGTGAGGTGAACACCAATTCTGTGTGTGAGTTGGTTGTTGGGACCGTTTTTGTGTAGGAGAGTGTGTGTGAGAAGAATTACTGTACACTTGAGGTGTGGTGAATCTCTGTAAGGTGAAAGAGTGTGGCGGCTCTTTGATGTATTCTTTTCTGTTAGTGTTAATACAAAATAGTGTATTGTCTCTCACATTCTGTGCTATTGGTGAATTCTAGTTACTTGTGTTTCTGGTTATTTCCGCATATTCAATTGCTTATATATTTGGTAATCATACTGTGCTCTATCTGAGGAGCAAGATCCTAACCAGTGGAGTCAGAGCATGTTTGTTGTTCCCTGATTTCCTGACAAGTGGTATCAGAGCCTTGGTTGTAGGTTCTTGAGCTTGATACCAACAATTGGTATCAGAGCTTTTGGTTGGGATACTAACAGATTGGTGTAGATTTGGGTAGTGTGTTTTGATTACAGGTTACTCACAGGGTTTCTGTTTGAGTGGGAGTTGAGCAATGTCAGAAAGCAGTCAACTACGAATGGACAAGTTCAATGGCAAGAACTACCAATTATGGAGGATGCAGATTGAGGACTATCTGTATCAGAAAGATTTGTACTTACCGTTGGGTGGGGTTGCTAGCAAACCCTTTTATATGAAAGATGAAGAATGGGATGTTCTTGATCGGAAGGCTCTGGGATCTGTTAGATTGAGTCTTGATTCATCTGTGATTTCCAGCTTATCACAGTGTAAGACAACGGTGGAGTTGATGAAATCTTTGGCAAATTTATATGAAAAACCCTCGGCTTCAAACAAGGTATTTCTTATGAAGCGTTTATTTAATTTGCAAATGTTGGAAGGTGGATCTATTCATAGCCATCTTAGTGATTTCCATGGTTTAGTAAACCAGTTAAGTTCAGTGAATATTGTATTTGATGATGAACTTAGAGCTCTCTTAATCTTGTGTTCATTACCTGAAAGTTGGGAAGGTTTGGTAATGGCAGTTTCTAATACTGTGTCTCCTTCAAAAGTCTTAAAAGTGGATGATGTTGTGAGTGTAATCTTGAATGAAGAGATACGCAGGAAAAGCACAGGTGAATTATCCGGAAATGCTTTGAGTGTTGAAGGAAGAGGAAGGCCAAGAGAAAAGACAGAGCGTGGGAGATCAAGGTCTAAGACAAGCAAGAGATCCAAGTCCAGGTATGGCAGAATAACCTGCTGGAAATGTGGAAAGCAAGGGCACTTAAAGAGAGATTGCAGATCGGGTGAAGATCATCATGAAGAACATGAAGAAGAGGCAGATGCTGCGGGTTACATTGCACAGGATGCTCTGGTATGTTCTTTGGATAAAGTAGAATCTTGGGTATTAGATTCTGGTGCCTCTTTTCATGCATCTCCACATAGAGAATTTTTTCATGAGTATGTCCAGGGAGACTTTGGAGAAATTTGTGTAGGGGATGGTAAGCCTTGTCAGGTTGTTGGCAAAGGCAAAGTGAAGCTGAAATTGCAGACAGGTGACACATGGGTGTTAAAGGAGGTCATGCATGTCCCAGTTCTGAAGCGGAATCTGATTTCTGTTAGAAGTTTGGGTGAAGAGGGTTGCACAGTAACTCTCTCAGCGGACTCTTGGAAGGTTACCAAGGGTACACTTGTTATAGCTAGAGGTAAGAAAGTAGGTACGCTTTATCTATCTACTTGTTTTACTGATTCTCTTTCTGGGTTATCTACTTCAGCTGTAGATTCAGAGATGTGGCTTGATAGGCTTGGTCACATAGATAAGAAGGAGATGCTGGTTCTTGAGTCAAAGAATATGCTTTCGGATTTGGAAGGCATGGATCATGGTTTCTGTATGCAGAAGAAGAAAGTAAGGTTTCTTGAGGAATCCGATGTTAGTGACAAGAACGGGAAAGCCTTGGTTTTCAAGGAGAAAGTGACGGACAGAGTTCAGCATAAGGTGCAGAGGAATTCTGAGCAGAGCAAAGGTGATTTGGACAAGGTTTTGATCCAAAAAGAGCTCGCGGGAAAAAGTCAGGTCTCACAAGAAAAACACAGAGACCGACGTCGGCAGGAAAACCGGCGTCGGCGTCCAGACAGGGACCGACGTCGGCTATGTGCAGCCCGACGTCGGTGACTCGGGGCAGACAGAGACCGGCGTCGGCCAGGGGAAAACGACGTCGGCAGAGAGGCAGTCACAGGGAACCGACATCGGTCGGCTGTAGACTGAGATGTGACCGGCATCGGTTACTGAGACGAATTTTGGGTGGACAGCTAGTTGTCATGGAGTCTCAAGCGCCCATTTGGAGGACTGAAGGTGTAAGTAAGTTCTTAAATTCGTCATTTCCCTTCTTTACACTACTTGTTGCTCACTTATGGCATAGGACCAGGAGTTGTTGAAGAAGCAGAACAGGTAGATCCAGGAAACAGTGGGAGCTAGGCATGGATGAGGATGTGATTCCTTGGAGGAGAACCAAACAGATGTTTTGGGTAGTGTTGCCAGCTGGAAGTAAGCACTGAGAGACGAATGGATGTTGAGGATGAAGAAGAACGGAAATGGATACGTGAGATGGAAGATCAGGGTATATGATCTTGTTTTAGCTGCAGGGCAATGGAGGTTTGATCATTGTGTTTCTCTTTACCAGGTTGGATAGTATTAGCTACACTATTCTATTTTCTGTATGATGTGCTTGTTGCAGGGTTACATATACAGGTATTTCTGAACTAAAGGTAAAGCTAGTTCAGGTGTTTGTCATGGAGAATCTGGGAGCAGCAAGATTCTTTGGCATGAGTGTGTTCTAGAGACATGGAGGTCTTGTTGACTTTGTTTCAGGATGATTGTGTGAATCCGGTTAGCACACCGATGGTAAGACAGTTCATAGAACAGGTGTCTTGATTCACATAGTGAGGTTGAGTGCATGATATGTACTAAACCTGAGTTTTCCCAAGCAGTGGGAGTTGTCACAAGTTTGGAGTCAATCCGGGAGAGTGATACTGAAGGGCAGTTCAGTGGGACCAGCAGCAGGTGCACATGCTATGCAGGGTCAAGTTCTTTTTTTCTACATGGTTGTAGATGCGGATGTGGCAGGTAATTTGGATGACAGATTTTGCATCACGGATTTTGTGGTGGTTGGTCTTCAAGAGTGATCTTGAGGAGGGATACAAAGCCAAGGAAACAAACTAGACGGTGTACAGGTACAGGTACAGGTTGCAGCTGTTTATCTCCAAGTGGGAGATTGTTAGGGTGTGGAGCTAAAAGCTTCAACCTTTGCAAACTAGGAACTGAAGGTTGCTGAGTTCTACAGGAACCGGCGTCGGCAGCATGACCGACGTCGGCAGGATCCAGTGCAGGAGGCAACCGGCGACGGCAGGAAGTCGGCCGACGTCGGCAGAACCAGACCAGCAGGGACCGACGTCGGTCGCCTGTGTGTTCCCGAAGTGTTCGTTTCACGGACAGTTAGTTAAGTGAACTATGAGTTTGCATGTCAAGACCAGCCAGAGTCTTGGGCTGCGAGGACAATTGTCCAAATTAAGAGTCTTAGTTAGTGTTTGAGTTAGGGATCTATTTATAGACCCATTGGCATGTATTGTATAAGGCATGAGATAGAAAGGAAGAGTTCCTTCTAGTTGTAAGATCTATGAGTTGCAGGTTGTTGCAAGCTCATTGGTGATCTACATGTAAGCTTGGTCTTTGAATTGCAGGTTGCAGGTTCATGAGAGATCAGCTTGAAGTGCTATAGAGTGCTTGATGTACCGGCAGGGTTATTACTGACTGGTTGGTGAGGTGAACACCAATTCTGTGTGTGAGTTGGTTGTTGGGACCGTTTTTGTGTAGGAGAGTGTGTGTGAGAAGAATTACTGTACACTTGAGGTGTGGTGAATCTCTGTAAGGTGAAAGAGTGTGGCGGCTCTTTGATGTATTCTTTTCTGTTAGTGTTAATACAAAATAGTGTATTGTCTCTCACATTCTGTGCTATTGGTGAATTCTAGTTACTTGTGTTTCTGGTTATTTCCGCATATTCAATTGCTTATATATTTGGTAATCATACTGTGCTCTATCTGAGGAGCAAGATCCTAACCAGTGGAGTCAGAGCATGTTTGTTGTTCCCTGATTTCCTGACATTAAGTTGTCTTCTTCTTAATGTTTTCTAAAAATAACATATTGTTATATTTAGCAAATTATAATCAAAATGATTAATAAAGTGAATATTTTTAACATTCTTAATTATTCAATAATTTTATGCTTATTAGTTTCACATAATAAAAAATAAGTTATAACTTGTATCAATGTAACCTATGGAATAATATGCCCCCAACATTGGCATGGTCCTTGAGTATAGGAATGTATTGCATCCATGTCTCATGTGTAATCTATATGTCCTACATCTCACTCACATACATGGTGAAATGAATGTGTGTATGAGAAATGATATGTAGTCTATCAAATATGTGATAAATAACATAAGTGAATAATGGAAACTAGTTAACATGTCATGCTTAGGTCTTGATTTTGATTTTTGAATTTTTTTTTGAAATATTTGTTTAAATGATATGTTAACCAATTAACCAATCTACATGATGGTCATGGGGAGGTCATGTATCAAACATGGGAAGGGTCACCTTTTGTGATCAAGGAGTATCAAGTGTAATTATATCTGAATCTAAAAAATAATCTCTTATTATACTATAATCATCATCATCATGACTCATAAGATCCAGTGTATGATGCATAACTTGAGGAAATAAAGTATCATGTAGAATCCATCATACATTAGGAAAAACATGTACCTGTGTTCACTATTGAACACATTAAATTATTAATAATCTTATCTTAGAACATGGAGTAAATACAAACTATCATGAGTCATGAATGACTCTCTATTATAATGGGTGATAAGCATTGGTCGTATATAAAAGTTAACTACTTTCCTGTGAATTATTTGTGTAGAATGACCTTGAGTAAGTTTTATAAGTAGTTGCATAAAATTATCCTAAATATATGGAGTATATAACTATATATAATGATCTTGAATAGGTGTAACAACTAACTCTATAACATGATCCTGAATAGGTCTAACAACCAACTATGGTGGTGGTGGGGTGGAGGAGGAAATACAAGTGGTTGAATAGGGTGCTCATATGGAATACCTAGAACTATGACCCCTAACTAGAATGTATATACTTGTCACATTTATGCACTTAAGATGGTACCACACAAAGATTTTATATCCAAGGGTATCCTAAAAACATGTTAAATACCCATGTGCTTGGTAATGCTAGGAATGGAATAGCAGCTACTACAGGCCCTATATTAAGAGGTAGCACAATGTGTCTTAAGGGTTTTATTTCCATTAATTTAATCCTTTGATTATCTTGGTTATTTTAATTAAATCCTTGTGAATGTATTCAAGAATATGTAGAAGTTCATTTTACAATCATTTTAACTTGAACCATTATATACCATGACACTATAAAAAGGTTACAAATAAACACAAGCTCATAGAAATAATTAATTGAATTTAAATTCATATTCCATAATCTCACTATCATCAAATTTAATTATAGGTCATTGTATTGATATGCCTATGAATATACCAATAAGATTGTCTAATGGGTGATCATATATCGAAGCAGGAGAATGTGCATTATATGCCATATGCACCTCAATAGCATCCTTAATTTTTATTGTCATATGATTTGGCAGGGGATTAAAAAAACTATTTAATTTTTCATTTGAATTAGGTTATGGTACTAAATCCTTTGTAGGTGTGCCAAGCTCAATAATGTAATCATCAATGAGTGCATGTATCTTATGACTTAGCTTATATAATTTATTAGTAGAATGTCCAACACATCAATGATAATCATAATATGCATTAATGTCACATTTTTTAGGTGTATACCTACTTGTATCAACCTCTTGTAGTGGAGGGAGAGATATAAGGTTACACTCTAGTAACTTTGGTAGTAGGATATGAGGAGGTTGAGGTAATCATGAAAATTGACTCCTTTTTTGGAATAAATAAGAAAATTCAATTAATAGGATGTGATAATTCATTTTTTTTGTTTTACTCATTCTTAATATTATTTTATTTAAACTTATAACTTGGTTTGATTTTAAACTTTGTAATTGATGTAGTTGTAGCATTAGGCACATATTTGAGTTTTTTCAAAGTAATAACCTTAAATTATTGATTTCTTACTATATGACATAACTCATCAAATGATTTTAATTTCTTGAATACATTAGACTCATGGAGATAACCAAGAAAAAATTTCTTTAAGATATATTTCAACTCATTATCATCCATAACATTTGTCATCTTGGAAATCATAGTCTTATACAAAATCACATAGTCACTATTTGGTTCATTGGATCATCGCTCGAGTTTTGAAAATTTAGTGTAAGATATTTTATCAATGTGATTGAAAAAAGTGTTATAAATGATCTTCCAAAGGATTAAATTCCTTAACTAATTGTAATGGGAGCTTATAGGACCACTACAAAGAACAATCCTAGAGACTATGTGGAAATAACTTGGTCAACGGTTTTTAATTGGATGCATAACACAAACATGTTGTGTGAAAGGATCTTAGGTGTATCTTTGGATCACCTTTACCATCATAAAATGGAAGCTTAGGAATTATGAAACCTATAGGAAAAAGATAAAATAAAATATTTGGGGCTAAAGGATTATGAAGCAAAGCATGTGAATCCATTGAATGACTATCTCTAGAAGCACCTTAATCTAACTACAACACCTTAACTTGTAAAGATAAAAAAAACTCTAATCGATGGATTGTGTATTAGGTGAGTTGATGTTGTAATATGCAAAGTCATTATAGGATGTGCATAGGTTGACTATGTAAGACTAACCATTTTACTATGAGAGAGACTTTATGTTTCCCCCACACCTTGGGTGGGCATCACATGTGTAACCAAAGGTATAAATTTAATATTGGAAATTTTAGTAGTTTGAACACCTATAATGTAATTGGTAACTCCAAAATAATTACTAATAATAATAAATATCTCATGTTGTTTTTCCTCACATGTGACAACCTTAGCTTTATGTGCAGATTTAGATGTTAGGATCAATTTTAAAACCTTATCAAATTCTTGAGGATTTTGATGAATTTAATTTTGAAACTTAGACAGTGCTTTAACTTGTTTAATATCTACCCCATTGAGGTCACTAAGATGGATATTATCTTGGTATTCATAATTATCTTGATTAACATTTTCCAAATCAAACATTTAAACACAATCTTCTATTTATACATACTCATTAATTTACCTTTTTAAAAATAATGAACCTTAATAAGATTAAAACTTTGAACTAATTCAGATTGTATAGCATGTCACAATTAAGCATTAATATGAATATAAAGGCAATTTTGATTTAACACTTACACTTACTATTGTTAGAATATGTATTTCATGTGTTTTCCCACGTTTGCTAGTGTATTAGCTAGCTTTTTTAAATCTTGTAGTGAATTTGTCCTATGTGAAGATTTATCCCACATTGGCCAACTTAGTTTAGTATTTTACCTTGACTATATAATCAAGTGCTTTCATTTTTACTAGCATGCTTTGATATGCTTCATTTTTTAATATATATGATATGCCATATTTTTGCATTTCATATCTGCAACTTCCTTTGTGATGTTTTATCACCAACACTTCAGATTCTAGGGTTGGATTGCCTTTACCATTCCTAACATGGTACCAAAGCCTTGAATAAGTTGTAACCATCCTTTATCTTACAAATCAGATAATTTTACTCCACTTCCCTCTTGTCACTTCTTCTCTTATTGCAGAGAGGAAATTTAGAAGAGACATTTACAAGGAGTTTAGCTTGTAATTCAGATAATTTTACTCCACTTCCCTCTTTTCACTTATTCTTCCCTTCTCATGGAGAGGAAATGTAGAAGAGACATGTACAAGGAGTTTAGCTTGTAATTCAGATAATTTTACTCCACTTCCCTCTTTTCACTTATTCTTCCCTTCTCATGGAGAGGAAATGTAGAAGAGACATGTAAGAGGAGATTTTTGTGCCCTTTGGTGCCCCCTTTTAGATTTTTAAATATTTTATTGTTTTTTGAATCTTTTATTGCTTCTAAAGTAGTGAAAGAAGTCGAAGAGAGGAGAGGAGCGTTCCATTTGAAGATTTTGATCTTGGCGTTGGAGAGTGGAGAAAGGAAGCATTGTGGTGTCCCTTTTGTATTCTGTTTCAGATCTTTTTTTCTCAAGAAAAGCATTGGAATTGTTTTCTTATTTTAGATTTATGAAAGTCATACTATATTAAGGCATCCTTTTGTGTTAGATCTGTGGCATCCTTTTATTTTTTTCAAGTCTATTTTAAGATTGGTGAGATCTACCTAATCATTAGATTTTGTAGAAGTGATGTTGAATCTTTACCTTTGAACCGTTGAAATCTGCCTAAAATCAAAGATATGGTTATGGCATCCCAAATCCGAGGAAGAAAAAAAAACATTTGTGTTGGCCATTCACACTTCTATTGTGTTGATTTTGGCATCCTTTTTTTGTTTTTATAGACCTTGGCACTGGAGAAATTAGATTTTATAGCTAAGGTGCCATTAGTTTTTAGCCTTGCATTGGAGATTTTATGAGAAAAATCATTACTACTTT
Organism: Torreya grandis; assembly: GCA_037957365.1. NCBI lineage: Eukaryota > Viridiplantae > Streptophyta > Pinopsida > Cupressales > Taxaceae > Torreya > Torreya grandis. The sequence goes on from JARHVA010001267.1 coordinate 2,003,366, forward strand.
ATTTTTCCTGCATTTGTCTGCACTAGAGTTTCTTTGTGAGAGATATGTCAGTTCAAATATTTGTTTATAGCATTGAAACAACATTATTATCTTGCAGTAGAGATCAAAGGTCTCATTTTGGCATCATGCTTTGAACCTTAGCACTTTTCTTTTAAGATCTATTTTTTGGTGTCATCTGCTATATAAATTTGATCCTTTACATTATTTGATATAAGATTTGTTGCACGTGATCTGATGCATTTTATTACACTTGATATGATGCATTGAGGATATGCTAGTTGGATCAAAAAAAAATTCCAAGAATGAGGCATTGAAAGGCTTAAGGAAACAAAGGCATTGAAAGAAAAGTCTCAACATCTACCTATGAAGGAGAAAGGAGAGAGAAATTATTCTTTTTCCAACCTTGATGTTTGTTTTATTGAGAAGATTTGTGTTTGTATCTTCCTAGAGGGATCTAAGATAAAACACAATAGTAAAACTTTTTTTCCTATCAAAACAAGCTTTTCCATTCATTTTTTCTTTTACAAGTCTAATTTTTACCTTAAGCGTAAGTCCAACTCACTTGCATGTGTATAGGGATCACATAGTTGGTTATTTTTCACTTCCATTAGATTTTTAAGTATGTGGAAAAAAATTGGTTCCAATGAGTGGTTAGAATCCCACCTCTATTTTCCTTTTGGTCACTAAATATGGTCGTAGTGTTTTTTATTGTTTTGACCCATTTTTATGGGAAATCATAACACTTGTATCTTTTGAACTGTAACTCAAATTTGAGTTATATATTTTTCAAAAATGCATATTTTTTTATTCTCTATTCATTAGTGTCATTAAATTGTAAAAAATAACTATTTTATAAAGTGCCAAAATTGGGGGTGTCCTGTAATAGAATCTTTTGGGGGGGTTGTCTCTGTGCTGATTTTTGCGCACCCTTTGCATTCTTTTTATCTTGCTGATTAGTTAGCATGGCTTCTACTTCTGGTGTTGACCATTGTGAGCCTTTGACTATACATAATTACTAAACATGGAGACCTCTAATGCAAACAATCATAAAGTGCAAAGGATTATGGTCCCTAATGAACGAAACATAACCACAGTTCACACAAAAATTTGAAAATTTTCAGCATTAGTGTAAGTTTGAAAAATGTATGGGCTTGATGGGGGGATACATGAGTGATAGTATATTGTTTCATTTTGATGGGTGTTATTCTCCATTTAAAATATGGACTAAGTTAAAATCATTGTTTGAGAAAGTAGACCACTTGAGAGTGATGCAGCTTGAAGTGTATCTTTCTTCACTAAATCCATATGACTTTGCTTTCATTGTAGATTATCTCACAAAGTTTAAGTATTTATTGACACAGTTGAAGGGGAATGGTTGAGATAAAAAGGATGAAAAGTGTGTATACTTAATCTTGTCTAAGTTGAGTGGCCCATTCCAAATCTTTGCTTATACTTTTTTTTCTCATATGGATGTATTAGGTACCACATTCAAAATGCCATATTAAGAGTTATTTTGTGAAAGAATCACTAGGGAGGAATCCAAATTATCTCACCTTGATTCTTCCACCTCTAAAAAAGCATTAGTGGCCTCACATTCTAAGTCTACGGTAAAATCTAAGGGTAAGAAGAAAAACACTCCACCTCCACCTCAAAATGCACCTAAACCCACCAACACTACTCCATCTAAACCCAAACCATCTTACAAATCCAAGAATAAGCCTAACCTATTTTGCTCATATTGTGGGGGGACTGGCCATGAAGATTTTAGGTGTTTCAAGACAATGCAAGCCTTAGAGGATGCCATTAGGAAACACAATATCTCTATCTCCAATCCTCCATCTCATGAGCATGGGAAAACACTTAATGTTGTCAAGAGATCATAGTTACCTATTTTAGACAATTGGGTTCTAGATTCTCGTGCTTCATACCATATGACTTATACCAAGGAGTCTTTTATATCTCTTGATCTGTGTTCCACTTTCAACATTGAGGTTGGATATTCTTCCTTCATTTTTGTTAAGGTGAAGGGTGACATACAACTAGATGGTCACTGCATCAATGATTCATTATATGTTCCAAACATCACCACCAATCTACTTTCAGTGTATCAAATTTACCATTTTGGTTAGGGTAAGACAATGACTTTCACACCACAGGGTGTTGAAGTTAGAGATTTACTAGATCCACACACACTCATTAGACAGGGTGTTGTTGATCATAGTTCTCAATTTTACTATTTTGAGGGTTTTGATGAGACTCCTCCTTTAGGGATGTGTTTAGTTTCCCATGTAGATTTTGAGAGTTAGCTTTGGCATGAGAGATTTGGACACCTGAACTATATATATTTGAATGAGTTAAGCACTCACAATATGGTAAAGGGTCTTCATACAGTTTCATGACTTGATGGAGTCTATCCTGATTATGCATTGGGGAAACAACATCATGATCCATTTCCTAAGGGCATGTCCATGAGATCTCTTCACCACTTGAGCTTGTGCACAGTGATTTGATGGTCTTTCCTACTCCTTCCTTTAATGAAGCTAAGTATGTGCTTACCTTCATTGACAATTTCTCAAGGCATACCTAGGTTTATTTCCTCAAGTACAAGAGTGATGTATATGCTCACTTCAAAGTCTTTAAGAGTTTGGTCAAGAAATAGTCATCGATTTACATCAAGAAGCTTTGTATAGATAATGGGGGGATTAATTTAATCAAGAGTTCATTGATTTTTAGCAGCCCATGGTATTGTTCACTAGCATTCTATTGCACATACTCCACAGCAAAATAAATTAATAGAGAGGAAGAACATAACTCTAAAGGAGATAGCTATATGCCTAATGCATTCATGGGATTTACATCCTATTGATTGCATAGAGGAAGTTAACTATGTAAACTAAATTTAGGACCACACACCACATCGAGTACTTGAGCATATGAATCTAGAGGAGGTTTGGTCTAGATCCAAGCTTGATGTCTCATTTTTTTTAGTCTTTGGGAGCCTTGCTTGGGCATTTGTACCAAAGAATAAAAGGAAAGCATTGGAAAAGAAGAGCAAACATTTGGTTTTTGTAATGTATTGTGAGGAAATGAGAGCTTATCATCTTTTATATCTTGATACTTATGATGTTCATTTTCAAACACATGTACAGTTTGATGAGTGTTTCACTTCTCATGACTCTTCATCATCTTCTTCTTCTTCTTCTTCTTCTTCTTCTTCTTCTTTCCATGACTCACCTCCTCTCGAGGATTCATTCTTTGAGGATCTAGTTCAGGAGATTCCTAATGAGTTTATAGAGGATAAATATCTTGTTCACACTGATGTTATCACCATGCCTAGGTGGGCTCATAATACAATTATTGAGGCAACACTTTTCATATAGGATCTTCTAGCTACTTGACATTGTCGTGCACACTATATAGGTACTAGAATTTTGTGTCAGGTATTCTCTATGGATCCACAATATTTTTCATAGGTTCATGGGATGCAGGAGTGGGTTAAATTAATGAAGAATCAAACTTAGGATTTGGTCACTCTCCTAAAGGAAGAAAGTTGGTTAGGTGCAAATGGATTTATCCCACCAAGTATGCAACTGATGGGTCCATTGATAAGTATAAGTCATGTCTTATTGCAAAGGGATTCTCTCAAGTCGAAGGTATTAACTATTCTGAGACTTTTTCACCCATTTTGAAGATGGATTTTATTCACCTTATACTTTCTCTTACTGCATCACAAGGTTGGCTAGTATATTAGATGGACATTAAGAGCAATTTCTTGTATAGAGATTTGCATGAGAAAATCTATATGAAGTAGCCTGCTAGTTTTTTTCATGATTTTTCTCTTGTTTGTCAACTTAGAAGGTCTTTTTATGGTTTTAAATAGGCCCCTCAGGCTTAGTATGAGAAAATGGATTCATTTCTTATCTCCACTACCTTTGTTCATTGCCACTATGATCCCATAATGTATATTCAATGTATTGGGGAGGACATTGTTATTATGGTCTTGTATATTGATAATATGATTCATAAAGGTAACTCCTCATCTTAGATTCAAACTATTTAGCACAGTTTGACATGATATATCTTGGCCTTCTACATTTATTCCTTGGTCTGTAGATTTAATAGTTAGATACAAGGATCTATTTGAGTCAATAGAAGTACACACTTGATCTACTATAACATTTTGGCATGGCTAATTGCAAGTCACATCCTTTTCCTTTTTAGTCTGAAGTGACTCTCATTGCCTCTTATACTACTCCACTTTATAATCCTGCATTGTATAGGTAGATGGTTGGGAGTCTTATGTATTTGACCCATACTCGCCCTAACATTTCATTTATAGTTGGGATTGTATCTAGGTTTTCACATGACAGTCATTGACAAGCTACCAAAAATATTTCGAGATATCTATAAGGCATTACTCAATTCAGATTACGATACCCCAGGGGTTCTACTCAATTGGATGGATACAATGATTCAAATTGGGTAGGTTCTCTTGATAACAAGCGTTCTACTTATGGCTACATATTTTATCTTAGTTCTTCACCTATTACTTGGTTGTGCAAGAATAAATAGGCTATTTCACTTTCATCTATAGAGGCTAAGAATAGGGTAGTAGTCACAGTGAGTCAATAGGTTCTTTGGTTTCATCAATTATTGACAAAGTTTGGGTTCATGCAGGATTCACCCACTATACTTTGGTATGATAACTAGAGTGAAATTCATATATATCACAACCTAGTTGAGCATCAGTGAACCAAACACATTGAGGTATATATGCACTTCATTCATCAACATATTCAAGATGGTGTTCTTAGCTTGGAGTACATTTTCAGTCAGTAGTAGGTTATAGAAATCTTTACAAAGCCTTTTGCATCACCTCATTTCCTTGAGTTGCATGGCATGCTTAGGGTTTCATAAGTTGTCCTTAGGGGGTGTTCATAGGACATCTTCCATCTTCATTTCAAGGATACATATTATACATGAGTACCTTATCAGGACTAGTTGTCAGGACTCATACTATGGATATGCCATAATTTATTTATTTTTATTTTATTAGCCAACTTGAGGAGGGTGTTAGAATATATATTTCATGTGTTTTCTCATTTTTAATAGTGTATTAGCTATATTTTTCATCTTGCAGTGAGTTTGTCCTATGCAAGTCTTTATTCCACGTTGGCCAACTTAGCTAGTTTAGTATTTTGTCTTGCCTATATAAGGAAGTGCCTTAATTTGTAGTAGCATGCTTTTGTATACTTCATTTTTGAATATATACGATCTTCCTTATTTTTATATTTCATATCTACAACTTCATGATATTTTGTTTCCAACACTTTAGATTATAGGGTTGGAATGCCTTTACCATTCCTAACAACTATTTATAGAAAATAATAATTGGTTTGAGATACTTAACATTTAATTATATTGTGTAGGTCTGAGACTAAAATACAAGTGACAGGAAAGGTGGGAAACTAGACTAAGAGTCACTCATATCAATATCTAGAGAGTTGGGCACACTTATATAGAACCATCCACCTTTGGTCAATATCAATTAGCATTAAAAACTAAATCTGATGGTTTCATCTCTGTATATTTTTCTTCTTTGTTCTAGTACAGGGCATTGTGCCTACTTGTCTTTCATCTCTGTGTGTGATTTTGATACATGAATGTGTACGCAATACCTAGAATTTTTTCTCCTTCTCTCGAAACCCTAGGTCTACTTTTGACAGTATGTTTATTTCTATAAAATGGGTAACAATGTGGGTTGATTTTACTCCAACCATTTCCCAATGAATGGTTGAGTGTTGAGTACAAATCTAATACTCTGAAGAGGGAATTCTAGCGACATGTAATTCTTCATGTTAGGTGAATGTGTGAAATAGTTTTCCTTGAATTTATGAAACCTACGATCTAGATATCAATACTTGTAAAATGACAAGTTTGGCTTGGCTTTGAGATGCTTCAAACCTGGCTAGGATTTCCTCCTTGTGACTAATGGTTGAATGGGAAAGAATAGGTAGTGCCTTTGAATGTACAAGTGTTTGAGTGTGTTAGATAGGTTCTCGTTGTATGGGTAACATACTTAGACCTACTTTGTATTTATATGGGACTCTTTAGGTACTTTCTCACACACCAGCATGCGAAATATATGGGCTAACCCATAAGAAGGATTTAAATTCAAAAATTAACTATTATTTCACGTAAGACGAGTCTAAAATTTCAAAACCATTCTTTTATGTCAGTTATTTATAGATGTCAGGAAGACTTATTTGTTGATTTGGAAATAGTCTAAATATGATTTTAAATAGGTTAAAAATATACTATGGAATTCTTGTAGGTGACTGATAATAAATCAGGAAGCTTGGACCCATGGAAATCATGTTAAGTGTGAGAGAAGGGGGAATACGAGTCATATATGTATGCACAACTTATGTGAGGTGAATGTAGGTCCAAAATAAATTTAATAAGTATATAATACCATATTTTAATATCTGCACTCATTAGTAATTGCAACATGATAAGAAAAAGAAGAAGAAGAAGAAGAAGAAGAAGAAGAAGAAGAAGAAGAAGAAGAAGAAGAAGAAGAAGAAGAATGAATGAATGAATATTCATTGCATTTATTTTAACCACTTTAAATGGGATCAAAGGGATTTGATTATGCTCAATGTGTGCATCACTTAAATTATCACTTAGCCTTAGACAAACAAGGGAACTAACCTTATTAGATGGTATAGAATGAAATCATGTAAATATACATAAGGCTAGGATTAAAGGTGAAAATGATTTATTCCCATTCATTTGAAGAAATAAAAAAATTAGAACTAAAAATTAAATTTAAATGCATAAATATAAAACCCTGGGATGAAGAATTAAACTTTTAGAAAAACCTAGGGTTTGTATGTGTTTGACAAATAAATGGGTTCACCAATATGTTTTAACTTATTTTCAATTAAGTGATCTAATAAGATATAAAATTTTAACTAATTTAGATTATATGAAGTGTTACAATTACACATTAATATAAATGTAAACGACAAATTGATTTGAAAATTATACTTACTATTTATGGAGAGTAATATGAGGATTATGATACTTAGAGCTTTACTATATTTCATGGGTTTGAGACTAAATATAGAAGTCAAGAAAGGCAAGAAAATAGATTGTGAGTTTTTCAAATCGGGAATTAAGTTTCTGGGCATGCATGGACGAGTTTTTCAACCTCTAAATAGTACCAACTAATGCTATGTTTCAAGTATGAAAATTCTATCTGAGTGATTCTTGTTTCTCTATTTCCATATAGGATGTTGAACTTGCTTGTAATCCATCTCTATGTGTGTTCTTCAAAAACTAACCATGCTCACAATCTCATAAATCTATCTCTTTCTCTTTAAATCTATAGGTCCACTTTTGACACTAAGTTTTAGTCTACAAAATGGAAAAGAGAGTGAGTTGAGGTGACCACTATCACTCCTTGATGAATGGTTGAGTGTTGCCTACATATCTAATACTTTGAAGAGGGAATTCAAACCACATGTAGTTCTCTCCATTAGGTGTATGTGTGCAATAGTGGTCCTTTAATGAATACAACTTGTGATCTAGATTTTGATACTTGAAAAATGAAAAATTTGGATTGGATTTGAGGTTTGCAAAATTGGCCAGGACATTCTCCTTGTGATTAATGGTTAATTAGAAATAATAGGACAACCCATTTGAATGTGCAAGTGTTTAAGTATGTTTGATAAGTTATTTCTAGATGGGGAAAGTCTTAGACTTATTATATATTTATGTAAGAGTCTTTGGGTGATTTCTCACACTATTGACATGTGAAACATACAAGCTAACCCATCAGAAGGATTTAAATTTCAAAAGTGACAGTTACTTGGTGCAAGAGGAGTTCATTAGGTTTGGATAAATACTAAATTTGTGGACTCTCCAAATCAGAAGGTTTTATCCAAAAGATAATAAAATTGATTTGATGATATGGAGATAGTCTAAATATGATTTTAAGTAGGTTAAACACAGACTAGGGAATTCATGAAGATGATCGACAAGAAACTGGGAAGGTCATACCCATGAAAAGCATGTGGATGTGAGAGAATGGGGAAAAAGAGTCATATGTATACACACAAGTCATGTAAAGTGAAGGTAGGTCAAAACTGACATTGCAAAGTATATAATACCATATTTCAGTATCTACAATCCTAATTCTAGTTTTTACACAAAATAGGAATAAACATAAAAAATAAGTAGATATAAATTTACACAACTGAAATATAGAATTCAAACCTACTTAAGAGGCTAAATAATAGAAAAAAGTCCAGGTGTCACAAACATAAACTAAATAAATGTTATGAATTGATAAATAGGTTAAGAAATGAATACCCCTTAATTGTTCTATGCTTAACATGCTTCTAAATTTCTAAACCTGTATTATGATCTGAGAAGATCTCATAGTTATATTGGTTTGTCTTGTACACCCCTAGTCATAGTAAGTCCAACGTGTTCATCTTGTCTCTGTGATGTTGATCCTTCTTTGTGTCACTGAGCCTATCTCTGTAGTGTTTCAAAGTCTAAGATTTATGGGGATATTACTATTTAACCATTTTTGGAATCAAGGGTTAGGGGGAATAAGTTATTCAAGAGTGAAGTAAACTATTCTTAAAGTGATATAATTAAATAATTCAATTTATGATATTTAATTTTAGTGTTGAATTACGAAAATACTAAATATAGAAAGTATAATGCAAAATAATATTTTGATTGCATAATCCCAAAGGACAAATAATACTTAGCTTATGAAATGATGTGCAAATAGATTTAAGATGTAAAGGTGTGAAAAAAGGTTGTTTGATGTTCAAGATCCAATCGTCTGATTTTAAAAATATTCTTTTTGGCTATCTAGACACTTACATCAACCTATAAACATTTGAATCAATGTTATTATCCTAATCTTAACATAATTATCCTGTATGAAATGTTTTTTGTATCAAGATGCAACCACTTGAGTCTTTTTGGGTTTCTTTTCACATTTTTTTTGATGTATCTAGATCTTGTGCATAGGCTCTCTATCACTATTTATAACTCAAATACTAGTTCTCCACCTTAGGTTAGGTTACCTTGCCAAAAATGGGTTAGTGATCTCATAGTGTCAAATTGACCTCAAAGACCCCTTTGTCAATGAGTGCTACCTACATAGACACTACCCTGAAGAGGGCCTCAAACATATGTAGTTCTCTCCTATGTGTTGGTATGTGTGTGAACAATAATGTATAATGATAAATGCGAGTACATTCAATGATCTATCTTTTAATTTGAAAAATATGGCTCACGGGCTACCTTTTGAATGTTTTAGACCTGTATTATGACTACTCATATGAATGATATATAAATAGGGATGAATAGGGTATTATACCTTAGTTGTGCACTTTGAAATCTAGTAGTATGACTAAGCTTGAGAAGTGATTGCTTGATGTCAAAAATAATTGGCTTTGACTTGTATTTATACTAGTTATTTTGAAATTATCCTCACATAAGGGTTAATGACATTCATAAGCTGACTTGTACACATTGAAATATTTGAATATTTCAGTGTTTGTAGGGCAAGGACACTTATGTTGGAACATGGATAATAGCGTCAATGTTATTATCCTATTATGAACACAATGTTTAAGATGGAAGAAATTTACTAAGGTTTTATATCTGACAGTGAAGGATATGTATCAAATTTTAGGCATTATATGGCTATAGATGATCTAGATAATTAGAGTAAACAATAATGGACTAAGAAATAGGTAATTAGACTCAGTGAGGTGGTGAGTGTGAATCTTTTGGCTATAAGGAAGGTCAAACTAAAGGGTAGAGCCTTGAGAGATATTTGTCAAGTATACAAGACTAGTTTAACATATAAATCTAGATTTAAGCATATACATTATGCTGTCATTTAATATAGTAATACATAAGAATGAAATTACTAGGTTAAAGTAAAGGAAGTGTATTGTGGTGTGTGTATAACACACCTTGTCTTTTCTTGAGCCCACTTGAATTTGTTGTATGTGAATGAACTCTAACCAAGATCTTGTTACATTTGTAATTAATGTTTATAATTTTTAATTGAATAATTTGAAATTAATTGAAAGAAAGAGAGCAAGGAAGGATTACACTTATGTGTCATTGAAACCATGTTACCCCTTGGTAGTTTGTCTTGGTAGATTATTTTCCTAGCTGAAGGTTTAGAGAGAGGTTCGCAACTGAACCTTGGCAATGTGAAGAGGGTAATTAGAGGGTGATCATGCCCCCAATCTGGTATAAAGATGAATTATGTCAAGTCCATCGATAGAACATAATCTTAATCACACAACTCAAGTATAACCAATTTAGCTAATATAGACAATCTTGCCTGATTTAAATAGTCTAACCATATTAACCAAAAATAATAGAATCATTGTGCCAAGTCCATCGAGGGCACAAAATCTCAATTGCACTAATAAAATATAACCCAAAGTTGCAATAAATAAAGCTTAAACATTGCATTCTTGGTAAGGTCAATGCATAAGTGTGTGTATAATTCGAAAGTGTATCTATAATTTAGTTCATGTGCATCTTAAATATGTCTCAAGTTGAAGTATCTATCAAAATGTAACCTCTATTTTGTAACATGTGTATAATATGTATCATAAATCTTAAAAAACTATGTCCCAAATCTATGCCCAATAGATGAAACTTTGTCCCAAATGTCTATCTAAATCATGTAAGTTGTGTAACTAAATAAAAGTCTTACCTTATGTGGAGTCATGTCTTATGTGACATGACCCCATTGATATGCCCTCTTTCTGAGGTGAGGGGATTGAAAAAGTGATAATCACCTTATCTCAAAAGGATAAGACAAATATGTTGTATCTATGCGATTCATGTAGTTCATAATCATATAGTAGTGTCAAGCTGAAGTAGATATATCAATGAAACTTGTAATATGCATACATAAAATCCCTAAGATGCATGATATAAATCACGAAAATGTCTAGAGAATAATAAGCTCAATAAAAAATCAAACACACACATATAAGAGTACTTAAATGTCACACAAAAAAAGGGTCCAAGGAAACCGTAAACAAGGAGCAAGTTAAAATGTCACGCACTCAAGTGGAAGATGTGCAAATGCCCATACATAAAATAAACAAGTAACACTTAGGGCACTATGGAAAATAAGAAAAAGAACATGTTCAAATGTTTCACAAGCAAAATAAAGAAACACATAAGAATTACACTCAAGTAAGCTAATGTAAATAGATGAAGTCATGAGACATAAGCAACAAGCATAAGCATGTCATATTAGTCCCTACATACACGTGTTCACAAAATGTCATGTAGAGTAGCATATCAAATGCACTATGTAAGATAGAAACATAAGTATAGGCATGCGTAAGATATATAAGCTCAATAATATAATGGAAAATGATCATAAAAAAATATAACATGTGTCAATTTTGATTATATATAAGCAAGATGCCCCCAATGTAGTGTATCATGTTGGAGGAGGAAAGGTCCAACATTTGCATGCTTAAGTATCATAGGTCTAATGTATGCATGTATCACACTTAAATACCCTTGAAACATATGTGTGTATATAAATGATATGTTATCTACCAACATAAAGTAAATAACATATGCAAAAGTTAGAAAACATGTGAAATGCCAAATATTTTTAGTACTTTTTTTTTAAAAAATTTGTTTTTTTTTATATTTTTGTAATTTTAGTTAATGAATCATCACTTGTCATTTTTCATGTGTTGAGAGAATATATGCATTGTAATTTTTCATGTGTTGAGAGAATATATGCATTGCATGTTCTTGCTCTCTCATTACTCCATGAATAGGGTTGTTATCACCATCATGTGGTATGTGAGCCATTCATCCCTTGTGGGAAAATGAAATTCCTTATTGATTTTAATCGATTGTGGCTCCCATTAGATATAGCCAAAATTTTCCTAATGTAAATGGGTGTTGAGATGTATAAGGCACGACCCATATTGTTTTTTTGGAAAACACTTGGACCATAAGTAATTGGTAATATCAAGTATCCCAAAGAATCTTTCCAAGTTCCCTTTTGATGTAAGTCTTATATATGGTATCCAAGTTGTAATAAATGCCAATATGGTTATGGTTATAGAGTCAATATGGTTATGTCTAAAATAAGCACTAGTCATGAATAATGTGATTGTGAAGTCATTTTAGTGAGGATGTTTTTTGTTTGCAATAGTGGTAGGTATATTCTTATGTAGTAAATGAGGTAGATTGTATATTGGATGTTTAGTAATCAAAATACTAAAGACTATTTTAATTACTTAGGTATATTATTTTGTCTGAAATAATGGTAGGTGTATTCTTATGTAGTGAATGAGGTAGATTCAATATACATAATTAATCAAAATACTTAGTTTATGCAATGATGCACAAATATATCCGAGTTGTATGTGTGTAAATATGTTGGCTAATGTTCATGAACTAGTTGTCAAATTTTGGAAATATTAATTTTGGTTATCTAAACACTTGCATCAACCTTTGGACACTTGCATTGACACTATTGTCTGAATATTGATGTAACTATCCTGTACGAACTATTTATTGTATCAAGATACAACCACTAGGGTATTTTTGGGTTTTCTATCACCTTTTGTCTATTGTATCTAGATCTCAAGCATAGGTTTTGTATCATTGTTTATAGTTCAAACCCTAGTTCTCCACCTTAGTTTAGGTTACCTTACCAAAAATGGGTTAGTGGGCTCACAATGTCTAATTGACCTCAAAGACCCCTTTGTCAATGAGTGTTTCCTACATATCCACTACTACGAAGAGGGCCTCAAACATATGTATATCTCCCCTATGTATTGGTACATGTGTGAGCACTAGTGTATAATCTTATATGTGATTACATATAATTATGTAGCCTATAGCTTGAAAAACATGGCTCATGGGCTACCTTTTGAGTGCCTTAGACATGTAGTATGACTTCTCCTATGGCTGATATGCAAATAGAGATGGTTAGGTCAGAATAGCTTAGTTGTGTGTTTTGTAATTTAATAGTTTGTCTAAGATTGAGAGGTGATTTCTTGATGTCCAAATGAAATGGATTTGACTTGTATTTATACTAATTATTTTTAAATGATACTCACATAAGGGTTAATTACATTCTTAGGCTGACCTTTACACATCAAAATATTTAAAATTTTAAGTGTTTGTAGGGTAAGGACACTTATGTTGGACTAGGGATAGTAGCATTGATGCTACTATCTTATTATGAGCACAACTATCCAAGATGGAGGAAAGTTGTTGAGGTTTTATAACTGACAGTGAAGGATGTATCATATTTTAGGTGTTTTGTGGTTATGGGTGATCTACGTAATCAGAGTAATCAAGGTTTGACTAATAAATAAGTAATTAGACCCAGTGACATGGTGATTGCAAGCATTTTAAATGCAAGGAGGGTCAAAATGGAGAGTAGAGCCTTAAGAGATATTTATCAAGTGTAAAACACTAGTTTAACATATAAATCCATATTTAAGCATCTACGCTTTCATCTTCCTGATGATGATTATACCTTCACTTCACATATATGAAAGTTAGAATATGTTGTATGACTAAATCTTCACTTTGACCTAGCTTGGACACTCTAAATAAAAATAATAATCATGGACTCAGGTGACCATTGAATTACTATTTCAAACTACAAATCTCATATACTCAAATTTAGACCTCCACGTAGTTATATAGTATGTGAATAGAATAATTTATGTAAGGTTTTCAACATTGTCCTTAGAATTAATCAATACAACCATAGAATTATAATTACCATCCATTGGCACATGAGAATGTGTAGAGAGACCAATAAGGATAAGTTTCACAAGTGTGTAGGATTATGAAGCACAACTTGAATGGAGAATCTTAGCTCTAGGCTTGATCCTTGGTGTTTCTTTCTTAATTCTTAGATAGATTAATGGCTAGGTAAGACCTTGTATTCAAAGGATTATCTAGGATGACTCATGTGTGCTAGAAGTGTTTCAAAAATGAAAATAGGAAGGGTCAAGGCGTAGGTTAACGAACAATGGGAAAAAATAGCCACAAAACTAAAAGGGACAATCTTGTAGGGCTACAGACTTATCCAAGGCATTCTTGTATAGCCATGGGCTTGTTAAGGAGATAAAATAGGTTTTTTTCTTAGGTATGGTTGGATAACATGTGATAAATAGTTTAAATGTATCAATGGATACCTTATGGATAAGTATTAAGGTAATTTTTAGGCTAAGTGGACTAAATATAGACTCATGTGGAGTTGAGGCCATCCTATAAATGTGTTAATTTGTAAAAGTTTTTCAAATAAAATAAATTAGGAATAAAACACAAAAATTATGGTTTTCTACCAAATTTGGTTGTTTACATAATGCCCCCCACTTTGATGTGGGTATGTGAGTTAATAATTTGAAACACACACCTTTGCTTGCCTAGGGAAAAATGAAGGGTTTAACCTTGCTTTCACTAAGTTTCCATCCACACTCGATTAATTGATTTACCTAAAAAAAGTGCCAATTACTATAGGTAGTTGTTTATGATATACATGTGATTATTTTTAATTATTTTAAATTTGAAAATCTAAAATTAACTCTTGAAATTGAAAGTGAAATGAAGCATAATAAAGAATATATATGTTTGGTATTACCCCCAAATTCCACCATAATTTTTTCTCACTATGATTTCTCATGGGAGTCACCAACACTTGACACACACATCCTATACTTTCAAAAAATGTTTGAAGCATAGTCAAGACACTTTTTAGGGAGTCACTAATGCCACATCCATTTCTTGATCAAGGAAGTAGATAGTTATCTCATCTTCAATCATAATGAACACTTCTTAAATTTGAAAAATGGCTTTAAAAATGCCCCACTTTGAGGTGAGGGATGAATAACCCATTGTTACAATCACGCATCTACAAAAACCATATTAAAATTACTATAAGCAAGGAACAAAAATTTATTGATCATTTGTTATGATCCAAAACATATGGAATTAAAAATTTGCCCTCGTCTGTTAGAAAGAATATACTATATTATTTTATACATGTTGGTCCCCATAAATGTCACTCATTTTTGGAACAACATATGAGCTATCTTGGTCCTACAAGACCAAAAATTCTCTCTTCCCTTCTCAAAATTTGTTCTGAGATTTCAAATTCCTTTTTTCAAGCTTTCCAGAAATCTATGGACTCTGCAGGTTTGAATCTACGGACTCTACAGGAAGAAAATCTACGGACTCTATAGGCCAAGTTCTACGGGCTACACAAGTTGATTTCTACAGACTCTATAGGAAAGAAGCAAGCTCTCAAAAGAACAAGTTTCCAGCACTTAGTCATTTCCAAGATTTGTTCAGTGCTTCGGTTCAATCAAAGGATTTCAATCGACAAATGATAAAGGACTTAGGCTTGAACCATTGAACTTTGAACCACTTTGGTTCAAAGGTTCAATGGGTTCAACGACCAAGTTGGTTCAATGCGCTTGGTGCAAAAGAACAAAGGACTTAGCCAAATAACAAAGAATGCACCGTTGAATCGTTGAACCAAAGTTGGTTCAATCAGTTAGTTCAATCGAAAGGTTCAAGGGGCTGCCCCAAAGTGAAAAAGGCAAGTGCCTTTGCAGATGGTAGGCAAGATTGGTTCAAAAGCTCAAAGGCAGCCTCAGTCAAAGGAAATGCCTGATGGAAAAAAGACAAAGTAGAGTGGAAGCTGCCACGTGTCATTTTCTGTAGGACCCCCAAGGTTTCTAAAGCTTCTATAAGTTAAGTGAAATACGTCACGTGCCCTGTTATGACTCAACAAAATGTGACAAGTGTTTGCATCCATGTTCCCCTTTTGGATTTGCTAGGGCAAAACGTGTCGTGGACCCCATTTTCCATAAGTTTCTAATGAGTTTCATAACAGTGGAACTTGCCACTTGTCAAAGACACAGAAAGGACCTCCCTAAAGACATAGGCAAGAAGGGCTATAAAGAGCAAAGAAGTGCTTAAGCAAGGAAGAGAGGAGTGAGACCAAAGGACCAAAAATATCTTCAAAGGAGTTACTCTAGTAGGTGATACAGTGTCTGTGAATTGATCATTAGGAGGCGCTAACGACAAACGACGCGGACCACAATTTCTCATATGATGTTTAAGCGGCATGCTCTTCCCCATGATGGGAACGTGCATGGGTCATTTGTGAAAAGGGTGCCAAAAGGCCTCCTTTCTTCCCCTATTTATTGTAATCTCTCATTTGTTGTAAGGGAGACTTTTCATTTTACAAGAGCGAAACTCTGCTCATTTTGAAAGAGAAAAACTGAGACCTTGAGCTCAAGTTGTAATTTCATTTCCATTGTTATCTGAATGAGAAAGCAGGTTTTTCACAGACTTTGTGTTGTTCTGACTTGTGTCATCTGAAGGTGTCCTTATTCATTTAATTTGGTATGCAGAATTAGTGAAGGTAATAGGGAAGTGTCCTGAAACCAATTGTGGGAAGACTTTGTGCTTTCACAATTGATTTCAATCTGTGTTTTCCTTTTCTTTTTGTGTTGAGGATTCTGGGGTGACTTTGTGCCCCCATTATCCTTTGTGATATACTCTGAGCAGTTGAGGTGGAGACTTTGCGCTTTGTTTCATCCTATTGTTACTACGCCCTTTTGATCACTGGTTATTTCACTATCTGAAAGAAACTCCTATTGTTTCCTGTAAGGATACTTTTGAAAGAAGAGAAGTGCCTTCAGCATTTATAGCCAAGATTCTCTCCTTTGTCTATGTGCATCATCTCTGAAAGAAGAGAGATGGATGGTTTGTCCCACCCCTATGTCTTACTTTCTGCTTATATATATAGTATATAGCCTCCACATATTTAATAGGGAACCTCCCCTTGATGAGAGGAGAGATTTGTTTGCTTTGGATGTGGTAAACCTGCAACATTATATGACCAATCTCCCTATGTTGTGGTGATAGGAACTATTTTGGTCACCAGTTAGATGGTCTACAAAATATTCACCCAACAGTTTTTGGTGACTCCACTGGGGATACAGTAATTTTGTGCAATTTGGAACCTCAAGTTTTAGATTGAAACATCACCTGTGTCTTACCCATTATCATTATAACCTTATCCATGCATTATGTTATGGATGTACAAACTGTTCCATTGCTTTCCCATTGTTAATTTTTCCTCCCCAGCCTTGCGCAATAGTTTTTGGCGACTCCACTAGGGACACAATAATTTTGTGCAATTTGGAACCTCAAGTTTTAGATTGAAACATCACCTGTGTCTTACCCATAATCATTATAACCCTTATCCATTATAGATTCTAGAGATTCCATTCCATGTCTTACCCACTATCATTAGCCTTACCATCCTCCATCTCCATTTCCATTATTTTACCTAGTCTGCAAAACCAGAGTCACTAGAAAAGAGTGCGCAGTCTGAAGCCTCAAGCCTCAAGCTAAAGTAGGGCCAGTTCTTTTCCATTTTTGTCCTGCAATCTGGCCATTCCACCCAGATGCATTATCCCCATTTTTCATAATCCCATCATGGCAGTTTGAGGCCCCTGGGGTAATTCTTTTGGCCCACTTAGTCTAACTCCACCCCTACATGAGCTACCACTCAGTTCAAAAAAGAATTTCCCCAAATTCTTTGGTGATGGGAGAGTTCACCCTGATGAACACATTGCAGCTTTCAGCATAGCTTGTGGTGTGATAGGGGTGGAATTTGAAGATGTGGAAGTCAGGCTTTTCATGGAGACACTATAAGGTGCTACTGCAGACTGGTTTTACCATCTGTAGACTGGATCAGTGATTGGCTGGGACACTATCAAAGTTAAATTTGAAGCCAGGTTCAAGCCAACAGAGGATGCACATGCCTTGCTAGCCCAACTCACATAAATGAAGAAGGAGCCCCATGAGCCTATGAGAGACTTCATTACCAAGTTCAACAAGCTGAGGCATAGGATTCCCATGATCACCTAGTTAACACCTTAGAATCTCATGTGTTTCTTCATCAACTCACAACTGCCTGAAGTGAGTTTTCTGTTGAGACGGGCTAGACATATAGACCTTGAGGTTGCTCAAGACTTGGCTATTGAGGTAGAAGATGACCTTATCTTGGCAGGGAAGATAAGGAGAGACCCTAATAAAGGTAAATCCTCTTCATCTTCTAAGTATTCACCTGCAGTCACCACTGACCCAATGGTACAAAAGCTAACAAATGAGATTCTAGCTCTCAAAAAGCAAATGGCACAAGGGATGTCATCTGCTCCTGCATATAGAGATATGCCCAAGAGGACATTTCAAAATCAGGCATACCAAGGCAATGCTGCCAAGAATTAGGGACAGCAAAATCGTCTTCCTCCTCCACAGAGGAACCTCGCCATTGAAGCACCTCTAGCCAACTCAGCAGTTGGATATTTGGAAACAGAGCATGATTTCTCTTTCTAACCTAAGTTTAATCAAGAAAATAATGTTGACCTCTTCATGGAGGATCAAGAAGAGTCAGCTGGCCATTCCATCATTAGTTTCCTAGATTACCTGGATGAACCTAGAAGTGAAGGTGATGCAGATGAGGAACCATATGATGTGTTCAGTCAGTCCCAGAACCAGTCAGCTCAGTAAGTTGATAAAGAAAAAATAGAGAAGTGACCTCAACCAGCAATTTCAATTACTAAACGTGGAAGCACTCTGTCTTTCCAGCCAAAGGACCTAGTGGTTGCTAAAGAAGTAAGTATCCCAAATAATTCTACAACTTTTACTTCAATTTCGCAGTCCAGTCCTCTCGCCCCTCCCAAAAACCAAAAGGATGAACTCCCATCCTCTGTGCCTAGTCCAATTCAGTCATTTGACATAACTGATCATGTCAGAAAGACCAAAAGTCAAATGACTAAATTTGAAGTCCTGCAGTCCAACCCCGATCAGTTGGACAAGTTGGTACTAGATGTCAAGACCCAAACGTCGGCCCCTGAAGCTCAAATTTTGTTTGAGTTTTCAGGCAGGGGTGATTAATTCTTGACCATAGAGGATGTCCATGTTCCTGGAGATGAAAGTCTGGTAGGTGGTGATCCAAGAATTGATTCAAACTAGACATCAGAAGGATTGGTAGGGCGCAATATAAATGAAAAAGGGTCTTCCCTCTCTAATGAAGAGAAATCTAATAGAATATCCATTTCTAGTGATGTTTGGATCTGAGAAATGGATGACATCAATTCCTCTACAGGTGATGGGGCCAAGTTGGTGTTGATATCTCTTAAGGGGGATATTCTTCCTTCTTTACACAAGTTATAGTTCAGCAACACCAACAACACTGTCAAGTATGAATCTTTGTTACTTGAATGGGGAGCTACTCGAGACAAAGGAGATGCCGAGCTGGTGGTCTGCCAGGTGTCTAAAGGGGACAATCAAGACATGTGCTAGAATGAACTATCAAAATAGCAAAATTATGGTAATAGACCAGGTTGCTGCCCATCAAAATCAAAAAAAAGGGACTCCGTAGGAGAACCAAGATTCATGTTTCTCAGACTAGAAAGCAAGTCTTGCCAAGGGGCAGCAAGAGAAGAGAACCAAGAGGAAGACACAGGAGGTTGAATTCCTGGTGGAGAGTTTCATTCACTCGTCACTGATTCTGGGGGCAAAATGGCTTCTTGCTGGTTTATCAGGATAGAAGGCCATTTTCACTGCCTCTCAAGGGGTAGCATCTGAGGTACTTCAATTCTTAAAGTACCAAATAAATTCACTTGTACATTTGTATATTTGTAAAGTCTTTATTCTATTTTGTGCTTTTTGTTTTCATTTTTGGAACCTTTCTTCTTGGGTAATGTGACTCCATAGCCTAATGGCATGCTTCTAACGCACTGGAGATTCTGGATTCTACTCCCTTCAATCGATTTTTGCAATAGAAAGAAGTTCCCCAACTGGAGCCCACTGTTGGTCCCCAAAAATTTCACTCATTTTTGGAACAATATATGAGTTATCTTGGTCCTATAGGACCAAAACTTCTCTCTTCCCTTCTCAAAATTTGTTTTGAGCTTTCAAATTCCTTTTTTCAAGCTTTCACGAAATCTATGGACTCTGCAGGCTTGAATCTACAGACTCTACAGGAAGAAAATCTACGGACTCTGCAGGCCAAGTTCTATGGGCTACACAGGTTGATTTCTACGGACTCTACAGGAAAGAAGCAAGCTCTCAAAAGAACAAGTTTCCAGCACTTAGTCGTTTCAAGGATTGGTTCAACACCTCAGTTCAATCAAAGGATTTCAATCGGCAAATGATAAAGGACTTAGGCTTAAACCATTAAACTTTGAACCACTTTGGTTCAAAGGTTCAATGGGTTTAATGACCAAGTTGGTTCAATGTGCTTGGTGCAAAAGAACAAAGGACTTAGCCAAATAACGAAGACTGAATCATTGAACTGTTGAACCAAAGTTGGTTCAATCGAAAGGTTCAAGGGGCTGCCCCAAAGCGTAAAAAGGTAAGTTCCCTTGCGGAGGGCAGGCAGCATTGGTTCAAAAGCTCAAAGGCAGCCTTAGTCAAAGGAAACACTCGATGGAAAAAAGACAAAGCAGAGTGAAAGCTGCCACGTGTCATCTTCTGTAGGACCCCCAAAGGTTTTTAAAGCTTCTATAAGTTAAGCGAAATACGTCACATGTCATGTTATGACTCAGCAAAACGTGACAAGTGTTTGCATCCGTGTTCCCCTTTTGGAGTTGCTCGGGCAAAACGTGTCATGGACCCCATTTCCTGTAAGTTTCTAATGAGTTTCATAACAGTGGAACTTGCCACTTGTTAAAGACACAGAAAGGACCCCCCCAAAGACATAGGCAAGAAGGGCTATAAAGAGCAAATAAGCGCTTAAGCAGTGAAGAGAGGAGCGAGACCAAAGGACCAAAAATATCTTCAAAGGAGTTACTCCAATAGGTGATACAGTGTCTGCGAATTGATCATTAAGAGGTGCAAATGATAAACGATGCGGCCCACAATTTTTCATATGATGTTTAAGCGGCTTGCTCTTCCCCATGATGGGAATACGCATGGGTCATTTGTGAAAAGGGCACTAAAATGCCTCCTTTCTTCCCTTATTTATTGTAATCTCTCATTTGTTGTAAGGGAGACTTTTCATTTTACAAGAGCAAAACTCTGCCCATTTTGAAAGAGAAAAACTGAGACCTTGAGCTCAAGTTGTAATTTCATTTCCATTGTTATCTGAATGAGAAAGCAAGTTTTTCATAGACTTTGTGCTGTTTCGACTTATGTCATTTGAAGGTGTCCTTATTCATTTAATTTGGTATGCAGAATTAGTGAAGGTAATAGGGAAGTGTCCTAAAACCAACTGTGGGAAGACTTTGTGCTTTCACAATTGATTTCAATCTATGTTTTCCTTTTCTTTTTGTATTGAGGATTCTGGGGTGACTTTGTGACCCCATTATCCTTTGTGATATACTCTTTGAGCAATTGAGGTGGAGACTTTGCGCTCTATTTCATCCTGCTATTACTACGCCCTTTTGATCATTGGTTATTTCACTATTTGAAAGAAACTCCTATTGTTTCCTGTAAGGACACTTCTAAAAGAAGAGAAGTGTCTTCAGCATTTATAGCTAGGATTTTCTCCTTTGTTTGTGTGCATCATCTCTGAAAGAAGAGAGATGGATGGTTTGTCCCACCCCTGTGTCTTACTTTCTGCTTATATATATAGTATATAGCCTCCGTATATTTAATAGGGAACCTCCCCTTGATGAGAGGAGAGATTTGTCCCCTTTGGATGTGGTAAACCTACAACATTGGATGACCAATCTCCCTATGTTGTGGTGATAGGAACTATTTTGGTCACCAGTTAGCTGGCTGACAAAATATTCACCCAACAATACACATGAATATTAAAATTAAATTTCAAATTTTGAATTAACGTCTAGTCATTCTACAATAGATTACGAAAAATTATAGTTTACCAATAGGAGCAACTTGTATACACATATAACAAATATGCCCCAAAGGTGGGCCCAAATAAAATAATGATAACATAATCAAGCAATATGCCTCCATAGATGCATGGTAACCACCATGGAAATGTAGGCACCAAAAAAAAGACCACACAATGTCAGTGACCACATCTGAGTTAGTAACTCAATTCATGACACAACTAATAAAATAAGATGACAAGAGGATCCTCTAAGAATCATAATGCACCAAAAACAAACATATTCACATGCAAGCTATCATGTTCCAATTTATACATAATCTTGTGCCTTGGAATATTTGTGGTTACTAATGGGTTGATACCCAATATTGTTCTTCAAGATGTGCTTAGTAATAATACTTTTTTGTCACTTAGGGATTTGACATGATTCTGAGATTTACTATATTTACTCTAATCATGATCATTGTAGTGAGCTACCATGTTAAAAAACCTCATAGTGGAGTGCATTGAGAGGATTATCTACCATTATATTTTCATACGATTGTTTGAAATTGAGAGATAGTTATGTTACTCTTGATATATTTACATATTGATTATATTCATTAATTAGCTTGTTAAAATCAACTTTTAACATTCATGATTATACTTGACATTGGTGGACCGTATCATAAATTTCATTCTCTCTCTTCCACTCTCTTTCTCTCTATATTGGTACTATTATATGACTAAGATGTAGTTTTAGCCATTGTTGTATGTGATACATACATAAAAGAACATAAGCTTAGGTGACTATGCTATGATTATCTTATCTTGTTATATTATTCATACTTTTGTAAAATTTAATCATGATTATTGATAGACATGTGTTATCTTAAAATTTTGTCTAACCCAATATGGACTAACCATGAGATTTGTTGAGTTGGCTTTGGATGTTTCATGTAAGACTACTATAGTTTATTACACTATAATATCTATGTGTGTTATTGTTTTTTACCCTAAAGATATGTATAAATGTTAATAACTAGCATACTAATGCAATGTTTGGGAATAACAAAGGGCCTGAGATGATACATTGGTTATCCTAAGAGCTAGACAAGGGTGAGAGGCGGCCATCCCCGAATCTCTTTCTCGTATTCTTAAAAAAATAAACATGCATATTGTCAAATATTGAAATATTCCTCAAAGGATATGGGCATCTTGCTTAGGAGATGAGCATTAGTTTTCCTATAGAAGATGGGTACCTTGTTATGAGTTATATTCCTTGATTTTATATACAAAGACCATGATGGAGTCACAATTAAACATAAATTTTCCTCTAGTAGACATGTATCCTATTATGAGTCATATTACTTATTTTAATTGTTATATATGATATTTGTTGAGTAAATGGGTTTCCTTCTTGGCAAATGGGTATCTTTATTCCATAATAATGCCAAATATCTCGTTAGTTCTCTACCAAAGGTTTACTTATGATATATATACATCTTGGATCATGTGACAATGTCAGGGCTCATGGATAGGTATAACCATGTTATAAATGCATTAATTTTATCATTTATCATATTATATCTTACATGAACATTTTTATAGATGCAATGAGTGTGCAGGTGACAAAAGTTTAAATGAAACATGTTAAAGGAAAAAAAAAGCAAGTTATAAGAGGTTGACCACTAGCACTACACCCATCCCAGACTTATCGTAGGGGCCTTGTCCTAATTTGTGTACACCAAAATAATTATGTGTACCTTGACTGCATTATGATTTGTAAGTCATTCTCATTGACTCATTAAACCTTGAAATGTGTACTAAATACCTTGAATTAAGAAATTTCCATGCAAGACTGTTCCTAAGCAAATGAACCCTTAGGGAACCCCTTCTTTATGCCTAAATTTTCATAATTCTTGAACAACTAAATTTCAAAATATCAAAATAATAATCCTTTTTCTCCGATTGGCCAAACATAAGGTGGAATTTTTATGGGGGCTTGGATCAATTTCAAAAAGTGTTTTGATCCACAATTTAGCCTTCCCATGAGGTTTTATGGAGATAAAGAGCTTAAGCCTTGGAGGGGACACATGTCTTTATTTCATAGACTAAAAAAGACAACCATTCTCTTCTAATTTATATGGGTAAAATATGTACACGTCTCATTATGGTTTTTGATTTAGTATAAATTAGGAGGAAACAAGTTGGGGATAACAAAGATGCAATGATTTAGAGAAATATTAATAAGAGAAGTATAATCTGATATTTTTGGAGTAGAGATAAGTTATGTGTGCATAATTAATTCTGATTTACTTATTTTTAAGGGACTATTGATAAAAAAAATTATTATTAATTTTGAAGATGTCATTTTTTTTTGGAATTATTAGTGAAGTAGATGTTTCTCTAATAGAGGGTTTCCCTGTTGTAAGTTCAAACTCCTCCTTCACTTAAGCCCTTCTCTGTGTAGATGAGTACCCTGTTAGAGATGTGGTTTGTCATAATTTTCTCTACCCTTTTTCCTATCCCTTATCCCTAAAGAACTAGTAAATCTTTTGATTGGGTGTCTTGGTTGATCAAATTATAAACACTAATTGTTAACCCTTAACTATTTATTATCCTATTGTCGTGTGTATCTATGATAATTAACTTGGGTCACCTCTTAGGCTAGGGGGTTGATGAGGGCCTTAGATACCCAATGGTGGCATATGTTTGGGAGGTGAACTTTCCCCCTCTACCTATTTGCTAAGTTGATGAGCTATTGAGAGGATGTTATTGCGGGAATCATATTATCTATTATGTTGTGAAAGGAAAATTTCAAGTTTTATTATTATAATATATGTTTGTGTGTGTAGTAGATATGTGCTTTAAGAGAAGGTGTTTTACTAAAATAATTACTTTTTTGCTTAGCATGAAAGATTGATCGTGCTTATTTACAATTTCAAACGAATGGATTGTGAAGTTGTGTTAAAATGACTAATTTTGTAATTGAAGTTTTATTATAATATTTTACCTTATAGTAAGTATGAGGTCCCTTAATATGTGCCTTTAAGTATGTATTTCTCTGTATTAAATCAAGAAAAACTTAAATTGTTTTAAATATGATATGTTTTGGGTCTATAAAGCTTAGTTTATGCTATAAAGTAGGTTATATTCCTATGAATTAGGATTATATTCATCAAATGTTAATGAAAAATTGTAGAAGATAATTTAAGCTGAGCATGTGTGATTGCATATGAATACTCAAGTTTTGAAAGAAATAAATTAGAATGAAATGCTTTGTTATCTTGAGATATAAACTATGAATCAAAAGGAAGAATAGTCAACAACAAAGAAATTATGTATAATAAATGATTTTGAACCAAAAAAAACTACTTGATTATTAAACTTACATAGTCCTTTGTAAAGAACATATTTATACATATAGAATTAATGGAAACTATTATTTTACATATACACACACACACACACACACACATACATATACATATATATACACATATACATATATATACACATATACATATACATACACACACACACACACACACACACACACACACACACACACACACACACACACACACACACACACACACACACACACACACACACACACACACACATGTATGTATGTGTGTGTGTGTGTGTGTGTGTGTGTGTGTGTGTGTGTGTGTGTGTGTGTGTGTGTGTGTGTGTGTGTGTGTGTGTGTGTGTGTGTGTGTGTGTGTGTCTGTCAGGGTAGTGTCCTTTTGAGTGCGTTACACAAGTAATCATTCACCCACAAATAGTCAATATAATATTGTAACAATCGTAATGTAAAATATCCATGTGATAAGAGATGTATAAGATACTATCACACACACACACACACATACATACATACATACATACATACATACATACATACATATATATATACATACATATATATATATATATATATATATATATATATATATATATATATATATATATATATATATATATGTATGTATGTATATGTATATATATATATATGTGTGTGTGTGTGTGTGTGTGTGTGTGTGTGTGTGTGTGTATGTAATGTATATATATATATGTAATGTATATATATATATATGTATATATATATATATATACATATATATATATATACATATATATATATACATTACATATATATATATATATATATATATATACATTACATATATATATATATACATATATATATATACATATATATATATATACATATACATACATACATTATGTATATGTATATATATATATATATGTAATGTATATATATATATATATATATATATATATATATATATGTATGTATGTATATGTATATATATGTGTGTGTGTGTGTGTATTAGGGCAGTGTCCTTTTGGGTGCTTTACACAAGTAAGCATTCACGCACAAATAGTCAATGTAATAGTGTAACAATCGTAATGTAAAATATCCATGTGATAAGAGATGTATAAGATACTATCAGAAAAATGTAGTAACCCCACACACACACGCATGTATATGTATCCTTTTTAGGGTAGTGTGTTTTTGGGTGTATTACACAAGTAAACATTCACCCACAAATAGTCAATGTAACAGTATAACAATCATAATTTAAATTATCCATGTGATAAGAGATGTATAAGATATTAGCAGAAAATGTAGTAACCAATGTAAACTAGATCAATGTAATAAATGAAAAATAAGGATAAATATCACCATGCAAGAATCCTCTAAAATGGCAATCCCTCTAAGCTAGGAAAATTGTATATGACATTGATCTGTCCAAAATGTGGGCACACCATGTGAAATTATAAAACTCGTGAATCTGTATAGCACTCACTCCACCAAAAAATCATGAAAATCATATGCTTAAACCATGTATAATGAAAACCTATATAATAAGTAAATATTTAGAAATTATAAAGTAAAATTTTTGAATTTTTGAAAAAATTTCAATGTTTTTTATTTTTGAACATTTACCAAGGTTTTTGAAAATTTGAAATTTTGCCAATGTTTTTGAAATTTTACAAATATTTTTTGAAATTTCAAAATTTTGCCAATGATTTTTATTTTGTGATTTTTTGCCAATGTTTTTTATTTACCTACCCTTTTATGGGAAATATATGAGTCATATCATCACTAATCATGATAAGAATAATGTGACAAAGTGCAAAAATATTATATTGAGTATCGCAATCCATGTAATAGTGCAGGCCAATGATGTAATTTAGGTCCCAAAGTGTAATGTAAAATCAATATATAATGACATATGGTAAAGCCAATATTATGCCAAGGCCAATTATAATGCCAACTACCAACTTAGGATATTGATATGTTTTGGGGAGGAACTCTGCGTCCTTAATATGGAAAATGCTCAAAGAAAGTCATATATAATAATGATAGTCATCATATGTCAATCTTAGTATGAAAAGCTTAGAGTCTGAAATCAAGAACGTGTAGTGCCAACTATATATATAAAACATGTGTTGGTACAACGTCCCCCATAAATAAAAATGTGTCATGTCCCCTCAAAGAGAATCATGTAGTCAAGTGAATAAATGTATTGATAATCAAGCAATACCAAGATGTGATAAGGCATGTGAGTAATATTGCATACTAAAGTGATACATGTATAACTAATATAATGCATGTGATGAGATTACTATTGTCCCACCCCCATGAGAAAATTAGGCTAAAGACATTCTTAAATAAAAAAATCATAATATGTCAATGAGAAACATGTGAAGGAACAATGCTCCTACACATGTAAAAATGTGTATATAGATAGGCCAATAAAACTATGCTTGGGGATGATTATTCCATAACAAAAGAGATACAATTATGTATGAAACCATGTTTTTTTATTTTTTTAGGTATATTCAAAATAAAATAGAATCTAGCATAGGAAATCATGGGGTTATATAGTAAAAAAGAGTAAGGCTCCCAAACTAGAATAAGGAGATGAGGAAGATTTTAAACATAAATAGGCTTCCATTAGAACTTAATGCACATTATGAAAAAATGCCTTGATAATTATGTTTTCATCATCAAAGATACTAATGTAAGTACTAAGAATGGGATTAATAGTCAAGTGTTTAAGGAAAATGAAACATAAAAGGCAACATGAAATAAGTGGCTTAAAATAAGATCAATGCAAATATAATGCAAGTGTCATGTGAAATATAAAAAATATAAGAATGCAATCAAACTCAAGAAAAAAGGCCTAAATCAAAGTCATAGATGGTGACATATAAAATGTACTCCTCTAATGTACTAATATGCTAAAATAACATGAAAAAACCCATGCACACATGTAAGATATATACGCCTCGTGTAAATGAATAAGAAACATGATGTATGCAAAGGTAGATCTATATGGCTTAGTATTATTTCTTATCACAATAAGCAATGTCTCAATCCCTAGGGAGATTTAAATAATATTGATAAGTATATCTAGCTAGATTTCACTACCCCCTACCTAGATCAAGGTATATCGTCTAAAAATCAAGTGTCAAAACCTGGATACTTAAACTCCATAATGTATCATAAAATATGTATGATGTGTATCGTATGACCAAGATAAAGGAAAATATTTTTTTGTAATTTTATATTTTATGAATATTTTTGGATTTTTTTAATTTTGAAAAGGAAACACTAAGAAGAAGGCACATGTAAGGCACAACAAATAGAAGAATAAAATTTATGTAAAATACTATGGTACTTTAAATATGTCAAAATATGTATACATTGAAGCCCATGATTTAGGTAGCATATATACCTAGATTGAAATTAAAGGAATCAAAGGTATTGTTTAATGTATCTAAAAATTATTTTGTAGATGTATCATCATTTTTGAGAAGAATGTTTTCAGATTGTTGTATAAATGGTGTGGATGATTGTGTAAGAATACATTGTGTCAAAAAAATTGATCAAAGTCATAAATTAACCTTAGGATGAAAATTTCAGGGTGAAACCTGTGTTGAGAGTGCAACTATGAGAATTGGAGATTTAAAATCCAAAAAAGTAGAAGATGAAGCTTTTTTCTCAAATGTTATTGGTGAATGAGATTAATCTAATTATGGATCAATTATAACCTATTTATAAGGATAAACGAACTTTATCTTTTTTGGTTTAGTATTTGGTTGATGATCATGTCTTTTATATGGTGAGCCATGAATAATGTGAATTTCAATGTTATGCATAAATTTAAGAGATTTATGTAATGTTGAAGGAATTACCTTGAATTATTTTAGCCAAGGGTATCTAAGTAATATATTATATCATCTTGAATTAATTTTAACATAGAACCAACCTAAACATGTATTAGGACCAATGGTGAGAGGCAGTGTTATACCACCCAAG
The DNA here is from genome assembly GCA_037957365.1 of Torreya grandis. NCBI lineage: Eukaryota > Viridiplantae > Streptophyta > Pinopsida > Cupressales > Taxaceae > Torreya > Torreya grandis. Next base: position 2,032,663 of record JARHVA010001267.1, read on the forward strand.
GGTGTGCACTCATGTCCATCATAATTGTGTAATGTTGAGGTTACACTACATAAGTCCCTAAGAGTGACTCCTATATTGGATAATAATACTCCATGTGTGATTGAAGTTTTATTATTAACAAAACCATGTTTGTACAAGGACCATTATTTGAATCATAAATAGGTATTTCATGGTCATAAAATGTTATGGGAGACAGTTGTTTTTGAGAACTTAATACCATGCCAATAATGTTATCAAACCCATGTAAAGGTTTTGTAATTTATGCCATGTGCACACCATCTTGCTTTGGAACATCATGGTTAGGAAACAAGGTGATAAATATATTCAAATTTTTATTAAGTCATGCGACCAATTCGTGATGCCCATATACTGAGATGATATTATCATCAATCAAATCTTGAATTTTATGGTGCAACTTATAACAATTATTAGTTAAATGTCTCAATCATTGATGATAATCAAAAAATCCATAGGGATTATAGTTTTTAGGTGGTGGTAAATTTAGATCATGTTGTAATAATTCAGGTATAAAAATGGCATTATAATCTAAAATTTTATTTAATACTTGACTAGGTGGGTTGAGTAACCTTGCAAATTATCTCCTTGGCCTAGTGGTTGTAAATTTACTTTTATCTTGATCTTATGACAATATGTCAATAGTTTTTGCCTCACTTTTAGCTTGAGAATTAACTGCATCATTAGCCCTTGGTTTGAATGTTGTTTTTCCTTGATATTTGGGGGCATTGGTTGCTGAAGTAATCAGTATGTATTCTAACATGTTTGCATCTATAAGCTTAGTATTAATGTTTCACAAGACATGATAAAGGTCATTAAAATAATCATAGGTAGTAAATGTTACTTATTCCTTAAGAGGATTAAGTAAGTTGACATTTATAATATACTTTATAGCTAATTATCAAGAAGTAGATGAGTCATCTTAGTAAGCAAGGTCTTGAATTTAAGGACATAATCCGCAAATAATTTATGAGAACATTGGTTGGTTTTCATAATATGTGAGAAAGTGATGTTTTGATTAATGTTTATTGAAAAATGAGGTAGGAAAATATCAATCAGCTCATGTAATCCTTTCATTGAATGTTTAGGTAAAGAATAAAAAAAATAAGGTGTAGCCCATGAGAATTTTAAGAGACATTTTGGCCATGATAATATAAGCAAGATAATTTGAAATATTTTATTTGTAAAGAGGGATCTCCTTTTCCATTAAATGTCTCGAATTTGGCCATATGAAAATATGGAGGTAAAGGGTGAAAAATTATTTCATGAACTAAAGGATAATGTAATATGTCCATAGATGATAGTACATGAAGAGGCTTACTAGCTGCATTTGATATTTGTAATGTTTGTGTGTTTTAGTCATTGAGTGGTTGTATTATTGAGTCAATAGATGTAGCACTAGATGTAGGATTCCCATTAGTATTAGTATTAGTGTGTCCAATACCATGAGATTATATCTATGAATTTGTTTGTGGTAGATTTCCACCTTGGTTGTTAACATGAGGTGGATAATTATCATCACCACTTGATGTAGAAGTGTAAATTACATACATTGAAGGTTATTTGGGTATAAATTGTTTGGTTCAAATAGCTTGGTTTTTGTATTTTAAGTGTTGTAATATTTGATATATACATCCCATATTTTTTTGGATTTCTTCTTTCAAGCTTCCTAATATTTATTTCTAATGGGGATCAATTTTGGGTTCATGATCAGGATCGTTAAATACCTCATCATCAGTTTGGTTGTTTAGAGAAATATCCTAAATGAAAGGATCAACATAGAAGGTAGCCATGGTGATTGAGCATATTTCTATAATGCACAAATATAAAAACAAAATTTGAAATAATAAAACAAACCCCAAGATGATGTTGGTTTGTAAAAGCGTATGTTGAATATAAGTAATAAATCAAACCCTTGGTGAGATTGGGATACTATAAGAACTTAAATAAAAATTGAGGTTTTGGAAATGAGCATGCATGGAAATAATTCAGATCTGAAGTAGCCTTGAAAGTGTAAGAAAAGAGTGTTTAGAAGAAACCATAGGTTTAATGTTCAAAAGAGTTGATGCTCACCATTTATGTTTACCCTATTTTTGGTTTTTACACAAAATAAGAATAAACATAAGCAATTAACTAGATCTAAACTTACACAACTAAAATATCAAATTTAGGCCTACTTAAAAGGCTAAATAATAGAAATAAACCCAATTGTAAACATAATCTAAATAAATGCAAACAATTGAAAAAGAGGTTAAGAAATAAATGCACCTTGATTATTATATAATTATGAAACTATATTTTGATGGATGTGTTTGACCTGCTCTTGAATTTATAGACCTATATTGTGCTCTGAGATGAACCCATAATTGTATGAGGATATTATATGCACACCCAACCACAATAAGTCAAGTGTGATGATCCTATCTTTGTGGTGTCAATCTTGTCTATATGTCACTGAGCCTGTCCCTGTAGGGTTTCATAGTCTAATTTTTTTAGTACCTATGTCTTGCATCATCCTAATTATGACTGTACCTTCAATTTATAGTTGTGTATATAAAAATATGTTATATGATTGAATATTCATTTTGACCTAGCTTACACACTCCAAAATAAAACAATAACATTGGATTTTAGGCAACTACCGAAGCAACATTGAAAAATATGTATCTTGTATCCCACATGCTTGGAATCAAACCTCCATGCAGTTCAATGGTATATGAATGGAATAGCTCAATTAATGGTTTCAACCTCATCTTCCATAAAATTGATCAATGTAATTAATAAATTTTAATTACCTTCCTTTAGCACAAGGGACTATGTAGAGAGCCTAGGATGGATAAGCGTCGCAAGTATGTAGGATTATGAAGCACAACTTGAATGGATAATTTTATCTCAAGGATTGATCCTTAGTGTGATGGATGCTCTCTATATTAATTCTCTCTTTATTCTTGGATATATTAATGGATTATCAAGACCTTATATTTATAAGATGATCTAAGATGACTCATGCATGCTAGCCAAATTTTGAAAATACAAATAGGAAGGGTTAAGGTGTAAGTTAAGGGATAATGGGTAGAAATACCCAAAAAAATAAAAGGGACAAGCCTGTAGGGATACAAACTTGTCTAGGGAAAGCTCATACAACTAAAATATTTTTCTAGTGTAGGACCGTATAGCCACGGGTTTGTCCAAGAGATAAGTATTGTTTTATTTTTGAGGCAGGTCTAGATAACAGGTGATAAATAATTCAAATATACTAACTTATATCTTCGGTTTAATGGACCAAATAGAGACTCATGTGGATTTGGGACCATCTTATTAATGGGTCTATAAGTACAAGTTTTCCAAATAAGTCAAATTGGGAATAAGGGTTTTGTGTCAAATTTGGGTGTCTAAAAGTATATGGATCTTTTATGGACAAGTAAAAATTGAAAGATACAAGAATAGAGTGACCTAAAGTTTTTGATGTTGTGTTATTTAACCTCTAAATTAAAGCTTATTAATCCATCAAAGAATCTCTAAGCACTTGGTTGTTATTAGAGAGCATGCAAAATGCTCGCTCCCTTTGGTTTATAGTAAACCTTTATGTATATGTGTAATTAGATAATGGATTATAGCTAAGTTGTGACATAAATACCCAAATAAAATTATTTAAATCAAATAATATATGCAAAATAGTAAATTAACATAATTAATTAAGTTTAAAATTAGAGAGAGGAGTGACATGCAAGGTTTAAAGGTGCTTTTGTTTTATTAATATAAATAACAAGTTTATAAAAATAAGAATTATGGACATTTTTTATTCAAAATTTCATACCAAAAAATAACATGTATATTCAACCAACCAAGGCTAAGGTGATTGTATTCCTTGCCATCATTCTTGAAGGAACTTATCCCATGATTATAATGGTCTACAAAAAAATGAATAATAGGATCTGAAATATTAAGAGATGGCATGCACGATGTCAAAGGAGGCCCTATAAATTAATGTTTATGAGAAGTGAAATAAGATGGTTTAACATGTTCATGTATTGTTTTCATGGATCTTATATGAGGTTTGGGCATGAAAGAGGATGTGATGATGGAGTTGTTGGTGTTGGTGGTGAAATATGAGTCTATATGGGATCCTCATCATAATGAAAACGCTGATGATGTGTCACAAAAAACACTTCTTCAATTTCTTTAAAAATTTCATCTTGTTCATCAAATTCATATAAAAGTAATTAGAAATTAATTTTGAACTATTTAAATGTAGAAAATACATCTCTCTCTCTTTCTCTCTCTCTCTCTCTCTCTCTCTCTCTATATATATATATATATATATATATGTATATATATATATATATATATATATGTATATATATATATATATATGTATATATATATATATATATATGTATATATATATATATATGTATATATATATATATATGTATATATATATATATATATATATATATATATATATATATATAATGAAATAAACTACATTTTACATTACATTAGAAACCATAGCATACGAAAAGTACATTTTAAATCCAAAACATAGAAAAATAGATTGTTTTCAAAGTTGGGTTTTAATGAAATGGTAGCCAATATAAATCAATCATCAAAAGCAACTGCATTTTTTTTCTCAAAAATGTTGGTTTTTCTTTCCCTTTAAATTGATAATCAATAAGAGGTTTTTCACCTACACTTATACTGACAATTGCTTCTACCATGGAATAATGAGGTAAAATTCAAGGCATATAATTTCTCTATTATTACCATAGTTTATGTATAAAAAAATAGGAGATGTTAAACATGTACACCTATGTGTATTACTGATGAAACCAATAATATTTTTAAATGCATAAGGACACCTATTAATGTATGTGCGATCGTGCATCTTACAAGTTTCCTTTGGGGTTATATGATTATGATCTTCTATTGTATTTGAATTATAACACATGTCATACATTGACATATTAAACTTTTATCTTCCCATGGAATTCCAATCTATGAAACTATACCTTAAATTATAAAAAGGTAATATTGGTACTCCTGAGGCACGTGGAGTAGTAGACGAGCAACATTACTTGCTAAAAAGGTATCATATAACATTGCCTCCAAAATGTAAATACCTCATAAGTATAAACACATCAATTTTAACATATCTTGACATACTTGGACTTGTGAATACACATCTGACTCTTGCACATGCTTTCCCTTGATGCTTACTCACTTATTATCTTGGATAACCCAATTTATAAATACATATATTCAATATAACCTTAGTATATGCAAGAATGCTCTATAATCCTAAGTAGACCATGCCACATTCCAGGACATTGTCAACAATAGTTAGATAATTGTGGTTTGTTGTAGGTGTCTGCCTCTACCAATAACATCCAAGATAGTATAATATCTACTTTTCAAACTCAAACGTCCCTTAGGTTGTCTTAAACATGTTTCACATGTCGATTATGGGGGGGAATCAAAGATTCATTTAATAAATACAAATCAAGCTTAAGGTCATACCTATATAAAACTCATCTTGGCAAGTCCTATGAAGCTTGAGAAATCCATCAACACTCTCTTGATACATTACCATAAAATCACACACATCCAAAACCCCTCAAAGGATCAACCTTGGAGCCAAGTCTAAATATGAGTTATAGGTCTATATTGCATGTTTCCAAGTGTCAAAAGCTAAAACATTACATTGCATTTTAGTGGATCATAATTGAGCACATACACACACCTAGGTGGGAGAACTGCATGTGGTTTGAGACCTGTTCATAGAAAAAAACATGGGTAATGTTCAATCACTTAGTGAGGAATGGTTGAGGCTATCTAACCCATATTTCTAACGCCTTATTTACAAGTTGTGTTTGCATTGAAAGTGAAACTAGGGTTTTAAGACAAGGAGAATAAAAACAAGGACCTGTACATAGGATTGAGGGCAAGAAACTACACAAATAATCTACATGTGTAGGCATAATGATCTAAGATGGCATAAACTTACAAAATCCATAGGGCCAATACCAACAAAGGATAGATAATATCGATAAACATAGGGGTTTTAACTTTGCAAAAAATATTCAAGTAAATTTTAAGATCCAATTTCTTGATGTGAGCCATTATAGAGATAATATAATAAATTTTGAGACACTGCATAAACAAAATAAATCAAAAAATCAGCTAAGTACAATCTTGTCCCTCTTTGGTTGTCAAATTTAAAAATATTAAGTTCAATATCAATCTCTCTTTTATATTTACATTTATATGGTATATGCCATATCTTGTATAATCTAAATTTCAATAGTTTTATCTTCTATAAATCACGTAAATTATAAAATAGTTAAGATAATAAGGTGTTGTGAGTGGTTTATCAATTGGCCATGCCCATAATCTCCCTATTTGGATGAATCAAATTTATATTTCTTCAACAAATCATTAGAAAGTTCCATGTCATCTTTGGAATCTTCCTCGTAACTTTTAAACTTTTTTATCTTAGCTTCAAGAAATTTATTCAAAGTTACTAACATCCTACTCCATCCACTAATATAACTCCTTTGGACATCTTCCTCTTCAATACATTTTCCCTTGTCATCTTTTGTCATTGTCATATTGTCCTCATATTCTATTGTATGGAATCATATTGGTGAAGAATAAGAATTTAAATTTTTAAAGCTACACACACACACACACACACACTATATATATATATATTAAAAAATGTAAATTAAGATGATGATGATAGTGATAGTAATAGTAGTAGTATTTTGATAAAATAATAATAATATATCAAATATTAAAAAGGGAATGCATTCAAAGTAAAATGGAAATGTAACAACACTCAAATAATGGCAAGCACCAGGATCACCATCTAACCACAAATGAGGAAATAGAGGGTAGTAACTCAGGCTCAACTAGGAACATTGACATAATCCAAAAAGAACCCTCCAATATCATCTCAACATCAACAGATATCCCAATAGTTTGGATCGATGATTGTGAGGTGAAAAAATCAATCGAGTAACTTAGGGATCATACCCTGATATACAAATTCATGGGCTTTTGACCTAGTGCAACTAATTTACAAAAATGGTTAAGCCAACATTGGAAGATCAAATAAGTCTCTCCAATAAATATTTTGCCCCAGGGTATTTTCAGGTTATTTTTTACTCTAAAAAGTAAAGAGATGAAATTTTTGGATCAGGGCCTTAGTTCACAGGGTGAATTAGTCTCTTCTTAAAACCTTAGGAGGAGGGGTTTAACCAAAAAATAATAATTTTTTACATTGTACAAGTATGAATTCACCTACATGGGCTCCCATCTAAAATCTTGAGTATAAACACTTTCAAACATGTGGATAATCAATTGGGGGAATATGTATGCACAACAAGGTTAACATATGCGTTTCTAATGGCAGTTTATGCTCAAATATGTGTAAAAATGGACTTGTCTAAAGTTCCACCATTAGTAGCGAGAGTCAAGCAAGAATCCAGATAATGGCTTTAGGAGGTAGACTATGAAAATGTCCCCTTTCAATGCAGGAATTACCACTCTCATGAGAATTTTTTAAGGAATTTCCTGGAGCTTGCTTCAAAACTAGTACAAGATCAAGATGGGTTCGTTAATCCTAAAAAAAGAGTTAAGGAAAAAGTTCATAGTCAAGTTTGGAAATAGAAGGACTTAGGATCAATCAACAATTTTAATCTCTTAGAAGATAAGCTTGTTAAAGTTAGTATTGATTCTTTAAAAGATTCTTCCCAAGACACTGTTAATTCAATGATAAATAACCCCCATGATAAACAAGACTCAAAATCTCTCTTGGAAGAAGACAAAAATAAGATGTTTCTAATGAATCTCTCTTAAAAGAAAAAGAAAAAGAAAAAGTTGATACAAAAGAGGAATAATACAAAGAAAAAGTTTTTAGTTTTTACCATAGGGGATTTAGAAACTCTCTCACCTTTCCAGATACGAGAATTAATAAATGAAGATAACAACTTAAAAATGGCACTTAGGTCTTTATTATTCGATGATAAGAATAATCCTAGAAGGCCACCTTTATCAAACTTGAGAAATGTGGAAGCTCAAATCAATATCAATAATGGAACTCAAATGCAAATTTTGGAAATACTTGCCAATTCCCCAAAGTAAAAATTCGATCAAGAAAACCATCCTCCCTCTATGTTGGGTACTCAAGATGCTCTAAATTTAGGAAATAAGTCGATCACTCATAGTCATAACAAAGCAAAAGGCTAATTGTGGTTTAGGAAGACTACTCTCAAGTCTTCAAATCTTATCTTCTTTTTTGTTAGTTTTTACCTTTAGCTGAAAGGCCTTGTTTTATAAATGACTTTGCCAAGTTTTTTCACTATATATTAGTCGGGCTCTATCCCTTTTTTTGGCCTATCAAAAATACCAATAATATCAAATGGAAAATGTATAATTTCACTATTTTCAATAAAAATGTGTAATGAAAAAAATGTATACGTAATTACACCAATTTTACCCTAATCTCCCTAAATTCACTAATTTTATCCTAATTTCATTAATTATATCTAAATTTCTCCAATTTATCACTAATATCTCCAATTTTACAATAATTTTACGCTAATTTTACTGCAATTTCCTTAAATCTTCTTTAATATCCAAAATGTCAATAGTTTCTCTAATTTCCCCCTTCCCTCAATATTTATTCTATTTTTCTCAATTTTGACTTATTTACCCTAATTTCCCTAATTTATCTAATTTCTCTAAATTATCATTAATTTCTTTAATTTTACATTAATTTAAATCTAAATTCCTTAATCACCCTAATTTTATGATAAATTTCTTAATTTATTAAAATTTTGATTAATTTATCTAATTTTCCCTTTTCCCAATATTTTCACCTTTTTCTATTTTTGAATGACTTGCCTTAATTTTAATTCAATTTCTTTAATTTTACCATAATTTTCCCAAGTTCTATTAATTTTCACAATTTTCACAATTTTCCCAATTTATCTAGTTTCCCAAATTTTACATTAATTTCTTTAATTTTACACTAGTTTTATTCTAAATTCCTTAATTTTTCTCTAATTTCTCTAGTTTTACTATAATTTCCCTATTTCTTGAAATTGTCACTAATATCTCAATTTTTACTCGTGTCTCTAATTTCCCACTTTTCTCAATATTTTCACTATTCAATTTTAACTTATTCACTATAAGTTTATTTTAATTTCTTTAATTTTACCCTAATTTTTCTATTTTTTCTAATTTTCATAATTTCATCAAATTTTAATACTTTCTCAAATTTTCCAAATTTATTACTAATTTCCTCATTTTATGTTGGTTTTACTCTAAATTCATTAACTTCCACAATTTTACTATAATTTTCCTAATTTCCTTAGATTTCAATTTTCCAAATTTAATATAATTCCCCTAATTTAACCCTGATTTTCCTAATTTTAGTACATTTTCCATTATTTTTTCAATTTTCATTAATTTCTCTTATTTTTCCAATTTGTAACTATTTTTTTCTAATTTTCTTAAGTTAACGTTAATTTATCCCAATTTTATACTTCAAAAATTTAACCCTAATTTCCCTAATTTTACCCTACCTTACACTATTTTTTTTCGTCCTAGATTTTCACTCACACAAATATTACTATAATTTCTTTAATTTTATCCTAAATAAATTGCTTTTGTAAGCCTTCAACTTAACATAATAATAATATCAAATTTAAAAGTTTGAATTTATTAACAAACATTATAAATACTAATGTATTATAATACTAACTAAATCATTTCTATAGATACTAAAATCTATTCTTTAGTACTTGGCAATGACAAGCATGACACATATTTACCATACATGACTTGAGTACTCAAATAAGGTCTTAACTCATGATTCTCTCATACTTGCATGTTATCTTACGTGTCAACCCTTTCATTTAGTTGTTACACACTTATATGAATCTCATTCTTTGTTTTAAACTTGTTAGATATCTTACATATACATCTCCAGACTCTCAATTTAGTAATGTTTGTACATAAGTTAGTTCTGCCAGATCAGGTCAATATTAATAGTTGATTTATCTAATGTGTTGGTGGTGTGATAAATTACCCAATTGGATTCATATATAAATAAATCAAGGTCTCATTCATAAGGGATTTGTCGCTTATTTGGAACACAACTATACAATTATTGCACATTAAGAAAATCTGCCCTATTCTTCCAAAATTGTGAATATATCACTGGGAGCAGTCACAAGCCAAGTCTAAATTACACTAAAGAAAAATCAAAGTAAACATTTTCAATTTCCAACCAAATCACTAGCTACATACATATAAGGAAAAAGCATAATAACACTAGGCAAGAGAAATGTGTGTGGCTTGATTTACCTCCTTGGAGTATCATAAAATGTAGAGAGTGACCAATCATCAAATGGGGGTGATTAAGGTCAACTCAACCCATTAAACTTTCCTTGTTTTTATAGGTTATAGCCCTCACAAGCATATCTATGGTTTGAAGGCAAAGGAGATTAATTTTCAGAGTCGTGTGCATCATCAAGGTTCATGATCAAAAATATAGATTAAACATAAATCGGCGTAGGTGATTGTATAGTCCATGTTACTTACTTTCGCATAGATAATATCAACTAGAAGGTCAACATTGACCAATGATATTGACCCAATGGAATTGACCTTGTGCAGACAAAAAACTAGTTCCAGAACCAAACAAACCATGACCCTGCTTTATCCTCATTTTCACTTCCAAAATACATTCACAATCAGATAGTCACTTAGAAAAGCCAAGTACTCATCTCTTTGTTGTACTTACTATTTTTAGCATATGTGATTTGTCAAATCAGTATAATCAATCTCAATCTTTTGCATTCATATGTATGCTTCAATGCCATATCTTTTAATCTGAATTACATTTCAAGTTTTTATCTTAATTAGATTAAGTAACTCATCTTAGTAAAAAATAGGGTAAATTAATTTCTTAATGTTTAACTGGAAAAAAACAACAATTTTACCTTCTTTTCCACCAAAAATGACACTCCATTAGTCCTTTTCCTTCTCACTTACTTTCTCTTCTTCTCCTTATAAATAAAAATGATGCTAAGAAAGAGATATATAAGCACCTTTGATGAAATTTCATGCAAAAAGGTGACATAAACCAACATTTGAGCCATGTTTTTGTGATAACTCTGTGTCACATATTGGATTATTAAAAAAAAACAATAATTATCATAGAGATGCAAAACCAACCCAGTCAACAATGCACTTTGTATGGCATGTAGTATTATATAGGCTAACGATACATGAAGAAGTGCACAAGAATTTGTAGAAGAATAAATATAACTATGATTTGAGAATATAGATTAAGTAAAGGAAATTAAAGCAAATGCAATAAAAACTTTAGAATTGGAGTGTTTGAAAAAAATTGTCCCATAATTAAAATTGTGAGCATCAAGCTCACAATCAAATTCACTAAGAGAGATATATGCCAAATCATCCTTGACCATTAATAATACCACATATGACTAAGTTGATGATACTTGAGGTGTCTTTATTTTGGCATAGAAAGAAGAAAGGATGAACAAATTTTTTTCTATCCAACATGAATATTTTCGGTTGGAGATGGAAATTTAAAGGGAAATTCTCAACCTTTGGAAGAAAGAGCAGTTGAGTTTCTCATGTTGGTTATATAATGAAGGTTTAATAGAGAAATATTTATTATCATTTTCGTAAAAATTATGAAACGAAGGATTTACAATTGAGATTAAAGTGCATTTTACCTATTTAAAAAAAAAACAGAGAAGGGACGTTTAACAATTTATCCACACATTGAGTATTAGAAGAGCACAATCAAAGGTGGGTGTACAAGAAATGATATTACCTTTTTCAACAAGCATTAAATATGAAATGTTAAAAGTGAGGTAGTTGGACAAGGAAGAATTGACCCTTCTTTCAATGAAATTCAAAATGGAGGTGGTCAAAGAAGGGATGGTCGTATCATCTTTGAACATACAAAAAAATAAAATGGAAAGATAAATTTATGGTTGAAGTGATCAGAGAATGGAAGCTCATCCCTTTTATTAGCACACAAAACTTGGAAAGTGAACTACAAACATAGGTGGTTAGAAAGGGACAACGACCCTTTCTCCCAACATGTAATTTTTTTAAGGGTTAAAATAAAATAGAAATGATTAGAGAAGCTTGCCACTTCTTTCGACAGATGAAAATATTAGAGTTTCCTATAGTTAACATGCAAGTTTTCATCTGGGCAAAGTGTAAAAATATGGGAGAAGGGGTGATTATCCATTCTCTCAAAAGTATGAAATTTTAAAGTAGTTAGACAAGGGATGTCCAAAATTTATTTTAACAACATGAATGTTGGAGATGACTTGAGAAGGAAAACTACTAACCCTTCTACCCATGACACAAAAATTAGGTTTCTTGAAAGATTTTTTTTTTATCATGATGATATTTACCTATGCATATCGTGTGTCATTTATTGATATTTGGAGTCATGCAAGGGTTTCAAACTTAATACAGAGCTTCGTTTGTCTATAAAAATTTGTGTAGCTTGGAATTCAACTCAACGATCAAGAACTTGTGTTCAATAAAAGGAAAATTTCTTTATCTTCCTCATCAGTTGTTCTTCCCTATAATAACAAAAAAAACCATGAAGACAAGTATATAGTTTGCATGAGAGTTAAGGGCTCTTACATTATTTAATAGATTGAAACTAGTTTATTGAACAAATTGAAACTAGTGAAGAGAAGGAAACTTCTAAGTGAGTGCAAATTGAAGAAAAATCATCAAATTTCTTGTTAATCACTTGGTGTAGAGTGTGAATTTGTAAACACATTTTGAGAGTAGAGGGTTTGTATGGTGCATTATGTTTTATGTCAAATAAGTTTCAAATAATAGTCTTAGAAGTAACAATAATAGTAGGGGAGGTCCCTACAACAATCCTAAAAGTAGAAGAGTCATGCTATGTTGAAATGGATCATTTTCATTATCATAAGGAGGCTTAGAGGCTTCTGATCTTGAATCATCATCATCAACATCTACCATAAGGTGTTCATGTAGAGCATCCTTCCACCAAGATGAAGACTGAGAAACCTTCAAGTGGAGCCATTCAGAAGCCAAAATACCCATATTAAAGCACCTCCAACAATGAAATGAGATACCTTGATAATCCAAGGGCTTACACCAAGAACGATCAACAACATTTAAAACAACCTTTATCGGGAGATGCATAGACAAATCCAAATCCACTAAAATATGAGCATAAGTGGTATGAGAGAAGTAAGTAGTGGCATCATAGTCCTGAGGTTGATTCTCATTGCCTAGATTTTCATCGCTGTTTGGTGCATTAGGGCCCCATTGATAACCCCCAGAGGATTAGTCTCATCTCCGCTCGCCCCAATAAAGGTTGTTGGGTAGAGTCGCAGTGTCCCAATTGAGATCGGGGATACCACTGGGTTTATATATATATATATATATATATATAAATATATATATATATATATATATATATATATATATATATATATATATATATATATATATATATATATATATATATATATATATATATATATATGTTCATGGTGCTACTAAATAAATGGTGCTAGTAAGTGGCAAAGACATCTATAATGTAGTAAAGTGACTCTATGCGACTCTATAGCTAAATGGTAAAGGAGTTAGAGACTATGAAGTCTATTCATGGTTGATCAACTTTTTACTATCTTTTAGTTCAAGTAATTAGAGATTATGAAACCTACTCTTGGTTGGAAGGCTTGGTTTACGACAACAAATTGTAGACACTTAAAAATGGTACATTTTTGTGGAATTGTATTATTTTAGAGTACATGTGTCTTTGTTGATTATTAATATAGATTAGGTTCGTATTGTCATGTTTTTCTATATTTTTGGTTGTTTCATGTCATTTTACTCCTTATTTTCTCTCTTTTGCCTCCTCTTTCCTCCCTCCTTCTCTCTCCACCCTCCCTAATTACCTGAATTTTTGGAGTTTTTCCTACAAATGTACATGCCCCCTTCCCCTACTTTTTTGGGCTCCTTGGGGTTTTGTGGGTCCTAATTTGTTAGCCTTTTTGCCCATTGTGTTTCACCTTGCACTCCAATAAGGTCCTAATTTAAATTCAAGAAGTCCATAAATATATAAGTGCGTTAGTGCATTTAGGACATATAGTGCATGAGCACAAGCAATTGATACAAACATTTACAAAAGACATTTAATAGTGTAAACAAATTTGAAGATCATCTAACATTTACTACTACACTTGAGAAGAAATCAGGGCTTCATTGTAGCTTTAAAAGTGATAGTAGATTGACATTGCATCACACAAGACTAGTCGACTTAAGTTGTATTTTACTTGGCATGTTGTTTGTAATATTGTATATTGTCGAGGGGCTTTATAAATAGTTGATGCCTAAATACCACAAGGACCCTTTCAAATCAAATATTTTCCTTTTATTTCTAGGTTCAACTGCCTTATTAGGATTTGAAGAAGGAGATCAATTTCATAGGGATTTGTGTCAAATTTCAAAAAGGTGAGCAAGATTTTCAAAGCCTTAGAATCAACGAACATATTCATCAAATCTATTTTCGCATCTTTGCTATCTTCTAAAAACATGTAATGTATCAGTTGCTTCCCATAAATGTCGAGTGTATGGTTCTAATGAGATGCTCAAAGAGTTACGAGTTTTCTAGTTTCTTACTATCTTACCCTGAAAACCTGATCACATTGTTAAACTACGACAAATATTCCCTAATTCGCATAAAAATAAAATATTCTTCTAAACCCTTTTTTTCATCAACTATTCTACTAAAAATAAAATTGTAAATAAGATCGATTTTATTATTTTACCTCTAATTAAACTTAATTACATATTATATTCATAAATATAATACAAATTTAACTTAGATATACTTATTCATATCATATATACAAATCCGAGATATTTTACTCCATGTAACAATCCAATAATGTTACAACATAAGTGATCCTCCTCCTCACATAATAAGTCATTGGTTAAAGACATGTTTATTTACTTGCTCGACATCCCTTCCCTTCCATGACTAAAAAAATCTCCTTCCACCCCTGTAGGTACGAACTTTCCTAGGAAAATTTCCGAGGATGAGGAAAATGTGGAAGATGCTCTTTACAAAGACAAAATGCGGTCTTGTCTTAATAGCAACACTCTACCAAATTCGATAAAGAATCTCCCCGCGAAACAAAAATCGCTCTGCATACACCTCCGTAGAGTACACGAAATACTGGATAATGTACTAACTAGATTCTACATATTCTATGGAGCCAAACACCAAGGTTCGGCGAAGGACGGAGGATCTTTCATACCACCTAACAAGAAATTTGATGATGTCATTTTGGGCTTTTGTTTTTCTCTCTCTTAAAATATGACAAACACCAATCCCATACCAACAACCATCGGTCTCCAATTTCCTTTTACACATGACGCGCACTTGGCAGACTATAAGATGTCCTGTTTCACACCGTTTTCCAAAACAGGTCGACCAGCCCTGCAGTCCACTTTAGTCACCAGTAGGGAAGATTGCCAAAAGACCCTTTTTCTTTAGACCCCCAATCCCCAAACAAATAATTTAAAGTGGGTATTGTCTGCAATTTCTGAAATCATTGTAAACTGTTACCCAATTCAGCTAGCTTTGTAGGAGGCAGATACCCAACTCATATTGATTTTGAATTGGATTGAAATTGGAATCATAGGCAATGGCAGACACTAGTCGGATTCAGCAACTCTTAGACTGGATTCAGCAGCAGAAACCTCTTTATTTGGCAATGAAGACAGCCACTTTGAAGGCGACAGAATTTGTGGGCTTCATGGTGGTACAAAACTGGCCCATAATCTGTAGTTGGTTGGTATACCTTGGAAGGCTGTTTTTGGTGTTGTTTCAACTGTGGTTAGACTGCAGTCTCAGAGGCATGGGCTCTTTGCTTCTCCTGGATTCCACAGCTTATTTTGTTTTGCTATGGTGCACTGTTCTGAGTACCACATCCATGGCTGGCCTTTTCCTTGTTCTTATGAGTTTGGTAAGTCAATTTTTGTTCCCGTTTGGTTTATACCCAATTGGGGTATTTGAGTATGTTTATCTTAGTCATCTTTATTTGTTTGGGTCTATAATTTAGCAATTCAGAATGGGTAGGTTTATAGATTTCATTAGATTTAGGGCTTTTGTGCATATGCTTGTAAGTTAATGTAGATGGATTCATTGTTGATTGTTGTATTAAACACCATTTCACTCCAAATATGACAGATGAGTCGTTTCAGATACCTTTCTAGAAATACGTCTGATTTCATCTGTTTATGTCTTAATAACAGGATCCATTTTGATGTGGTATTTTAATTAGAGCAGACTAAATTAGAACCATATTAGTTGAACTAGGCAAGACAGATATGTTAACTTGGTTTGGAGTCGGATCGGACTCAGGATCATGACTTGTCAAAGTACTAAAAAATTTCATTAATATTTTTTTCATTCTACAAGAATTCAACTTAGAAGTCATCCAAGGATTAAAAATCATGCCAACATATGTACTAATTATCAAAATGTAATTCATATCACTAGGCGTGGTCCTCTTCGACCTGAAATGCATCCTTGGAGTTATTGTAAGTGCACAAGACACTGTCTGTGCCTCTGCTTCTTCCTGTGCTGCAACTCATGGAATTTGTTTGTGAAAATTCATCCGGAGTCAAATTAGCAACTGTAAACCCTTGCTCACAATTGAAAAACCTCAGAAATTTGTCAACAACAATAATAAATCTGATTTGTTTATCCTATACTAGTTGTCTGCTCCTACGTTGACCTGCTGGAGTGATATGAGTGAAATAAATGAATTTTGTCGCGTTATAAGAATTTTTGTTTATCTTCAGATGTTCATCGTGTCTTTTTCTTGGACTCAACCTGTTTGGGGTTACTCAGGACTTCGACTCTGCAAGTTTTTTGAATAATTAGAGAGGACCGCTACTCTGATTAGGACATATTCTTTCATTTTGGTTTTAACATTATCATTTGTTAAGTAATAACTAATAAGTTAATTTTAACTATACAATAAAACTAAGCTTTACCCAATTGTCAAGTTGGTCACACAATAGTTCGAGTAAATTGATGGAATTTACTTTAGTTTATGTTGATAGGAAATTCATAGTGAAGCTATCTGAGAATATTTACCAGTAAAAACAAGTCCCAGCTTGGCAGAATATGACAGACTCAAACTAATATATTACTTTTTCTTTCCTTTCATTCCCAGACTTCCCGCTTTTTTTCTAGGGGGAGGGTTTTAAATAGGAAGGGAGTATTTGAAACTTTATCACTAAATTTTTTAATTCAAATTGTCCAAAATTTATGCTTAACAGAAATCTTAAGAAGATAGAGGATGAAGCAATATCAATTTTATCTTAACTAATCTACAACATGCATCTGCGACATGTTAGTTTAGATGATTAGCCAGTGGACTGAAATTTACTTGAATGTTAGCATATCTGCTAGGAAAACATTCACTAGACTTAAACTAGAGGACCCTCTTAATGGCTCTAAAGTTAAGGTCTATCAAAGATCTAAAATGAATCAGCTATGCTTGACAATTGAAATAATTGAAGTTCCTGATAAGATTAGTTGTAGTCGCAATAATTAACTATGAAAATATTTAATAACTAGGCCGAGTTCTAAGTTTTAACTTATCAAAAAAGGTAGTTGAAGTTTCACTAGTACTGCACAAGCCTCCCTTCCTCTATGTTTTTTAGACAGAAAATTCTATAGGCTTTCTGTTAAAAAGGCGGAGCAAGGAACTTATAATGGCATGTTTAACTGCTGCTGTTAATCTTCAGTTTTTGCTCTTTGACCTAATGGCATGTTTCAAATATCATCATTCAGTTCTTTTTGTCAGTCTGTCATTCACAGCACAAATAAATAGAAATGAAATAGGTGCAACACAAGTACAAAAGGGAATAGATTAGTGCAGTACTGTAAATTCTTCTCACCATTTGTTTCTCTTAAATCCACTATTTTCTGCATTATGCTAACATGAAATGCGACCCATAGATGTTCGGCAAGATGGAGAACTGAAGTACAATAATGGGATTAGTTAAATAATTGCAGACACTTTACTTTGAGATTTAGTGGATTGATTTCATGATTATTCTACCTGCATTCTGTGGCAGTTTGAATTGTATACTCTTATATCAGAGCTGCCATAGCAGTAGATTTTTTCTGCATCGATTTTGTTTCCTACTAGTTTGTTCTTTCTATCAGCAGCTTGAAGTTCAGATTCGGCTCATAACATCAAATTCTTCTTTAGATTGATTTCTACGAGGATTTTGTTTATCAATAAAGAGATTAATTCAAGTTATACCGCCTCATGGGTTGTGTCAATCAGACATTAAGTTTCTTCATTGATCGGTCTTGCATAACAGAAAAAATCTCAAGGGTTTAGGAGGAATCAATGGCATTGTCTAGTGATATCCTCCCTATCTCTTTCTCATTCTTTATTGGCGGATGGTATTTTTATCGGTATTGAGTGCATAACTTGGGTTCAGATGTCAATAAAATTAAAATAGTTTATTCTTTCGGCCTTGTGGGATAAAGGCTGTTCCAATTGTGTTATGAAGGATCTAGTGATATCCTCCCTATCTCTTTCTCATTCTTTATTGGTGGATGGTATTTTTATCGGTATTGAGTGCATAAATTGGGTTCAGATGTCAATAAAATTAAAATAGTTTATTCTTTCGGCCTTGTGGGATAAAGGCTGTTCCAATTGTGTTATGAAGGCTCCTCATCCAAGTACCTTTGTTTCGTTGAAATCAATATCCCATCATTGCTATTTTTGCAATGATTTTTGTGCTTTCTATTGGAATGAATAGAGGGTGAGGAGGTACTATACTTGGTCATATGTAGTTCTTGATATTTGCCACTAAGCACTCGTAAAGTTTCAACTTCTTGACCATTGACATGATTGAGGTCAAAATTTGCAGCTGGTATATTCTTTCCTTCGTGATCACGCACCTGCATGTTCTATGAGTCTTTGGGCCTATATTTGGTGCCGAAATAAAAGGAAACATTGAGGTGCACTTTTGCTATTGCAGTGTTCTTGGTATAAGAGCATGGAAATGAGGCTGCAAGAAAGTGACGCTTTGTTCCACAGGTGGTATTTTAATTTCACTAAGATAAAAGTTACGCTTTGTTCCACAGGTGGTATTTTAATTTTACTAAGATAAAAGTTACGCTTTGTTCCACAGGTGGTATTTTAATTTCACTAAGATAGGCATCTCCTTGATTGCAAGCATTAGTTTGATGTAAAATGGGCAATTGATATTTTAGTTGATTGAAGAAAAACAAGTGAAATTTTTAGTTGTCCATTTTGGCCAAGAAAGTGAAAACCTTATGAAATGGTCAATTGTTCGAGCAGAAAAGAATTCCCTCTAGTTGACCATGAAGTTTACCTTTTAGGTATAAGTATGTTTCCTCACTTGCATTTTCAACCTCATTTGTGCTCCTTGAGAAGGTTTATGTATAGAATAAAAAGGATCATGAAAGACTGTTTGCACACTGTCACTTCTTAGCTGTTAGTGAAGAAAGAACTTTGAAGTAGCCAAGTGACAGGCTAAAGGGTATAGCTAAAAGTAGCCAAGTAGAAGGTTCATGTAGATTTATGTCTAGAATAAAAGGGTATAGCTAGAAGTATCAAAGTGGTGGGTATCTTTCATTTGCAACCCCATTTGGGATCTTTGAAGGAAGATTATGTGTAGAATAGAAGGGGTCATAAAAAACCATTTGTACACTTGTCTGCTTAGCTGACAGTGAAGAAGAAAACTGGGTTTTTAGCCTTGTCATCATCAATCGCCACTGTGATAATTCTATTAGTCCAACTTGGGGTAAGGGGAGGTGTTCCTTGCTGATTTGCTACCTTTCAATGTGGGTGGTAATTTTAAAACAGTACTGGGAAATAGCTCTTTTTGACTGACAGTTGGAGTCTGAAACAACTTCGTAAAGAATCTTTCCAAGGATATTGCCGAAAAAACTCAACTATAAGGGCTGTTCACAGATGGTTGGAGCAAAGAACACTAGGGAGAATATGCTCTGGATATATGGAGGACATGTCCAATACAGGTAAATGTCATGTAAAACTCCAAGAA
This sequence comes from Torreya grandis, assembly GCA_037957365.1. NCBI lineage: Eukaryota > Viridiplantae > Streptophyta > Pinopsida > Cupressales > Taxaceae > Torreya > Torreya grandis. The sequence continues at coordinate 2,052,865 of JARHVA010001267.1, forward strand.
CTAGAACAGAAGAATGCTAGGTGATATCACAATCAGTGATAAAAAAATGTCTGAGGATAATCTGATTAATTGGTGTCTACAAAAAGGTCCAATAAAGGCTTGAAAAATTAATAAAGTGGCTTGAAGGTTTGCAGTCAACTCCTTTTGTTGAAGTAATATGTGGTGTTACATATAAGCTCCTAGGAATAGGTAAAAACATAAAACTCGCTAGAAATGCTTCAAAAATGTAAGAAGAATCGAACCAATGTAGAAAGAACATTGAGTGTGCTCATATCAGAGCCATGTTACACCAAGGCCAGCACCGCAACCCACACATTCATCAGGTGGGTGATCAAGTGTATTTAAAGGTCAACCCAAAACAACTACATCTCAATGTGAATTGAACGAATGTAAGAAGAGCATGGAGTGTGATCATATCAGAGGGTTATACCATGGCCAGCACTTGAATCCACATGTTCATGAGTTTCAGTGATTGGGTGTACTTAACGGTCAAGCCAAACAACTACCTCTCAACAGGTAGGTGGACAACACTTTCACCCAAGCATTATGAACCATTTTGATTTGTTGGAAAAATAAATGAAGCAGCTTAGAGATTGAAGTTGCTAGCCGATTGAATATTCCATATCAGTTTTCTTAAGAAGGCTTTTTCTTATTTTTGACAATATACTACTTGCTTATGTTGAGGAACTTGAATAGGAAATATGCAATGTGGTCAGAATCATGGGAGAGTCTCAAGGGACTCCAGAATAAGGAAATCATGAAATAGTAAATACCTAATTAAGGGGTCCAAAAGGGTACTTAGGAGTTTGTGGCCTTCATGAGGGAAGTTGACCTCCTCACTGACGGAAATGAGGTTTTTAAAGTGGGTAGAGATGTTGTATCGCTAGTTTTCATCCTAGGTTTGTTTCCCATGTTCCCTCTACAGCTTCATTTAATATGTTGCACAGTTGAGCTCAAAATTTAATGTTTAAACGGTGAAAAGAGTGTTCAAGTTGGACCGAGTAAAAAATAAAAAAGAGGGTGCATAATAAAGACAAAAGTAAAATATGATGCATTTAAAAAAATAGAAAGCATAATACTTTGGCCTGATATGTTAGTGCAATTATTTCATATTGGTGTAATCCCTACTTATCGTGTCCCCTGAGATACTGGTTTATGGTAATCCTTGAGGTTGTTGCTTAGGATCCAATGTGTTATTGTGTTGTGGTATCCTTGGGATTTAGGTGGGGCCTATGTCGTGTACCATTGATATGGGCCTACCTTGCATCACCATTGGCCAGTTAGCACTACCATTGGTAATGTGACATGTTGCCAAACTATCCTTCTAAATGGGCATGGTTGGTAAATGTCTTCTATATATACTTGGGATGTATATCTCATTTATCATCCAATTTCGATTATTCTATTCTTTATAGCAAGTAGCTTGGTAGCTCAGGGGCGTCAACATGTTGGTGTCTCCTGTGTTTTTTATTGCACTGTGGAGTTTATTTGATTTTATTTGATCTTAATATATGTTCCAACATAATAAGGACAAGAAAGAAAAACATGAAAGTACAAAATGTAGGGTGCCTACGTCGGAGATTCCAAAGGACTAAAGAGAACAAATAAATCTGGGGAATTGAAGTGGTATGGGAATTGAAGTGGCATGCAGAAGTAAAGAGTACTTGTGTCGTAGGAGGATAGAATGGTTTGTTTTGCAGTGTGCACACAAGTAGTCCCTCTAGCTGGTGGTTGATCATTATGTGTCCTTGACATGGATACCTCCTACCATCTACAGCATTGCATTTGGTTCATTACCAATGGGTTGGATGTGGATAGTGTGTTGTTTTTGTTTGGGCCTTGCACATACATTTATGCACAATTTTCTGTGCAATAATTACATTGGTTATGCATGGTTTCTAGCATGTGCAAGTACATAAGGGAAAGTATATAGCTAATGGAAATCCAGCTAGAGGTCGAAGGAAAAGTTTGTGCCTGGTTTGGCACTAATCCTATCATGCTTTATTTGGCATCTACTTTTTCTTACCTTTCTGCTATGATCTTGTAGGCATTAAGGATACTGGAGTGGTAAGGAACGTAACTGGTGCTCTTGTGGAAGGCATTTTTGATTGTTATAATGTATTTCTCACTAGTGTGGCTTAGTCAGACATGTTTAGCTGTGAGGTCATACACTTTTTGGTCTAGGCAGAGTTCCATCGCTTAATTACAATTGTGCTCGATTTCTAGACTTAAAACTTGATGTATAATCCTGCTCTATAATGGGTGCTTCCTAGTGGCATGGTCTTCAGTTACAGGAGGCCAATCTGCTCCTTGTAGCATCCTCTCCATGACAGGAACACCAAGGTGTTGACGGGCTTATGGTTCTCCAGGTATGGCAAGCCAGTCTTGTGACCAACACTATGGTTCTGCTTCTTCTCTAGGGCTGTATAGGTTTTAATATTATTTTAGTCAAGCTTATTTCTCTAGTTTGTGAGTCAAGTTAGGACATTTGATTTAATTCACAAAGAGATTGCAAGTAACTCCAAAAAAACATCTAAATCTTGTTTGTTCACACCAATTTACAGTTACTTAAATGACACTTTTATAAATGAGAGATGCTCCAAAAGATAATTCTACTTTAAGGAATGTACTATATTGGACACGATGCAATTGACATTTAAGGTTGTGGTTTTAATAAAAAATGGATCAGATAAAGTTATGCTTGTGGTTTAGGTTTGAACGCATTGTTGGCTTCTATTAGATATAAATTTGATTTTTACATTTAAGGTGATCGAGGGTGAGGTAACTATAATCAATGTTTGGACCTAATTATGATATCTGAATTGTGGTGTATCTGAGATATATTCTTAAGAAAAATCGATTTTTGGTTTAGAAGAGACAATATTTATAATTCTTGGGAATATGGAGAATGAAGATTCTATACCTGTGATTTGTATTTCAGTCAGAATTACTGAGTGTTAAAATCTAAAGTTGAATTGCAGTCTAATTCTATATAATGGTTACAAACTTTGTTTCTGTATGTTTTAGATTTTAAACTGAATTAAAGCCTGATTTTGTGATGGCACTCAATCTATTTTAAGCTTTCTGTGTCATTTTAATGCATGCTTTTAACATATTATAATTTTCCTATCTTTTTATCGTACAAATAATTTTGCGACATATCTTGCATAATATTTTAAGGTTCCTGTAACTTGCATATCTTATAACTAGCAGATTCTATTATCACCATCCCATTGAGATAAATCGTTGTGATTCTCGAAATATCTATTGAAATCTTTTTTTTTGAAGAATAAGAGGAAGATGGATTTTTTGGAACACATATAGTGGAGAACAAAGTAATAACTAAACACCAGACATATCCCAAAGTGTGATTTTTGAGCAGGAGTGTTTAGTTGATTTCTTATGATTTTTAGTTTAATTCTTAATTTGTTTCTATTGTATTTCTGCAATTTAATCGATTGATTTTGAGGAGCATATGTTGACGATCTTTGCACATAACTAGGGGTTAGTAAAACATTAACAAGGAGTGAGATTTTTTTCTCTTTTTGAAGATAAAGAAAAGGGGTTAGTAAAACTTTAACAAGAAGTGAGTTTTTTTCTCCTTTTGAAGATAAATAAAGTAATTGTTGATATCATTTTGACTGGTCATTTGGTTTAATTTTTGAAATGGTTGAATTAACTAGAACACCTCAAGTTATGGTGGGTGTCCTAATGTTTCCTCTTGTGCCGTTATCTGATAAATTTGTCAAAGTAGGTTGAACAGAAACATGCTTACATACTATTGTTTCTTTTATTATACCGTACACGATTGTGCATTGGATGGGTTTTGAAAGTAGGCAGGTATGAGATATGAAGTTGAAATAGGTGAATATAATGACCAAGGATAAATTATTTGACTTTAATAGGCATGATACACAACATGCAGGAAGCCGTTTGGTTTATGGAGCCTTCACTTGTCCTGAAATTTGTTGGCTATCACATGTACCTGTTTGTTTCTTATTTTCATTGCCTGTTGTATTTGTATGAGAATAGACGGTCCTCCTAAATTACCCTGCACTTATAGTCTTTATAGAGGGATTGCTATTTTAGATGTTCCATTATGATAAAAATGATTCGACATTTATTAGTTCTCTGGATACAATACCTATTACTCTTAAACAAGTACCATTTCTGTTGCAAATGAAAATACATCCAGTATTAGGCGTTATATGTTTCTGCTATGTTGCTAGGAAACGGAAATGGGTCCAAAACGTGGAAATGCGGATTTTTAAAAATCCTTGGTTTGGAATGTCATGGAAACTTCCATGCAATATAATATAAAAAATATAAATATATATAAAAACAATGCATGATACTCATTTTTAGCCCATAAAAGATAAAACACTTAAAAATATGGTATTCATGAAAGCTTAAAACATTCAACATGCTTAAAATTTCACATGTTCATGAATCATGTGTTATAGCTTAGGTTCAAACTTCAAAGGCAAAAAGTACATTCAAATGATTATAATCTAAGTTATTGGTTCATTTTGGGTTCGGGTCTGGCTTCAAAGAACTGGGTTTGCCGGTACGGTGATTTTTTTCCCCCCTTGGGTTCATCTGTAGAAAAAATATATAAAACATTAAAAAATATAGAGATTCTAGTGTCATAAATTGGAAATTCATGACATTGTCATTAACCACATAGTATGCATATTGATATTAAAAACAAAATTTGAAAATAATCACAAAATACTAAGCGAATGCCAAATGCCATGATAATCATTAATCATAAATATCAATAATTATCTGTAATTAATTACATCAAACTTAAAAGTTAATATTCATAGTCATCTTCCTCTTCATCGAGAGCATCAACATCAACACCATGTTGTGGTTCATAAGAACCACATGGATTAGCACCATCGCCACTCCCGCTAGCTAAGTTGTGTGTCGTCGAAGGAGTGTCAATGTCAACGAATGAGAAGCAAGAAATGGAAGCATCAAAGTCAACGACCACTGGATCTATATCCCAATGCTTTGACGTCCCCTCCTTGTACTCTCGGCTCGTGTGCAATATAGGATGCAAATTGAAGTGCATGTAGACCACCTTCTCAGCCTTTTTAGTTGCGAGCTTGTTGTGCTTTTGTGAATGGATGAAGCTGTATGTGCTCCAAATCCGCTCACAAGAAGATGAACTTGCAACCTATATTCAAATTTATAAAAATAACAAGTTAAAACTCAAGTCTTAAACACAAATTTTAAATTTTTAAAACAAAAAGAAAGAATTAAAAACTTAAAAAATAAAAAACTTACCTGTGACAAGACCTTGATTGCAAGACACATTAGGTTCGGTGATCCTTGGCCATGGAGGTACCACAATATATGAGCATCGTTCTTGTATTTGTCCCGAAGAGCAGCAAGACCATGACCTTGGAAGGTAATGAAACCTGCAAACTCATTCATTACCATGTCTTCTATCTCGGGATTGCGGAATATCCTAGAGATTGCCAATTTATACCCTTTAGCTACTTTGACATCCCTGTATGGTGGCACCCTGCTTGACAAAGAATCGTCTTAGGATCTTGCTCTTTTGCATTAATGATGTCCTTCAGCTTCTCAATCATTGAGTCGATGCCATCATATATTTCTCCCAAACATGGCTGATCTATTTCAGTGAAACAAATCATACTCATGATGGGCTTAGTGAAACTTAACAAATAATCTACATAGGCCCACCAATCATCATCTAGGACCAAAATTTTCACTCTTTGGGGCCGCTCTTTGCTTGATTCCCTCCATACACTCAAAAGGTTGCTGATGACCATGCTACTGAGTGCCTATCGCACCTTCACAAATCGTCTCAAGATGATTATGTGCATAGTTACCATGTTTGAAAAATTCGGTTTGTTCGGAAGGGGGAAAAAGTTTGGAAGTTCGGAATTTTGAAAAAAGTTCGGTTCGGTAAGTTCGGAAGTTCGGAAATATATATATATATATATATATGCAAAATATTTCAATCTACTAAGGAATGAACATTAATTTAAGTTTAACACTTGCAAAAATGAGAAATGCATAAGAATTTCAAACTTGAATTACATTAAAAGATAGCAAAATATTCATAGTTTAGAGCCTAAGCTCAAAATTGATATAGAACTTAAGTTTCAAACATTTGCAACATCAAACCCAGCTTCAAAATCAAAACTAGCACTAGCACTAGCACCATCGTTCATTCATTCATTCATTACTTCAAAGACAAAATGTACATTCAAATCTAGAATAAATCATCTCGATTGCCCACAAAATCATGAATGCCACTCCCATTATTTTTCAACTTTATCATTTACTGACACTTTCTCTCACAAGGGCTCATCGGTGCATTGAATCTCACAGAGTGCATGCCTTAAGGGGTGCAGTGGGAATGGGGTGGGATTGGCTTGTGTCACTTTGCGAGAGATATTTTCATACTATTCTATCACGCATACATCCCTTCATGTAGCCTTCATACCTCCTATGATGTCTCGAAATCTTGAAACCCTGAAATATGGCTAAGTTTGAAACCCTGAAACCCTGGAATCTGACTAACTCTGAAATATGATAGGATCCTCCAAAACCTAGAATTTGCATTATAGCTCCTAGCGGTCCGAAACCCCTCTCAAACATCCTGAAAGTATATAAATATAATATAACTTAAAGTATAAGTAAACTTATACTTAAATGCTTATTTTATTTATATACTGTTGGGTTCGGAAAAAACAAAAGGTTATTCGATCAAGTTCGACCGCACAAATTCGGTCCATGCCATTTGTTCGGTTCGAACCGAACATGGCTAAACTTATACTTAAATGTTTATTTTATTTATATACTGTTGGGTTCGGAAAAAACAAAAGGTTATTCGATCAAGTTCGACCGCACAAATTCGGTCCATCCCATTTTACTTGTATAATTAAATATTTTCATTAGCTTTTATTTTTATTTTATTTTGTAATAAATTGTTGAGACTAGATTCGCCTCTCACATAATCATAGTTACCATGTTCGACTGAACATGGCTCATGTTCGGTTCGAACCAAACATGGTTTATTATTGAGACTAGATTCGCCTCTCACATAATCATAGTTACCATGTTCGACTGAACATGGCTCATGTTTGGTTCGAACCAAACATGAGCCATGTTTGGTTCGAACCGAACATGAGCCATGTTCAGTCGAACATGGTAACTATGATTATGTGAGAGGCGAATCTAGTCTCAACAATTTATTACAAAATAAAATAAAAATAAAAATAAAAGCTAATGAAAATATTTAATTATACAAGTACTACTACTAGATTAAAAAAGTTAAAATTTTAAAACAAAAATAAAATTACTAAAATAAAATACCTTCAATAGCTCCAATTTTGAGAAGAATCTGAAAATGACTTGAGAGAGGTGATGGTTGGTGACAAACATTTGAATCTCCTCAGCTTCGGCATACACTTGTGTGATCCACTCAAATTGCGTCGCCATTTTTCGCAACATGAAGTTGAGTGAGTGGACAACACAAGGTGTCCAAAAAATGTGTCCATACCTCGCCTCCACCATCCTTGCAGTCTTGTAATTTTTTGCATTATCTGTTACAATTTGGATAACATTTTGAGGCCCTGCCGCCTCAATGGATTCGATGAGGATGTTGACGACGAACTCGACATCCTTCACACACCCCTCACAATTAATGGCCTTCAATAACATTGTTCCTTTAGGGCACATTGCAACCACATTGATTAGAGGCCCGTTTTTTGCATCTTTCCATCCATCATAAATGATGGAGACCCTCGTTTCAGCCCACGAATCCTTGATTGGCTTCAAAGAATCTTCAACTAGTTTTCTCTGCTTTGTCAATAAGGTGGTGCAGAGTTTCTCAAACCCTGAACCTTTGTAATCTTTTGGGGCCTTGGTGATCGCTCTCACCATTTCTTTCCAATATGGTGATCGAACCACATGGAAAGACAATCCATTTGCATACACACATTGTGCGATATGTTGATTTGTGATATCCTTGCTCTCATTTTGAAAAGACCTTCCCAATGGTCCTTTTGTTCTTTTGTTTGAAAAAGCAGAAACCTCTTCGTGCATGGAGGGTGTTACCAAAAATGGATGTATTCCAATGGGCACAATTGGAGAACCGCTAGGAGTTGGGAAAATTGGTGGCTTCCTTGATCCTTTGCCGTTCTTGGATAGAGGGTGACCTAATCTCATGGCATGGGCGGGCATCTGTTGCTTCTTGCTCCTTGATGTATTCAAGGATTTTTTATTTTGGCACTGGACATTTATCCTTCCCCGTGCAACCTTTGATGCCGTCACTAGGTATGTGAAATAAGTGGGCTTTCACCCAACTCTATGAGCTTGTAAATTGACAATCACAAGTATTGCATTTCTAAATAGCCCCACCACCTAAAACTTACTCTGCCAATGTCACATATTTCCAAAGCGGTGAGTGTGCATTCATTTTGTGTTGGCTTTGGCCGACAGAGGTAGAGCTACAAAAGATAACACAATACAAGCTAAAACTTGGAAGTTTAAAATCTTATCTTGGCAGCAAATGGGCTTCTCAATCAATGTAGAAAAATGATTAGAATGATGTTTGATGAAGTTTCAACTCTAACCCAGCAATGGAAGGCAAGAATGCAATGAGAAAAATGAGAGGCAAGTGGTTTTGCTTTTGTGTTTTGTTTTTATCATTTGTGTTCTTTTAGCTTATGTTTTTTTGTCTTTCACTTGACTTTAGGGTTTAAAAATATGTTTTTTATTATTTCAAGTCATTTTTTGGGAAAAAATGATTAAAAAAATAAAAAAGCCCTGTTTTTGACTGTTTTAGACTACAAATTCTGCCTGGGTTAGTTCTGGGGCACTTGGGGTTCGCTCGCATTCTTCTAGCAGATGAACTTGGGCGAACACGGGTGCCCCAAGACGAACCCCAAGCGTTTTTGACAGCAAATCGAACCAGCACCAGAATTCGGTGTGACCCAGACCCTGGTTATCCTGTAAAAACCCACGAACTGGGAATGTAGATTAGAATCTAGAATAAACCATGTATTTTTCTCCTTGAAGCTTCTTCTTGCTTCTAAATTCCTCTTCAAACCCAAAATGCTTTGTTGTGAGTTTTGAGTCAACCTTTATGGGCCTTTTTGCTCACTAGCTCTATGGGCCTTCCATTTCTTCTGTGGATATAATCCTCTCTGATGCAAACTACATGTTCTTTACAAACTTTCACCCTTCCGAATATTTTTTATTTTCATAATTGTTTTGTTGGATAATCATGTAGTGATCTCTAGTTTGGTCTATCTCAAGTTGGTGTACCTCATGTTTCACTCATACAAACACGAAGTTTTAATTTCGCACCCTCCTCCTCCATCAGTGATCCACAAATATAGTGAGGCACTTTGGGCTGGGGATTTCGGGGATCCATGTAAGAGCAAATCCAAACAATGTGGAAGGCAAAATCAGCGTGACTACGAACAGATTCCAGATACAAACAATCAATCAAGCAAAATTAACAGTGGCTGGCCACAATTCAGATCGAAATACATGTCCACAGATGAAATTGAAAGCATTGTTCACATGCAACTAGCTGCATTCATAGCGATGATCCATATGCAGATGAATATTATCATCAGGCTGTGCAAGCCAAGAAAGCCTGTAGTTTAACATAGTGTATACTAGAAAATGAGGGTTTTTCTTAAATGTTTTTTTTCTTTCTGCCGGAAATGCCTTGGGAACTGCTTGGAAACGCCTGGAAACTGCTCAGAAATGCCCAGAAATGTGATGCATGGGCGTTTCTAGAGTGGAAACGTTTTTAAGTAGAAACAGAGGGGCCCTGGGACGTTTCCCTGCAACAGAGTATTTTTGTGAGTAGTAAATCCTAAATGAAGATAAATTGCTTCTCAAAGACCAGCTTTGCTGCTTCGTGGATTTAACTTTTGAGTTTTTGTGACTGTAATGTCTGCTACACCAAAGGGGGCTTCAAAGTCCCATATTTCCATGTTGATTGTTATACTTATCATTGAGGTATTATCGTCTTGTATGCCAATGATGTGTGAACCTTTTTGTGTTATTCTTTACTATGTGGAATTTATATTTGGTATTCGTTTTTCTACTTTTATGCTGCAGAAAGACAATTTTATATCTTCTATTATTTTCCTCGATTCCCTCACCATCTATACCTTACTAATTTGAATGTTCATTACTTTTCAGTGGGGTCTAGGCACGCTAGCCTGCCATATTCATATATAATTGATTGATGCAAGATCTTTGATTTTCAGCATTGCTAACTGGTTCAGTATTTCAAGTATATTTCTATTATGCCATCTCCCACAGTTGATTTATATAACATATTTAAATTATGTGTGGATTAAATGACTCAGGGCATAGCTTGTGTAGCCGAACCTTTTCTTGGCTTTGCACCTGCAATTATAATAATTGCTATTTCGGGGGCTACAATTTTATGGATGTATGGCAGCTTTTGGATAACTGGAGCATTTATTACAATAGGAGGTACTTTAAATCCCCTTGCTTTTGTGCTTCTTGTTTATTTCACATCACTTGAGTGCTCAGATAGAAAGCGTACTGGACCTGAGAAAGGGATTATTTTTTGTTTTTTTCTTTCATTTCTATTGATAGTCCTGTCTTTATCTTGTTCCATCGTATTCCCAGATGCGTTATTACAGATATCAAGATAAATCCAACATTTTCACATTTTTTAACATGCAGGAAGTTTGTTCACTTTGAACCATGCACGGCTGGCACTTCTTATCGCAACTATTTTTATCATGTATTGTGCTAAAGTTTGTACTGGATGGTTTGGCTTACTTTTTTGCATGAACTTGGCTTTTATATCAAATGACATTTTGATCTGCTTACAAAAGAGCAATGGAAAAGAAAATGAAAGAAAATGCTACAATAAACAAGATGAAGAAACCAAGAGCAGGGCCAGAAATTTCAATGAACAAGATGAAGAAACCAAGAGCAGGGCCAGAAATTTCAGTGAACAAGATGAAGAAACCAAGAGCAGAGCCAGAAATTTCAGTGAACAAGATGAAGAAACCAAGAGCAGGGCCAGAAATTTCAATGAACAAGATGAAGAAACCAAGAGCAGGGCCAGAAATTTCAGTGAACAAGATGAAGAAACCAAGAGCAGAGCCAGAAATTTCAGTGAACAAGATGAAGAAACCAAGAGCAGAGCCAGAAATTTCAGTGAACAAGATGAAGAAACCAAGAGCAGGGCCAGAAATTTCAATAATCCTCCTAGAAGCACTTCCTCTAATGGTCAACCAAGCAAATCTCATAAGGGTAGACCATCTGATGAAAACTCACAAACTGGCCAGTCTGCACAAGTATTTGGAGAATATGGTGAAAGCTCTCAGACAGGTCAGTCTCCGAAAACATTTGGAGAATCTGGCAAAAGCTCACAAACTGGTCGGTCTGCACAGACATTTGGAGAATCTGGTAAAAGCTCACAAACCAGTCAGTCTGCACAAACACGTGGAGAATCATCAACCGTCAGATTAGGTGAAGCAGATCCATCTCCCGGGGATGAAGTATTGCATATACTACATAGTTCAGATCATTATGCAACACTGGGTCTATCTCGCTATGAGAAAAGAAATTTTGCAGTCCTCAAACGAGAGTACAGAAAGAAGGTTAAGTGTCTTGTTAAGCTAGGGAACAATTGGAATTATTAAGATAGAACTGTTTTGTCTGTGATTTTCCATTAGACAACTCAGATAAATGCGATCTATTGATTTGCTATGTTATATTTTCTCAGTATTGACCTTTCTTTCACTTTTTTGGACAGGCAATGCTAGTACACCCTGACAAAAATATGGGCAATGTAATGGCAGAGGAATCCTTTAAGAAACTCCAAACTGCATACGAGGTAAACCGTCTTTTTCTTCTTGCTTATCATATTGTGAATGACTTTGATATTTTCTCTATATTTTTTTTATAACTTACTTTGCCAATCAAAAGTTATATACTGTTTGCATTTTCAGGTCTTATCAGATTTGGAGAAAAAGAATGCCTATGATGAGGAGTTGAGGAGGGATGAGCTGACAAAGAGTTTTCATCAAAAAATTCAATGTGGTGCTCAAAAAGTATTTCATTTTTAAAACTTGATTATGTTGTAATAAGATTTGCATGCCACACTTTTTAAACATCCTTATTTAGCTAAATGTATCATGATTTTCAAACTAGTAAAGAAGGATAGGTTAAAGGATTTGGATGATGCAATTACGGTGCCAATATTGATTTGGACAGAGATGGAGCAGGTAAGGAATTTAGGAAAACTAAACAGAGATCTGAGTGCCAAGCCAAAGACTTTAAGAATTTGCTCATAAAAATACAATACAGTATTTTTAACTCTGAGATTGTATGCACAAAAAATAGAAAGAAAGATGTGAGGTTGAAAGAGTAGATGAATGGAGGGAATTTATGTGATAGATGAACATCACCTCGAATAACCTAAAGTAAATATCTGAGTTACAATTTATTAATGCCGCATGGATGTAGAAATTACAAATATACGAGTTGCTAAATTCTGCTAAAGGCAAAACTTACTAAGGACAAACTCACTGCGAGACAAACTACTAAGGACCACTTAAGATTTAGAAAACAACACGAAAAGCACTTAAGGTTCTTATAGTTTACACACTGCTTAGTAGGGACTAGTCCCTAAATTCATTTTTTATATGCGGGGAATGCGTGGCCCAATTCCATTGGGTTCTATACCTGGTTTTCAGTAGTGTATCTTTTGATGGTGGATGTTGAAAGATTTTGTCTACAGCCCACGGAATCCACAAGCTTCACATGGATTGCTAAATTTGGTTAAGGAATATGGAGTTCCTATTTGAGATGATTGGTGGACAAATGGTGGGTCCAACTATACTGGAAGAAAGCATAATGCTGATGCTTGATCAATGATAAATCATCAGGGAAGTCTGATGAAGTGAATTTCCTTTGTCAGAAAAACTTCTGAGAGAGGTTCATGAGAGCAAAGTTCCCATTTGGAAGGCCCTTGTTTGTTGTACATCAAATTTTAACTCTCTTCTGCATGGATGGCCTGTAGAAGTGTCCTTGAATGCTGGAGATTTTTGTAAAGTTCAAAGTGTGCTCCATATGTGGAGTAATGAGATTCCTTGAGTGATTATGAACCGTGTTAGTTTTTGTACACATAACTAATTGAACTTGTACAAAATCCATGCCTTGGAAACTATGTTGTTTGGGTACGGGTATGGGTACAGATACGGGGATGTCTCGGGTATGCGGGTACGTCATTTTTCAAAAACCTTGATTTGGATACGTCGTGGGTACGTGTGTATATATATATATATATATATATATATATATATATATATATATTGTATATTACTCATTTTTTTAGTAAAACACTTGAAACTACATAGTGTGAAAATATTTGTCTATAAATGATAAAACACTTAAAAATATATAATATTCATTCATTCATTACTTCAAAGACAAGATGTACATTCAAATCTAGAATAAATCATCTCGATTGTCCACAAAATCATGAATGCCACTCCCATTATTTTTCAATTTTATCATTTACTGACACTTTCTCTCACAAGGGCTCATCGGTGCATTGAATCTCACGAGTGCATGCCTTAAGGGGTGCACAGGGAATGGGGTGGGATCGGCTTGTGGCACTTTACCAGAGATATTCTCATACTATTCTATCACGCATACGTCCCTTCATGCAGCCTTCATACCTCCTATGATGTCTCCTTGAAATCTTGAAACCCTGAAATATGGCTAAGTTTGAAACCCTGAAACCCTGGAATCTGACTAACTCTGAAATATGACAGGATCCTCCAAAACCTAGAATTTGCATTATAGCTCCTAGCAGTCCGAAACCCCTCTCAAACATCCTGCAAGTATATAAATAAAATATAACTTAAAGTATAAGAAACTAGATGTTTCTTATACTTAAATGTTTATTTTATTTCTATACGGTTGGGTTCGGACTGGATTTACATTTAGGGTTGCTTAGTTTTTAGGGTTTTTTTTAAAAGTATTTTCTGAGGTTTTTTTAAAAAAAAAAAAATTCCCCATTTTTCTGCCGGAATCCCTTGGGTACGCGCTGGAAACGTCCCGAGTACTCTCAGAGGCGTCCCGGAGGCGCCCGTCGGCGTGTCGGACGTTTCCGGCATGCCGGTGGGCGCCTCCGGGAGTACCCGGGACGTCCCCGTGCCGGAGGCGTCGGGCCGGGGGGCGTATCCCTGCAACACAGCTTGGAAACCATAATATAGGAAAGGGACTTCATTTACATCTATTGGCTATCACAAGGTTGAGGTGATCAATCCAAAGTGTGGATTAGAGAAATAAAGTTCAGCTTGTTTTGTAGATGAAAAGGTATGGTTAGTGGTCGAATGGGATGAGTGCAAGTGGTAAAAGTAAATGGGTTTTTAAAGTGGATCCTCAGGGTCAAGCCCCAGGGGACATTTTAAATTGCCGAATTTGGGTAAAATACCACATCCAACACGTGGGGTGTGTTGCACGCTAACGGACAAGGCTGGTTGCAAGTCCCGGCTGCCTTTGATAGAAGAGATACCCCTTGGTCGTGTCGTCTAAGCCAAATGCTACCCCAAATTAAATGAATTTACCAAATAAAAAAAAAAAGAAAAAGAAAAGAAAAGGTGTGGTTAGTGATTACTAACAAGCCTCCTAATTGGAGGTGCTTAACAAGCCTTTCCGTGAATTTCTCAGATGAAAATATTAGGAATCTGTCCCCTGCATAAGTTTTAAGTGTTCTAGCCTTTAAGGGGCACTTCTTTCCCAGCGAATGCATAACATATAGGAGTTACATTTATTATTTTCTGTTATTATCTGTACAATACAAATGAAAAATAACAGTTATGTTGTACACTTATGTTGCTCTTATCTGGGCTTTTACACAACAAAACAGGGAAGGGTACCCATCAACAGTTAACATCTGGTGGATGTATTGATAATGAAGAGCAGTCACCTGACTTGTGGATTATGGGAAAGCCACACAAAATCTGATCATAGGTTCTGTTCCATCCTCCATCAATGAACCTGGCTGAGAAAATCTATTGTTTTTTGGGGTATTGGATTTTCACTGATGTTTCCATTTGCTCAAATGGTCCCATAGACTGCTTGGTCTCATGGACGTTATTAAAAGCATTCATTCATTCAAAGTGAAACACTCTACCCACAATGCATTTTCTCATTTACATTTTTAACGGATTGCTTATTCCATTCCCTTTTGGTGCCAGAGCATTTGTTGAATGGGCTATTCTGTACTTAGCCACGGGTAAGGGCTTCTATTGGGTCAATGTCTGATCAATAGACTGAGAGCACTTGATTATGGGTTTATGGTTAAGCTGCCAAAGATTTTTCCTTGGCTCATATTACTTCTTTACCCAAAGACATAGACATAGGCGGAGACTTGGTTTTATTTTGGTAAGCAATCTGAGGCACTTCAAAGGCGAGTGACCTACACTTGCTAATTGACTAATACTGCTTCTTAGCATGTAGAGACTCTTCCTGTTATCTTCTGTATTTTTTTGAGGCCTCGTTCATCATTGCACACACTATTGTCTTTTTGGTCCTTTGACCCAAATGAATTCCAATATGAGCTTTTTGTTTTTCAGTTTAAAATCTGCTTTTGGATTTGTTGGTAATATAAGTCAAGTCAGAGCAATTACATTCTTTTAGGTATAGTTTACAAAGATTCACATTCTTTTGACAAAATCAACCCTTCCAGAATGGCAGGTACAACCCTTCGGTGTATGAGAAAGAGAGAAAAGATATGCCTGTGGAGTCAAGAAGAATAGCATGCAGAAAGTGCAATAAGTCACATAAATGGATAGACACAAATAGAGCCAAATCCCGAGCAAGATGGTGTCAGGTTTAATTTTGCATTAGCTTCCTTTAGAATAAAATGTGAATGCATATGTAGTTGGTAGTTCTATTCTATAAAACATAGTTTTTTGTTATATTCTCTAAAACATAGGTTTTTCTCATCAGGTTTGTCAAGATTATCATCAGGCAAAAGATGGCGATGGATGGATGGAATGGTCTGACCGCATTGTCCTCGTTGGAATGCGACAAAAGGTACTTATGCTATTCCAACTAGAATTTTCTTTGTTCCTACTCCCGGCTATCCTACAACTTTGAGGTGATTGTTTTAAAGCTTAAAATTGCCATCTTTAACCTCTTGATGAAACAAGACTGTTACAATCTCAAGAATTAGCAAAGGTCCTCTTTAGATCCTCATTGAATACACCCGTCTCTTGAGATCATAATCAAAATTTAAGTATAGAAAATAGAGGTTAAAAAAAAGCTTACATTGCACTAATAAAGAAAAAAAATGAGGAGAAAATTCAGAGGTACCTCAGTTGGAGGATTCCAAGAGCCTAGTAAGAACACCATAGAGGGTGTTTGGGTACTTTAGGATTTAATACTCCGATTAAGAACTTTGTTATGGTTTTGCAAAGACACTAGCAAGGGGTTTCAGTTATGCTGCCCTTTGTGGCACCTTTTGGCACGCATATATAGACCTTTAACTCTCTATGTCTATCATTGCATTCTATCTTCAATACTTGTTCTATTTTTGCTTCTGGCCAATATGAATATGCACGGGTTAGCATAGTTGTTTCTTACATACTCTTTAACTTTAAAGAACACTCGGACTGAAGTAGCTTTACAAACACCAAAAGCTTGCATATGAAGTGCCTCAAATGCCTTCCAAGGACTCAAGGGTCACTGAGGGTTAAAAATAAATATTCCAATCATTCTTTTTGATCACTATGTGTGTAATGTTTCTTGATTTGAAGGACGACACCCAAACCTTTCCAAAGACTATTGTGGACTATGCCTGTTATTTCCCTGAATAGGCCCTCACTTAACAATGGAGCCATTATTTGCATCTTCAAGAGACAGAGAGCAGTCTTAGGATAGAGTCTTGGAAAGATATTCAAATCACAACACAAAGGAAGATGACATCATCATCATTGATAGCATCACCTAACATCGCGTAATCATTAGAAAATGGAAGGCAGTCTTAGGATAGAGTCTAGGACGAATATTCAAACCACCACACAAAGGAAGAATATGATGTTATCATTGATATCTTAACCTAACTTCACATAATCGTTAATTATGACCTCATAATTGCAATATTTAATCTTGGGGTAGACAGGGCAGAAAGACAACTTGTAACAGCCGGCTTACATCAGCAGCAACACTGGTCATACATGTTCTAGTATTGCCAACTTAAATGAACGTATCCTTAATTGTGTTGCCTGCCTATCAGAGACAACTTGATGCTCTCTTTGATGAGTATGCAAATATTTTCAAATCGCCCATTGAAACCCCTCTCCATTCCTAGGTGAAACACAATCATCTGCATACCAGGATTGCCACTGTCAACTGGTCCTTTGAACTGCAAGTATATCTTGGATAATTAAGATTTGTTGGCAAAACCTATAGTTGGTTGACAATGGCTATGTTAGACCTAGCACATCCCCATGTTGTGGTCCCATTGTTCTTGTGCCAAAGAAAGCTTGAACATAGATACTTTGTATAGATTATTGTTCACTGAGTAAGATTACAGTCATTGCTATCCTTTGTTGTGCATAGAGGATTGTCTTGACATCCTCCTCAGTGGTAAGTTCTTCACCAAGATTGATTTGAAGTCAGAATATCACTAGGTACCAGTTGTCCCTAGGGATGTGGTAAGACTGCTAGCAGTCCAAGAATCTTTATGAGTGACTAGTTATATCTTTTGGCATTACTAATGCCCCTGGGGGCTGATACATTCACACACATAGGAATGACATACTTTGGCTCTTCGTGGATTGCTTTGTTGTCATTTACCCCGATAACATCCTAATCCACAACAAGACATGAGAAGAGGATACAAATCATTCTGAAGTAGCCGACTCCTTAGTCCTATACATAATTTAGCCTACTTAGTAGACACAAAATGCAGCCTACTCCTCTGTCCCATACAGAATATAGTCTATTCCTTAGTCCCATACAAGTCTTCATAGCTTCCTTGGGCCTGCCAACATCTATCACAGATTTGTTCTTGATTTCTCATGCATGGCTTGGCTGCTTTAACAAGCCTTGTGTGGTAGCACCAAAGGAATCTTGCAATGGATTGACGATCATTAGAAACCTTTCAATGAACTAAAACCAAATAAGTTTGTTCCATGCCAGTGCTCACTGTACTGGATCTCCATTAGCCTTTTGAGATTGAGATCAAACCCTCTGAATTTGCACTCAGTCAAAGACCATTTAGTTGCATATCATTTTGAGGGTTTCAAGGATGTATTTCATGGCTATTCAAGTTATGATTGGAAACTGTATGGAATTGCCCAAGCTATGCTGATCTGGGAATAAGTCATGAAATATATAAAGACAAAAAATAAAAATAAAAAGGCCCAAAAATAGTCTAGTATAAGGAAAAGACAAAAAAAGGCCAGCAAAATAGAAGGACAAAAAAACAGTCCAGCAAAAGAAAAGAACCAGAAAAACAGTCCAGCATAAGGAAACAGACAAAAGATGAAGCCCAACCAATAGCAAGGGTGGAGAATGAAAGGCTAGAAGCCCGACCAACACCTAAAGTAGATAAAAGCGCATCTGCTCCAGCATATTGGGGGAGGACAGTGGTAGTTGCAGCAGCAAGGTAACCATTCAAGTGTATGGCAGGTTTTGAGTGCAGTCCATAGTAGGAGAGGCAGGGGTTGATTCCATGAAGGAGTTGCATTTGTATTTTGTTCCATTGGAGCTATGTCCAGTTTGTGTTTGTATTGAGCTCAATGCCAAGCACATGAGGCATCGCATTCAATGCTGTACTTTTCCCAAGGTGGATTTCTGTAGGGTAAGTATTGTGTTGTGAGTATTCTTATGTGTGTGCGTATTTGAACTCATTCCTTTAATGCTGTGATGGTAATTTTTCATGGAAATTATGGTCTTTGGTAATGGACAGCACTTTAAGTATTAGTCCTTGAAGTAATGGCTGTAATTGTAGGTCCTAAGGGTGTGTGGAAGATGTTTGCATATTCACACATTCTAATTCCGCATATTGGATGTATGGGGCAGCTAGTTGTTGTGTTTCACATATAATTTTCAAGCTACGTATGTTTGATTTCAGTAGCAATCCATTGAATCAATAACATGACTTGTCTTGTAAATTTTTAGTAGCTATGACTTCACAAACTTTTCAGATCACATGCACCAATGGAAACATTACATTTTGGGAAGGAGACCATCATTCACATAGATCATAAACCTTTATAGTATGTTTCCTGCCTTTCCTTCTCCAGGGCAGGCTGTGAGTTGAGACCATCACCAAACCGTATTTAGTGGATGGGTGTCCCTTGATGTTCATTGCTATAGGGAATCTCTAATTTGGGACTCTGTATGCAAGGAAAACTAACAAGGATTCTTCACACAACCTTCTAAAGACCATGTTGGAAAGGCAAGGAAAAACTAGAAATATGTAGGCCAAATGATGTTGATGAGACTGGTTGCAAAGGTAAAATCAGATTGTGAAGAATGGCAACTCTCGGCAGAACCTACCAAAGAGCAGGCTGGATAAGTAATCTCAAGAGTGACTGGATAAAATTTGGCTAGACCCTACCAAAGGATGGGTTAGATGGCCGAGTTAGTTGGAAGAAAGGATTAATTGGAAAGCGTAGCAATTTGAGAGTAGCTTAATGTCTCCAATAAACTAATCTACTTAGAAAGTAATGAAAGACTAACACACTCACAAACCACTCAAGCATGCAAAAGCAAGAAAAATAAATAACAAAAAAGTGAACAGCAGACAATCTGTTTCTTGAATGCCTAATTCGCTATAGAAACAAACATGAAAAGGAAAACTAACAATTTGTGTGTTTAATCTTGCTTCCTAATCCATTCAACCAACAAACAATTCCTACTCTAGTGCTGAAATCACAAATGAAAGGAAACATACGTGGACTGTTTGCAATGTTTTAAGCTTATTTTAATGTTTCTCTGTAAGATTTGCTGAAATGACGTGTAACGTCAAAGTGACCTGCTAAGTTTCCAGTATGCTAAATGCAATTTAAGTGATATGTGAACAATGCAAAACCAATTAGGCAGAACCAAAATGATTCTTTATGATAAAAAATCTGAACTATATCAGTCCTATGCGAGCCAAAATCTACCAATCATTTATGGGTGGTGCGATGTAATGAGTTGTGCAAGTACAAGAGAAGCAAGGTTGTTTCAATGCTCTCCTAAAACTGAAATCTGAATTATTGTAGCTATGAACAATGATTTTGATTTGTAACTTAAGTGTCTAAATGATGTATGGTGCTAATGCAATCAATGAATGCCCAGTTTAAATGCTAAAAACCGGATTTCGAAGCTTCTATGAGCTGAAATCAGTCTTGCTCAAAATCAGCAAGATGCCAAGTTTCCAAGTTGTAGTAATTATTGCTAACAAGAAACCAACAATTTGCAAGCATTAGAATCCTCAAAATTTCTTTCTAAGACTGAAAAGTAGCATCAAAAGTGTCAAGAATGACAGTTTTACACCAACTATAAGTTGCAATGACTTTAGCATGCAAGTTTATCAATATTCAAGTGAACAATGTTGTTTAAATGTTTCCAAACAACTTTACTAAGACTGAATTTCACTGAGATCAGACCTAAGTAAAGGTATGCAATTGGTTCTCGATTCAACAACTTCTTGAGAAAAGCAAGCCAATGATACACAATGCGATTTGATGCAATAGAGACCAAAATTACTGTTATGACTGTCACACAAACTGAAAACCAGACCTGTGTGCAACTATGAACAGGAGATCAGATGCAAGAAAACAAAATATCAAATATGAAAGATACAACTGAATGCTTTGCAAATAAAAGTGACTTATTGAATGCCCAAAGACTAAATCTAGACTGAAAACTGTACTCTAGAATGAATATGAGTAATGGATCAGCAATCAAACCAAATTATGATTTGTAATATAAAGCAATTTGAAACTCGAAGGATGTCCAAAATGAAGAATCAAGTCTTAATTAAACAAAACTGAAATTTACATAAACTAATTGATTTGCAAACTAAGTAATTATGACAAACATAGAGTGTGCAAAGTGTCAAATAATAATCTGTTAAATCAAAACTGAAAATGCAACGAGAAATCATTAAAATGTATGTGTTGAGAAGAGTTTGAGGCTATTACCAACGTTTGGTAATGCCCAAACCTCTCACACTTGGTTGAAAACTACTAAAAGCAAAGGAATCATATGTAAGCAATATGCCAATGAAGATTAAGAGTGCAAGTTTATAACTAGAGAGTGAGTGCAATTCGAACTAATAAACATGACCTGTCAAATTGATGCCAACTGGATGAATGACAGAGCAAGCATGATATTTTGGATGTGCTAGACAAGTTGTGTCATTAGAAAATGACCTCTTGGGAGGTGGATGGCATGTAAACTGTCACAATAAGACCAACCAGAAGTCAACGACCACTTTCAAGCTACAAGCGAAATGATATGAAGATGGATATGTGCTGAAGAAGACTGGGCTGTGTCAAAGGCTATACTTGACAGACTACGGGCTGCAAGCAATTGTTCAATCCTTCATGACCTCAAACAGACACATTTATCTACCCAAGGAGGAATATCATTAGCTATAACTCTCACAGAGGGATAGGGATACAAGATGAATCTCAAAAGACTTCTATGATTCTTCGTTTCACTTCCCCTGTCTTTTCATTTCGTTTTATAGAATTTATAATGAAACTGGCAGGTTGGAGGCGGAACCATGAATGGTGGTCATAGAAAACACAATGAGCAGGGAGGAGGAAACCGGCAGTGGGGAAAAAGTAATGATAATCAAAAGTGTGGATTGAGAAGCTAGTTAGGATGCAGATAAAGGCCAATAAAGGCATTAATATGTAGAGGCCAACAAGCTGTATAAAGGCGACACCAAAGATTGAAAGTGACTGACCGCGATGGTATTCGATTTCAAAGATAGGGGTCTAAGATCATCAGCAGACATGAATGTGGCACTGCCAAATGAAATTTTCAGGTGCATACATATTCCAACTAACTTTGTGTCCATCACCTAGACAAATCAAGATATCAAACAAAGTAGTGCAATGATCTCTCAAATTACAATTCATTCTTTTTCATTGATTCATTTCATTTCATCATACTTCACTTGATTTGGTTACCATCTCTTTACCAAGATGATTATCTGCTCAATCATTAACTTATCATAGGGTATCATGAGTTTCTAACCATTTGCTTAATCATCCATCTATCACTTGCATCATGGGGTGTATCCAATATTATTCCTTTTTAAGAAGGATCGAATAATATATAGTCAAGTCATTTTAGGAAGTACAAGATTCAACATTTTTTGCATGAAGAGTAAATATCTAGTCAAAATAAGTGCACTATTATTGTCCTATGTTTAGGGCCAACGGTCCCATAAGGAATAGTGGTGAAATCGGGATAAGCTAATTGTCCCATAAGGGTTGGTGGTGAATTACGAGCTAATTGTCCTTTTAAGAGATTATTGCTATGATGACTAAGCTATAATCCATTAATCTTAAAAGGATGGTGGCAATGATGACTAAGATTATAATGCAGTAGTTCTACAATAGGTGATGGAAATGGGGATAAAGATCTTAAGCCAACACCCATGAGATTATAGGTTATAAGCCAATAGTTCTGTAAGGGATGGTGGCCATGATGATTAAGACCTTAACCAATAGTCTTGTAAGGGATGGTGGCAAGTTATTAGTATACAGTTACAACTTTAGCTAATATTCCATTAGGGATGATAGATCTGCCGAAATTAATACTGAATCTACTAGAAATGATATAATGCAGACAATAAAGTTTACTCTATGATATCATATTTGATTTATATTTTTATACAATGCTAAGGTTGGGTGATGGGGATGAAATTGGTTGAATTCCCAAATTAATGATGCTTTGCGGTGAGAAAAAATGAGGGATGCCTACCCATACGAGGTGGTTTACTGATGGTCTCCTCTAGAATCAGGATCTATTGTGTTTTGGTGTCTGACTTGTGTGCATGTGTGGACTTCTACTTTGTTGTGCAAGTATCTGGTGGGATGCTTACTAATACTGTTAATAAGGAAGATTATGCATATTTGTAATTGCAACTTCTTGTCTTCCTGAGATTGGGGAGCCATGATGAAGAAAACATTTCCTTAGTCTTGGACTTTGACTTGCTAGAGGGTGGGGTCCATTATGATTTGCATGCGGTTAAAACAGATTGCTGTTTGTGACCAATTTTTCATTCCATAGGCATCTAACCAATGCTTGAAGAGGGAGACAAAGACGAAAACATGTAAGGTGCTTTCTCCTTTCATGGACATCACTTTTTTTGCAAATTTGTTACCGCTCAGCTTTTTGTGCTACACAAAAAGGCATGTTATCCCATGAACTTAGAATTGCAGCGAATCATATGCATTTTTCTTCTATTTCAGTTCAGGTATCGATAGGTCTCAGCTGCTTTCATAATTTTCAGTTTATCCGTCAAACCAATCCTTTGTGTTCTTAGCTCTAGTATGCAGTCTAAATATATATATATCTTTTAGGAACTGGACAACTTTAAGGTCATCACAAAAGGGAGATCAACCTAGTTTATGAAAGCATGTAGATTCTTATAATTCTTTCAATAACATAAAATTGTCTAGAACAAGTTGATATAAATATTTTTGGGTTAGCTTTATCAGTATAATTCCTTATGGTGAGACGCTCTTCTCCTCCAAGCCCAACAACATTACATAGATATCAAAATTCCTCAAAAGAAGCCAGAAATACAAATTTCTGCCCCACACCTTGCCAGCAGAGATAATACAGTATAACTATGGTCTTAGAGCAACTTTTTTTAATGGTTTTTCAACATCAAGCTGTCTAGTCAAGGTAGAGGATGAAGTCATGGTTCATTATCTACCGTGCTTGCACTTTATACATTTAAACTTTGGAGATCTTGAACTATTTGGAATTTGTATCTATTTTATTTTTTAAAGCACATTGGACTATATAGTGTTTGTTTCTACAGGATCTTATTTTAATTTGGTGTCTATGAAGTGGATTTATAATGGAATGGGAAAGCCCTTGTTTTTTAGAAATTCAAGTACTTTATTTTTTAAATTTTCAAGTGGTGATTTCATTCTTACTGTTTGGCTTGCTGAGTTGTTCTCTAATCCAGATTGTGACTTTTTCTATGCTTGAGAGGATTGAGATGATGAGTAGTATTTGCCATATGAATGAATTATTAATACCCCTCATTATTAGACGTTAATCTTGCATCGTTATGTCAACAGTAATAGCTTAATGTGGGCACCCTCATCAAGGGTTCACAGATGGCCTACACTTCCATGTGGGCTGCCCATCTTTAGTTGAATGACAACTTATCAAAAAGGAGAGGTGGGTTCATCTGGTTATCAGATGGCTTGTAAGGTGGCTTTATGAACTTCAATTTTTTCTCTACCAAGCCTTTAAGAAGTGAATTTTCCGGAACTATTGTTAGTAACTTTGAATTACACCTTATTGTTACTACTTTCATATTTGTTAAGGCCGAAACATGAAGGAACTCTCTTCTAATTGGGGACACACATTATAAACCTCATACACTGTTATAGAAGTTTTGATATCTTTATTGTTACAGTATCTTCTAAACTTCAAGCCTTTTACCATTCTAGACTGAATTCAATCAGCAATTAAGATTGTTAGAAGTGAAAAACTTATCCAACAAATGCAACATAGTGATCTTGTTCTGGTACATTTTGTATTTTGAATTTTTCCCAACTAATATGCTTTTTTTGTAAATCATCTTGTTTCCTTTTGAGAAATATATTAACAATTTCTTCTTGTTCCTTTTGTTTCTTAGGTTGAAACACAACATGCATATGCTTGTATAGAAAGTACGATATTTGATGTGTCTGAGTGGGCCGCATGTCAGGTAATTGAAATATACTTTAGCGGTAAATAATATTATCGAGATGCCCTCTATAATGCATATTACGAGCTAATCATGATGTATGTGATATGTGTAGACATATTTGACCTTTATTTACACATACATGAGAGAGAATGATAGAATTGAGCATTTTGCCTTCAAAAAGATTAACTTTAGCATTCATCATGATAGATTAGAACTAGTCCATTGGACCATACAATGTACATCCTCTTGTAAGCATGATTTTTGTCTTTCATATTAGATATGATCCTCTCCATAAAATGAATATATTGCGACATTTAAGCAATGCAAGCATTTAAATCCTTGGTGTCATGTAACTATAACAATATTTTGGTGGTACTAGGATTTGGTCTATATGAAGTTTTACTTGACAAATCTGCTGTCTCATGAGAGCAGTCAGTGTTGCACGTACACACCAATTGGACCATTGGAAGCTTCTACTACAAACTTTAATACACTCCAATTATAGGTTAATGAGACAATGGAAAGGTTCTTATAGTTATGGATCAACCCCTTCCCAATACCTGTAAAAAATGACAAAATACAAAGACACGACAAGGATGATTAATACTGTTCAAGAGCAAAGAAACTTGGAGACACAGTAGGGCTGATGATTTTCAAAAATTCCTCTGCAGACAAGTGTCCATTGTCGTTCATCAATTCTCCTGTTAGGATACAATGGCTCACCAATTGGGAACTCCAATCAATGTGTCACCCTCTTCTATCCTTGAATACGTAATAAATGATCTGCTGATAATTCTTTTAGGCCGAAGGCTGTATACATTTGGCTACTGCGTGAAGGCATCTACCCCAGCTCTTTTTTTAACCATGTGTACTAATATACATGTATACACACATATTCAGCCATTTTAAATTCATTTTCTGTGTATAACATGCTATTTTACAAAAAATGATTTTTACCTGTAATTCCGGTAATTTTACAAGGGCTTGGCAATAGAAAACCTTTGTGCCAAAACATACTGCTAAGCTTACTGTATCGTACTGTACTTCTATGTTTTAATCCTTTTCGTTGGAAATAGGAAGCTAAATTTAAATTAAGAATAAAAACTACAATATTTTATTTTTCAAATTTTACAGATTACACCATGTTTTTGTTTTTAACATGGTGTATCGTACTGTACTTCTATGTTTTAATCCTTTTCGTTGGAAATAGGAAGCTAAATTTAAATTAAGAATAAAAACTACAATATTTTATTTTTCAAATTTTACAGATTACACCATGTTTTTGTTTTTAACTGATGTTTTGAGTGAGCTGTCTCATTCATCTTTTGGGAAACTAGTTTGGTGAGAAATTATATACACAGCACATACCAGATCTGTAAATAAGGGTTTTGAAAATATATACACAGCACATACCAGATCTGTAAATTATATACACAGCACAGTAAATGGAATGCCAAAAGTGAGGGTTTTGTAGGGAATTTATGCCAATTAAATATGCTGAAATAATCTGAAAATAAATAGTAAATTTTAGATTTAAATCCTCTTACATAAATATCTTTTTCTTTTTTTTTTTTGCCACGAAATGATGAAGGAAAAGTCAGATTTAATTACCAATTTTTTGCTGCTGTTCGGAGAATGAAAGATCTTCAAAACCCTTTCCAAAATCGCTGCCAACCTCAGAAAAATATAGGAAAAATACCATCGCTTTATTTTAGCATAAAAATTGCCAATTTGACCCTCCTAGGTCAATCGCCCATTTAAGGAACCCTGAAAAAATAGCAGAAAAATAAGACTATTCTAGCCTTCCACAAGCAAGAAAATATCTGAAAATTTGTTAGAAAAATTAATAATAATTCAAAAAATTATTTATTAATTTTTTGCCTTTAAAAACTTTTGCAAATCGTCCAAAATACCTCAATAATGATAAGAAAAATATTAAATAATTGCATATAATTATTTGTGAATATTTTTGATTGAATAAGGCCTTCAAACCCTAGTGTCCACCTCTCCAAGTGGTTTGCTCCACTTGCAAAATTAAGATAATAATTTAGCAAGTCAAAAAAACAAGATTTGTTTTTTACCAAACCCTCACAAGCAAGTACCAAATCCCTCCCAGGGAGTTCACTCCACCTCTAGGGCACAAAACAAGCTTTTCTTTGCAAAAGGTGGTGTCAATAGTCATCTTTGTAAGATTGATCAATCACCAAGCAACGGACTTCTATTGGGCATGCATTCCAATAGCCTTCTTCATGCAGGAAGAACAAGATATCAATTTTAGCATATTCTCCATTGTAGCTTTTGCCATGTATTTATAACTTTCAAAAGGGTTTGAACCCCTTTGGAAAGATAAAACACCTTTCCTTATCTTCACTTTAGCTCCCATGCGAAAATTTCATTTTTTGAATAATATATTAAATATTGGCCTTAATTAAAATTACTTTAAGACAAATATATTAATATTTAATTCACTTAAGCAGTGAAAACCACTTTTTAAAATATTTAATTAATTAATTAATAATTGCCTTGTCATAAGAATCATTATTTTAACAATTAATAAATAACCAATAGAATAACATTCCCCCAAAAAAGGCTCCTTTAGTCTATGGGGAGAGAGACTAAAGGTCTTCATACCTATTTATTTAAGAGGGAAAAATGCGGACATTACACTCCACTTGTCTTTTTTGCCAAAAATGTGAAGCAAATTCATGATAGAGTCCCCTCCCATTGAAAAAGTGAGCTAATGGGCATACATTGCCCTTCCATGTACAACACACCCAGATCTGTAATCTGCGATTCTATGAATAAGCACAATTTACTATATAGGCATTTGCGTTGAGGTTCCCCTTGGATTTGTAATCATTGTCAGCTATTCTATATTGTGGCTGAGTATGCTGAATAGGCCTTTGCGTTGAGCTTCCACGTGAATCAACTCTGCTCCGTCCCCCAACCCCCTTGTTTGTCCACATGATCCATTTCAGATCATAGCCCTTTAGAATTAATATAGGTAACTACTTAAGCAATCCACTACTTTTCTAGTGTAACAAATGCAGGTCTGCTCTTGTATGTAGTTTATGACTTCTTATTTCTAGCACATGCAAAAGAAGAGAGAAACACGGATAATGAATGCGAAATTAAAATCCACAAAGAGTGTTTCTAGCCCTTATTTTCATTCAACTTCTTGATGGACATTGTGGAAAACTACAGTATTGTGGCTTATAGATGGTTACGTGTTTCTTTCTGTGGGTATCTTATTTTTAAGGCTCTCGCTAGCCAATGTAGCCGGAATTTGCATCTTCTTTAGCTTTCAAGAAGCATGATATATCTGAAATGTAGCACCAAAAGACCTGTTGCCACCTATACAAACAATAGACACATGATTGAATCCGATTTGTTCAAGGACATTGGATGGAGCATTTTTTTGAGACAATTATATCGAATTCTGCAGCAGAGAAGACCGATTTATGATATAAATTCACTTCAAGGCTTCAGTCATTATTTGGAGGATTGAAGTGTGGTATGACGGTGTCCTATGTTTTAGACGGCATGTTTTGATGTATATGCTTTTATAGGAAGTATTTGTTTTCTTTTTTCTACTTAAAAAGTATCTGAGAGAAAAAAATGTCCGTATAAATTTTCTGCTGAAAATCTTAACTATGGCCTCTTATTAGACATCCAGAGCTTGGGAATAGCTTATAGTATAAGATTCGTGTAACTTACTGGCCTAACTGTACTGTGTTAAATGCTTCTATCATTTTTGTTTTACCATACTGCCTCTATTTCTGAAGCTCCAGTGTTTGTGTGTGAACTTTTAGAATTCAGAATTATTTGCACCATTGTATATCCATGATTATAAGATGGTTAATGCATTTTCACAATTATCGAATTACGTCTTTGGGAACTTGTTTTTTCTTTTCTGATAGTTCCGTTTAAGTGTAAAAATCTTAAATGATAAAGGCGATTTTCCTTTATGTGACTAGTAATGTTCTCTTTGTCAGTTCCCTTCACAATTCTTTTGTGCAAGCCATTATATTTTCAATCCTTTTAAGCAAGTAATTTTATATTTTAGTGCGAACTTGAGTGAAATTGTTTTGTAGGAAGTTTGTGTGAAAGAAATGATCTGTTGCTTTTAGTTCCATGGAAAGGAGAAATTCTAACTGTTAATCCGTCTTTGTTCTTTGTAGCATGAAGGTTAAGAGATGATATTTGGCATTAATATATACTAACCTCCCTGAATCTTTTTCCTTCTTAAATAGGGTGTGAATTGTCGACCAAACACACACAACCCAAGTTTTCATGTGAATGGTACCATTACGGGGAACAATGTTGTATATAGGAGCAATTTTACACATAGGGGAAGTAGCCATGTTAGTATGGCCACAAACATAGATGAATATGTGAGGGATGAAGAAATTTTGGAGTGGGTGCATATGGCATTCAACAACCACTTTGCAAGTGTTAATGTTAATGGTTTACAAGAAGATATACGAATGAAGAGCAGCTTTTTTGGCAGGAGGAACCTAAAAAGAAATGGAACTAAGCGATGGTAATGCTAGAGCTGATGGGTGACTGAATCCATTACATTGTATCTAAAGCACATCAATGTAACCTGTAAATAATTGTTTTCACTTGTTATCTGTCATCTGATCTAAGTGAAGGCAATCTGACTTGAATCTGTAACACTAAAAGAAAAATGTTATATGGGAAAAAGCATATCTTTGCTTTTATTCAAGGGCATACTTAGGAACAAAATCATGTATTTTAACCCAATTCTCTCTTTTTTTTAATTTTCCATATTAGTTTCAAAACAAAGTTGTGTAAACCTCGGTACTAATTTGTTACTGATCCTGACACAGAATTGCTGCTTTGTAGGTTACAAATTTGTTTTTCATGTAATTGAAATCTTGTAACTGTGGAAGATGAAAGTATGGGATAAGAGTACAGTTTCTCTATATACAATATGCATGAATGCAAAGAAATTTGCAATTATTGCCTGGATTTTTTCTGTTATTTGATTTTATTAAGGGAGATTGTTGATTCTTTTTAAGAAGCTCAAAGTCCATAACTTGTCCTCCAATTTACCAAATGCTGTTATTTCAAAGCAACAAAATTTGCAAGGCGGGGCTTACCTTGGCAACATAAAAGTTGGAGATAGCGAGTTCATGCCTTTATTTACTACAGTTCATTTGACTCGACTGTGATTGCAAAGTCAGTTCTCAGATCACATATTTCCTCAGCATTGTCAACCATTCCCACAAAACTAAAACTTACACTTGTAAAATATTAAATCCACAGATTGAAAGGCTCCGATCATCATTTTTGATTTTGGAGAAATGCATCTTATATTACTTTGGGGAACAAAGAATTACATAAATCGAATAATAGGCATACAAGGGAAGTACCTTCCAAAGAAAGCTATAAGAGCCAACATTCCTCCCACTGCCCCAGTGGGAGAGGTTTTGACCTCTTTACAGAAACATCTGAATCTAGCTCTGACCGGAATAGCCCACTCTTTTTTAAAAGGGCCTCAACTCCCCTAACGTGAGGTGAAAGCATGGAACTGTGGCACACTTTAGGTTGACATGGAAAAGATGATGCAACATATTTAAGCAGAGAACTATGTTTTGTGTTTTTATAACATTTTAGGCTCAATAATAGTATGTTGTAGCATGTGGGTATTTTTAAAAGAAATTATTCTATTTTTAATAGTGTCATTTTTTTCCCTACGAGTCTAAAATGTGCCATGGTTCCATGCGGCGAGAGATTACATCTGAATTCCCTCAGAAATCTAACAGCAGTCAGCTGAATTGTATGCCATAACAGTTTGCGACTGTTCCTAATCATCCAAGTGTCTTGAAGGAGATGCCCCCTCCAAGAAGAGGGACTGTGAACTCGCAATGTTTCATTTCTCTAATTACAATATTAGGAATCAATAGATCCCCTTTTCTTAAATTTGCTTTTTCTGCAGAATATCTTATGTTACAAGCCAATATCTTCGAGGCTTGAGATGAATCAAAATGTGAATATAAAACATACGTGGGTATGCATCCTACACGTTTGTCTGTTATTTTATGTAGTTTTAGCCACGTCCAATCACAATTTTTCAAATGCAACTTAGCCTTTCATTGAATGAGAACAATTCACCAATGAATACAACATTTTACAAAATCAATGTGAAAAAAAAAGCTAGCCTAATTTATAACATTTTAAGAAAACCTATTGCAATTTATTTCCAATACACTATTTTAGCATCAAGTTAAAAGATTATATATATATATAAAATTGAAAAATGCTGAGTGACAACAGCATCCTGAACTGCAAAAATCAAGAGGTCAGAACAGCAACAAGAAAAACCATACACTAACACTTTCAGTTTTTTTGAAAAGTTCATCATCTTCGAGATTTCTAATTTTATTATTAGTTTTTGCCATATGCTGAGCCAAATTTGTGTTGTGAGCAAGATCTTCTAGAGCAACTTGAAAAGAGTATGCATATGAAGAATATAGTTAGAATAATGTGTTTGAATGGCAAATTCAAATAGAATACAAGAGTTATTGAGAACAAAAATGCATCTATTCTTCCACAAGTCGTCGATAAGCAAAAGTCTAAAAGATTCAACAATTACATTATGAGAGTTATCAAGGCCAAGAGTAGCCTATTTCTAAGTTCAAAGATATCAGGGAAACCCAACATCGCCAAAATATATGTATGATAGACTCGGGAAGATTGCAAATTGGACATTTACAAGGATTGGTAGCAAGAGCTGTACATTGTCACCAATAGGCAACTTGTGGAAGAGAAGCTTCCAAGCAATAGTTTGGACCATGGCATCAACGTTGGACTTCCAAATGGCAGTTCATAGGTGCTGTCATTTAGCTTACGTGAATCTGCATTTCCACTTCGAATTGAGCATTTGTTCCAAAGATAAATTTGGGATGAGTTTTCGATGCACATATTTGAACAGGGAGTGGTCTTGTCGCTGTTAAGCCACCTCTAGTCTTTCAAAAAGTTGCATTGAACAAAAGTGGACATCTTAACAAGAAAAGAGTTGTCCACTAGTTGCAGAATTTTAGTTACAACAATGTTGTCATTGTTCTATAAATGAAAAAGATCCTTTAAAAGAGGCCAATGTTTTCATTGGCAACAAGTTAAGTGCCAAAGATCTCCAAATCGCTGTATGTGTTTTTTAAACATGTAATTTGCTTTCAACCTAGAATAAAGAGCAAGGGGCAGCCCATTAAGTTGCACGTCTATACCACCAAATGGAAGAAGTGGAAAAGTTAAAACTGTGTTGAAGGGAGTTGTCTTTCCACTCAAACAACTTAGATTTTTTTTGCCACACTTTCTATATACTATTAATTGGGGTAGACACTGAGAGTTTGAAGTATTTAGCAAGCAACAACTTGTTATACATATGCACTTTTTTCCACTGGCCTTTAAAAGTAGCAACAGGGACTTTTTTGTGAACAAGAACTTTCCATGATTTTGAACTGTGTAAAGCACACGTGATCTATTTAGAAATCAAGCATTTACCTTGCGTCCAAGGATCCATGATGCCAAGGCCAACTTTGTCTTTCAGCTGAATCCGTTGATTCCAAGAGATGCTCTGCGTATTCTTGTTGCCATTACTTGGCCCAAATAATTTTTTTGATAAGTCTGGTGAATCTGTTATAGCTTGTTTTAGATGGAAACCAACATAAAGAATAATAAACACGCGCTGCAACAAAAACTTTTTGAGTGACTTTAATGCTACTAGTGAAAGATATTTGAAACCCAACATTCAAGATCTTTATAAATTCAAAAACCAGCTCCGCATGTCACTAAGAGAGATTGCAGGATTCGAGGGAATATCCAAATATTGTGATTTCTCCATGCTGAACTCGATGCCACTCAAGGAATTCGATGAGGAGTGGGGTCAACTTGAACCACAATAAATTTTGTTTTATGAATCGAAAGTTTAGACCTTGAAACAACACAATAAAATTTAAGTACATCCATGGCATGATTGATTTCCTCTTCATTGTTGCGAAGAAAAAACATGCTGTTATCAACAAAATGAGAGTTAAGGGTAGAAGTATTATTAGGGAGAGTAATCCATTTAACAAGATTCTTGTCATGTGCTCCTTGTAGTTGGTATCCAAGAGCATCCATGAAAAAAAAACATACAAATAAGTACTAAGAGGATAGCCTTAGCGGATGGATCATTGAAGGGCAAAAGGTTCTGTTGGAATAATGCATATTTAAGCTTACCTAGGGTTAATAGGGTAAGTTATTTATTACCGAAGGTAAAATTTATTTACCTCAGTTAATTTATTTTATTGTTGAAAATTTCTCAACAATATATTTGTTCGTAGTATGAGAAAACAAATAGTTTGTTTTCTCTATTTTGTAATCATTACAAATAGTTTGTTAACATGAAACAAACTATTTGTATTATAAATACTTTGCATTATATGAAAAATTAACGAGAGATTATTGAGAATATACAGAGAAATGTGTGGATTATCACCTATTTTTTAGATGTGACAAATTTATTTATTCTCTGAAAATATTTGCAGGTTATTTGTTGTGGGTTCTCTCTCCTGGATTGATCCTGTGGATCCTGTGTATCTTCTGCTCATTCTTTCAGGTTCAGTGAGAGAACTGTTCATTGAAAGTTTCACTAAAGCATTGTTAAACAACAATTTGATGTGGTGAATCTTTTTTTTTCCAAAGCCCAACCAACTTAACTTATTAAGAATGATTTGCCACTTGATTTTGTCATAGGCTTTGTCGAAGTCAAGCTTGACGATAAGTGAATTTCAAGATGTTTTTTGGGCCCATTTTGCAGATTCCCAGGCCAAAACCAAGTTGTCTAGAATATACCTTCCCCCAATAAATATCGTTTGCTTAGGTCTAATAATTTCTTTCACCATACTTTTAATATGTTGGGTAATAGCTTTTTGCAATGATCTTGTAAGAGGTATTAAGGGGGGTGATGGGTCCCCAGTCGGATATGTTGTCTTTGTTATTGCTACCTTTAGGAATGAGTTTATCAATGTTTGATTAATAAAGGTGCCAAGGGAACCAGTTTCTTCAGCGTCAATATAGACTTAGTAAAGATATTTATGAATTATAGGCCACATGGTTTTGAAGAACTTAGTTTGTAAGCCATCCAATTCAAGCTTTTTTTCGTCTGCCATAGAAAAGAGGGTGTTCCAATTCCTTTGGGGCCAACAACATGTCAAGATGATCACGAAGGTATCACACGATCTTGATGGGGATGCATTGGCTCACCGCTTTGCTCATTTTAATGTAACAAGCATCATGAACATTTGCATCGGTAAAGAGAGTTTTGAAATGGTGGTTGCAAACATTTTGTATTTTAGCAAAAGAGGAACAACCATTCTCATTGTCGTCTATGATGGACATTATCCTTTAATTTTTTTGCTTGTGATTAAAGTATTGGAAGAACTTGGAGCCTTTAACCCCTTATTTCATCTAGGTAGAACGAAAGCGTGTTTGAACCCCCCATCTAGGATACAACTCAATTTTTCTTAATTTGATTTTCTATAACCACCATTAATTTTTAAAGGTTTTCGTCCAAGGGATTAGAGAGGAGGATTTTATGTCCTTCTTCAAGACGACTCCTTAAAGACCACTCCATTCTCTTTTTGGCCTAAGCAACATTTCTACCATAAGATTGAAGAAAAGAGGTGCATCTGTTAAGTTCTTGCCACCAAAGGATTCAACTATCTCCTTGAGTTTTGACAACTAAATTCCAAAGAGCATCGAGGGTGACCACATAATCTTTGTTGTTTAGATGTAGCACATTGAGATTGTAGGGCAAATTACAAGAAAGATCATCAACACAAATAAGAGAAAATTGGAGGTTAATAGGAAGATGATTATATAAGGTGGAAAGAAGATCAAGGTACACCATTTTCCCTTGAGAAAAGGGTGCGATTTGAAGATTTGGGGATAACTAAAATCAATCCAGAGGGCTGAATTTTTTATAAGACCAAATTTGTAGTTTGATCATGTGAACCAATGTTTCTTATGAGTATCATATTTTCCATGTATGGGGTTAAAAACTCCTAAAGTGTCCCTACAATAGAGCCAAGCCCTAATTTTAGATGGAGATAGTTTGTACCAACTAGGCCAACTTCAACCTATATTATTTTCAGTCTTATTAAAGTCTTCTTTAACAACACACTCAATAGAGGAAGGGTTATCTCTCATCCATTGCCAAAGTTGGGTTCGTTCATGGTGATCATTGGGAGCGTACATCGAGCAAAAACCAATTTTTTTTTCGAACGAGGATAGTGACCAAAATTCAACGGTGGGAAGGATCTTCCCCCTATTTAACGATGAGATTGTTGATCCAAGAGGAGGTACCAAACACCACTCCACCACTACCATCATAAAGAGAGGACTGAAAAAATGTCACATCTTTCCATATGTGCATGAGAGAAAGTTCTAGTCTTACCCCTCCAACCTTCACTTAAATAAACATGACAACTGGGTGCCAAATATTAGAAAAAAAAATGTATGAAACTTGTAGGCAGGGATTGACAAACCCGCCACATTACAAGAAAAAAATTGCACTTCATTGAGAAATCATAACATATTTTTTTGGCTCTACGGTTAGGGCTATGAATTGGTCGATTACTGCTTTCATGTACAGAGTAGTAGATTGAGTTTGTCCAACTTGTTCAAATGGGACAATGGCAAAGGTGTTGAGGGTGGTTGAGTGGGGTGAGACAGTGTAGAAGTGAGAATTGGCTAGTAATAATATCATCAGGCCTGAGAAGACAATTAGCGGGAGGGGGAACCATGACATTATTTGGGCATGCTAGAGGGTTGTTGGTGTGAGTTAATTTAACTAAAGGATTTGGCTAGGTAACATTGATCCTATTATATTGAGAAATATTTTTAGTGGTTTTACGTTGGCTTTTAAATTCCTCATGTTGATGGGACAAATTAGGTTTTGGTTTACAAAAAAGATAGTCTCAAATGAAATGACTTTCTCTATGACAATAAAAACATGCATTAGGTTTATTAAGAAACACCATAGGGCATGACGCTTCAAAACTGGGGCCAAGTAGCTTAATATAATCAGGTAGGCAATGGGTAAGGTCCATCTCTATGCATGTATGGGGTTGAACTCTAAAACTGAGAAATTTGTTAGCACTGTTTTTACACCAAATGACTCTGCCCAACTAACTAGCTATTTCCTTTAGGAAGGGTCAAAAGGTGAGGATGAGGAAAGGGAACCTGGCCCACATAGGATATTGAGATCGAGAGGGCCGATTTGGATGAAAGTCAAATTCTATGCTTGTAACATATTTGTCCACAAACTACTGAAGTTATATATTGTAAAACAAATTGTACATTTTTAGGGTTCCCACACATATACGAGACATAACCTTTTCCCAGCTTGCTCATTGATTCCAAAACCCATCCCCTTTTTCCCCAAGTTATAAGATATTAACTGCTACCTTGTATAATATTTATACACACTTGACAAAATATATGGCAAAACTTGTGTCTAAACTATAAGGTCTAAAGATGCCAACATTATAATTTTTTTCATGCACCACAAAAACACAAGATTTGCATTTTAATATAAAATTTAGATTTAAAAAGTTGTAAGAAGATGAGGAGAAATGAGCTCTACTAGGGTTTGCTAGCATGCTTTAGTGTCACACCACCATTAATCTTCTCTGGGATGAACTTGATATTTCATTTGATAACATCACACATTTATTGCACTACACCCAACCCTCAACACCCTTAGGGTGGTGTAGCCATCCTTTATATGTCCTCCTCCTCGGTTCTTGTAGCATTTGATGCAGGGGATTCTGATAGAGTTGAGAAGAACAATGGTGCTGAAGCTAGTGCAAAAATTTGGTCCCAAAGTCTTCCACAAGGTATTAATACTACCCCTAAAAATATTTTTGATGTTGTTTTAGACTATCTTGAATTTGAAAAAGATTGCAATTATTTTGAGCAGTTTATTATCATAGCTTATTTTGTTCTCCGTGTCTCCACTGAAAGAATTTTGAAACCCTGGGTTCACAATACTTGGACGACTCCTCATGGTGTTAAGCTCGAGGGCATTCAAAATTTGACCAAGATTTAAAAAATAAAATAAAAAATTTCAGCTTAACAAAACCAACCATTGTTGTGCTATTGTTGCTCAAGGACCTTTGTTCATTCAAAACACATTGGTTGTGTTCTCTCATTGGACCCAAGACTTTTTTGTCCATGAGCATGCTAAGCTCAAAATCCTAGTTTGGGTAGAGTTCCCTAGCCTCCCTTTTCCGTTGCGAAGTTTTGTGTATTAGTTGATTAAACCCTTAGGGTGTTTAATAGGGTTTGAATGAGAAAAACTCTATGTGGCCCGACTTCAGACACACATTTGCGTTGAAATAGATATTTCAAAAGAACTCAAGGAAACTATCAACATCTAAGTGGGTGACAAGATCACACAACATGTGCTTTACATCCATTTTCCTAGCACTTGCTTCCATTGTCAATCCATGGACCACAAAATCTGTGAATGCTCACTAATGGCCAACTCCAAGCCTATCCCATCCCCCAAAATATCTCATGAGGTGAAAAACAATGCTCAGACATCGATAGATGGATAAACTATGGTTTCCAACATGAAAAATAACTAAAAATTGTACTCGATAGGCAAGGCCTCGATCACTGTGCATGAACCCATAGGAGGTTCTTTGGTGGTTGCTAAATAGCTTGCTTCCACCACACAATAGACGCTGTTGCTGCTTGTCTACACCTCTCAAGTTGCCATTATGTTTTAAATTTTTCATAGCCAATTGATGATCTCCCAACCATCACAACACCCTCTTGAGGTGATTACTTTGCATGTGACTGATAATTTAGTATGTTTGATTGCAAGACAATCTATTGCCACGAATACAATCCTTTGCCACCTCCAAAAGATGGAGAATGTGTTGAAGACAAGCAATGTGCATTTTAGTTAGGAAACTTCATGAAGGGTAACCGTCGATCCTACTTGGATAAATGTTTTTTTGTTTTAGCCAAGATAGATGAGGAAACCACCATGCAAACTGAGGTTGAGTAATGATATGTGTACTTCTAGAATGTACGATGCCTCATTAACAAAACCTGTAAGTACATTATTCAGGATACATGTTAGTTTTTTTTCAAATATGAAAATTATGTTTGCAGGAAACTAAAATCTTTGGTTTTTCTCTCATCTCTACTATTATATTTATTTGTTCGAGTGTTATCTACCAAATGTCTAATCATGA
This sequence comes from Torreya grandis, assembly GCA_037957365.1. Classification (NCBI taxonomy): domain Eukaryota; kingdom Viridiplantae; phylum Streptophyta; class Pinopsida; order Cupressales; family Taxaceae; genus Torreya; species Torreya grandis. The sequence continues at coordinate 2,091,112 of JARHVA010001267.1, forward strand.
GATGGGACGTGGGGGAGTTGTCACTTTAATTTACCCTCTCTTGCACTTCATGTTGTCAGTTGGGTTTAGGATCTTACTTATCGAGTGGTGTGAACCCTATTTGACTTTAATGGCCATTCCCTTGGTATTATCAATATTTATGCTTCCAATGATGCAGTGTAAAGGGCAACATTTTGGCATTGGTTGGTCGACTCTCTTTGTGATGCCAATTGAATCCTATGCAGAGATTTCAACATGGTTAAATCTTGTGAAGACAAAGAGGGGTTACTCCCAATGCATTGGTGCATCAACTTAAGAGAGGTGTGGTTTTACATACACAATAAACTCACACTCTTTGACCCTAATTAACACCACTACCTTCCTACCACATTGCCATGGTTTATATGGTCTAAAATCTATCAAGGGCATGATCGGGTTGGTAAGAGGCTTGATAGGGCCATGTTGACATAACAAAACATCTTTTCATTTACTAATAATTTTGACTACCATGTGGTTGTCATTCCAGATGTTTTGATTTCAAACCACCTTCCCATCAAGTTTGAAATTGAATGGCTCTATCCCCCTCCAAGGGTTTCTAAGTCGTAATTCCATCTAAACATTGCTCATATTTATCACTCATAAACTGAGAAGGACATTGTTAGAATCTAAAATATTGTGCCTTGCCCTCGTAATGCTTTTGGATGGCTTGAATGGTGGGAAAATTCCATCAATAGGATAACTATGTTTTTTTACATCTATGGTAGGCAAACAACTATTTTCCATTGCAATTCCCATGAGGCTTCACATCATGAATTCATTCCTATTTCATAAGGGATGGAGCTTCTCATTTCAATGAGGATTTTCAAAAGTAGGTTGTTATGTGTCGATACAAACTCAAAATTGAAGAACATTATCAAGCTAGAGGAGCTTAGATTCGAGTGTGAATGCACCGACTAAAGTTCGGAGGTAAAGCTTCTAAAGAGTTCTTTGTTCTACTCTATTTTTGACTAGTGATTGATCACATCAAAGTTATCAAGGACGCTGACACCTAACTCACACATCTTCATGATATTTTGAAAGCCTTTGTTTCTCATTACCATAAGGTTTTTTCCACTCAACCCTAGTCGCTAGAATGTGAGCATGATTTACTCTAATGCCTTCAAGTTGTGCCTTGCAAGCTCACTAAAATGCAAAGAGTAGCATGTGATTGAATTCTCTCTATTGAGAAGCTTCAAGGGGCTATAATGCAAATGGCCTTTGATAAAGATCCTGATATTGATGGTTTTACCTGTGAGTTATATCAAGAACTATGGGATATTATGGGTCCTAAATTACACAGAGTTTACGTAGATACTATCTAAATGAATTCCCTCTAGAAGCTTATCTATCATGTTAATATCAAATTTATTCCTAAAGATGGGGGATCCTGAGCTCATTATTAGTTAGCATCCCATTGAATTTCTCAATGTTTCTGACAAGATCATTGCTAAAGCCCTTGCTCTTCAGGTCAAATATTTGCTTCCCTCATAATTCACCCCAAGTGAACTGGTTTTATCCATAATAAATATATCCTTGATAACATCATTGTAGTCTAGGAGGGAATGAAATGGGCTAGGAAGTCTCATCAATAGGCCTTGTTGATCAATATTGACTTTTATAAAGACCTATGACATAATTGAATGGCCTTTTATCTTGGCCATGCTTTAGACATTGGTATTTGGTTCTAAGTTTGTCAACATGGTTAAAATGCTGTTCCAAGATGTGGGCTTATGTATCACCAACAATGGCCTCCAATTTGAGCAGCTTAGCCTCTTTGTATTCATCAAAGATGCCCTCTAGTCCCTTCCCTATATGTATTGACTGCTGAGGGGATAAATTATCTTCGGGCCAACTACACTTCCATAGGTCTGGTTAAGGGTATCTCTCTTCCTCATTCTCATAAGCAAATGGTTAATGGGCACTTTGTTGATGACTCCTTCCTCACCTTAGTAGATGAAGAGAAATCTATTTCTAATTCCATGGAATGTTTGGATATTTTTTATTTAGCCTTTGACAATGCCATCCAATGGAAAAAAAAACCCAATGCTAAAGGAAGCCTATCTCCCCCTTACCTAAATGGCTTCACTAGTATAGGTGGCTCTAGATTGATTCTAGTGAAAAATTTAAATTTTTGGGCATCCCTTTTGCTTTTCAAGCCACTCCCTTGGATCTCTGAGGTTACATGGCTCAATGGGTTGAGAAAAAAGTTGGATTTTGGATTTCTAAGCCTCTCTCCTTTGTAAAAAAGTTCCAAATCTACTCTAAGGTGTTGGTTTCTACTCATGTTTACTATTCCTCTTGTTGGGTTCCTTTTGAAACCACCTATGCGAAACTATAAATAATTTTTAGGGACTTCCTATAGGCCGACTCTGAAGGCAACAAAGGATTTCATCAGGTTGCTTTGGATATATGTTTCAAGCCAAGATGTATTGGAGGTCTTGGTCTCCTTGATATCAAAATCTAAGGCCATGACTTTTATTCCAAGTGGATCATTCAAGCCTTGGAAGGGGATGAAACATGGAAAATTCTACTCATACACTACATCACTCAACACAATCCTATGGGAAAAGGATCCTAGAAAGGTTTATATATCCAAACTCATCATATCACTCAGGGATATGTTACCATTGTTTTCACATTTGTTTCTAAGAGCATTTGTGATACATGATCATCCCAATTGAATCAACAATATTACGTCACCCAAAAATAGAGTTGAGTTAGTTAGAAGAATAATCCAACTTTACTGATGTACGATCATGCGACATGAAAGTTCAAAGCTATCTGGACTACACAAGAGTCCACTTGTGTGGAAGGAAAGGTGGTCGGGAGTTATATAGGTGTTATAATAAAGGGGATACATTTTTTGGAGCATGCATGTAGAAGAGGAGAACTAAGAACAAAAGGAAAATGTACAAAAAGACTTAAAAATCAGTGTGTGAAAGTGCGAAATAATTGAGAGGCACATGAACTTTGTAAAGGAAAAAGGCAAGGCAATGCATAGGATTTAAGGAATTATAGAAAATGAATAACACATAGGGATAAACACCTACAACATGGAGTGAAAAAAAGTGAGGCACATAACCTTCAAGACAGAACTTGAGGAAGTTGGATCAAGTAAGAAACCAACCATGTGGACCCACACTTAGCCATTTGAATTAGTCCAGGATAGTCGCATGATTGAAATGACTATATAAAGTATGAGATTGACAAAATCTAATATATACCAATTTGGTTTGGCAGTTGTCATAATGCAAGGATCAAGATTCGTAAGAGGTAAGACTATACTTAGGGCAGGCTAGCTAGAAACAACTATCATTTATTTGGTAGACATGACAACTATGGATATAAAAGGGGATCCTGGCTAACACTTAGAGGTTGTTATTGGTGAGGTTGTTGTTGTGAAGGTTTTAGGAGAGAAGTGCTGAACAAAGGGCCAAAAATTTATCAAAATGCAGAGTTAGATTTGTCAAATTAAGCTGTAATTGAGGATCAAGGTTTAAGTAAACATGAAGCACAAATATCTGAAAATATGCAAAAGAGATACTTGTTGTAGAAGCAAAATCAAACATGATTCAAAATAAGAATCAATAATTCATCAATTGATCATTAGCATTAACAACATTAACCAAAAATAGTTTTAGAAAAGGTACATATATAAGTGGAAGATAGGCATGATCACACATCCCTATGAATGTGGGATTATCCTCACCAATGACTTAAAATAATACCTAAGCAAGATAAACAACATGTATAGGGAAAAACCATTAAATAGAATTAAAACCTACACTAACTCCCCACCTTAAGCATAGCTTAGGTGGGTAGTGGAATTGGGTCCCAACACAAAGCCTTGATGAGGTACCCAAGTACATATAAATACCCCCTAGAGGAGGATGACAAAGCTACCTGAACCCCAAAAAGATCTCGCAAATGAAGATACTTTCTCTCAGTGAAGGTTTTGGTGAATATATCAGCAATTTACTCTGTAGTCTGGATGTAGCAGAGATCAATGACTTGCTCATGAATAAGCTCCCGAATTAATGCATGTGAATCTTGATATGCTTGGTCCATTGATGGAGGACCTAATGCATGAACATCCATGGAGAATAGGCTATTCTATATCACTCAAAATTAATGTTTACTTTCTAAGTTGTTTGCTTATTTTTGGTTGTGTGTGTTCCATGTGGTTTTCCTTAGTTTTCTGTGTTGGCCATATTCTTAATGGTTTCCTTGTGTTGATTTTCTTAAATTTCCATTTCAACACCTATATTTTTGAGTGGTGTTTTTATTTGGTATTCATTTAGCATATTTCATTCTCCTTGTTAAATGGCTTTTAGTCCCATTCAAACTTTTCCAAAGTTCTGATGCTATCACGTAAGACAGTGGTTCAAATTATAGTGGTATTCAGACATTTTGATGTTTGAATAGTCTTGCATTGCATTGGAAAGTTTTACCTTTTATTTAGACATGCATTGACCATTTTAGCCTTGTGAATTGCCATGCTTGGCATGCTTTTCTATTTAGGCTCTATTTTGTCTTTCTCACAATGAATGTTGTTATAAACTTTTATGGGAATTGGGACTCTCATTCTAATTAAAATGTGGTGCATTCCTTTGGTCATGGATTCTATAGCTTGTCAAAGGTTCTTATACTTTGCAGTGGTTATTGGGACTCAAAGTTGAGTTATTATATGCTCTGTTTTCCTTGACACCATAGTGATAAGCATTGAGAAATACTTGATTGCTAATTTGATATATTCCACATGCTTTGCACCAAGAGAGACCTAGCAAGGTCAATTTTTTTAAGTGCCTTAAGATCTAGGGTAAGGCTTCAACATTTGTAAAGTGTTCCTTAGAACTGTGAAGATCTTTCCATGTGGTGTAATGCTCATGAAAAGTTCACCAGGGTCTAAGCAGAGTATGAGATGCTTGGAGAAACCTAATAGGTTACGCTCTAATCCAAAAAACATTCAAAATATTTTAATTATTCATTTTTAAACCTGTCTATAACTGCCTAAGTGAGTGTAATGTGGTTTCATTCTTTATTTGGTGTCATTTGAACATGAGACACCTAAGTGAAATGAGGAAATGAAGGGTGAAGGTAAGTAGATGTGTGGGGGGGGGGGGGAGATCAAGGGACATTTTAATACTACCTTCAAAAAGGAAAATGACTCACATTTGGGGAGGGTTAGTACTCGATGGGAATGCAAGGAAAATAATAAAATTGCCTGTGTTTTTATATTTGGTTATAGAGGTCTGTGTTGTAGCCTAATAGAAGGCAAAAAATTGTGCAAATATATTGTGATTTTTTCCTCCTTGTTCATAGATGCACTAAGTCCAATTGCGGCATGTAATGAATTTGTAATCCACTAAGATAATGAAATAGAGGGCATCTCTATTTGTATGTGAAAATTACTTGATAAAATGCATTAGATGTCTATTCAAATGTTAAATCTTTGAAACTCATTAGGTAAAGACAATATTTAATTGGCCTCCCACTCCTTGTGATTGCACTAGGACCAAATTTTTGTAAATCTAGATTATGTTTTGGTTGTCACAAAAGATGAATGTTGGTTGTTGAAACTGGATAATGAACTTAGTGAGAATCCCTTGAATCCAAATAACCTCAATGGAAACATTAACAACTCCTCTAAATTATACCTTTGTAGATGATAAATCAATAACATTCTACTTCTTGCTTGACAAACTAATTAGTCCTGAACCAAGACAAAAACTATAGCCTGAAGTAAACTTATGATTTTGAATATCACTAGCCTAATTTGAATCCTTATACCCAATCAAGTCAGCATCAATAACTACTCCATAGTGAATCCCAAAACTATGAGTACCTTGTATATAGTGAAGAATCCAATTAGTTGCTTTCCAGTGCAACTCATGTGGTTCGTGCATAAATCTAGAGACCATGACCACTACATATGAAAGGTTAGGTCTAGTATGTGTAAGATAGATGAGACTGCCAACAAATTGTTGATACAAGGTAACATCAACCAAATGAGATGGACAATCAACCTCAAGCTTCACACCAAATAGAAATGGATTTGGAACTGGCTTATAGTCAACCATGTTAAAGCATGCAAGTAAATCAAGAGCATACTTTGGTTATGCAATAGTGATCCTAGAGTCAAACTAAAAAATTTTAATCTTGAGGAAGTAATGTAACTAGCCCAAGTTAGTCATTTAGAACCTGTCAGACAAAGTGGTTTTCACTATTACAATGGTGGATGAAGAACTCCTTGTGATTGCTAGGTCATACACATAAAGAATCATAATAAAAAATGAATCATCTTGCCAAAAAGTGTAGACATTCAGATCAGAATAGCACCTAGTGAACCCAACCGAAAGAAGAAAGGAGTCCATCTTGGCATACCAAGCCCGAGGAGCTTATTTAAGGCCATAGATAGATTTGAGAAGTTTTTAAACAAAGGAATAATATTCTAAAAATCCTTATGGTTGCTCCATGTATATTTCCTCTTTGAGGTCACCATGAAGAAAATCACTCTTCACATCCCAATGATGTGCTGCAGTAATGGCAAGAGTGAGTCAGATTGAGTTCATTTTGGAAACTGGGGAAAATGTTTATGTATAGTCAATGCCAAGTACATGATAAAAACCCTTTGCTACCAAATGTGCTTTGAACTTGCTAAAAACCAATATGCTATAAATTTTATTTGATAGATCCATCTACTTCGAATGATTTTTCTTCCCTTAGGAAGAGGGACTAAATCCCAAGTGTTGTTCCTCAACAAGGAAGCATAATCCTCTTCCATAATAATAACCCACTTAGGAGTACATAATTCCTCATGAAATGACTTTGGATTAAAAATAGATGCAATGAATGCATGTGGAGCATTCTAGAACTATGAATGTCTTTGCTTGGTGTCTAATGGATCTCCAACCCAATGGCTAACACTTTGAAGTGTTTGTCTAGCCCAAAGTGAACCATATGTCAGAGAGTCAAGATGAGATTTCTCATCCTCTAAATATATTATGGGAAATAGAGGAGGTGAGTCCCCATAACTACTATCATCATCAGAACTAGAAGAACAATCCAAATCATTAGGAAGTTGCTCAGGGAAATTTGAATAATTAGAACTGTCATCAAATCCCAGTGCATCCAATGAAGAGGGAGAAGTGTCAAGTCTGGAGTCCAAAGGACCCTATTTAAAGTGAACACTTCTCTCAATGAATAACTCATGAGTGGTGGGATGGTGAAGATTTTACCCCTTAACACCCTCAGGATATACAACAAAGATGCAAGGCTGACTCTGAGGTTCCAGTGCCTTACATTTATTCTTAGGAAAGCAGGCCATAGCAAGAGATCCAAACTCTTGAAATTGCTTCATTGTGAGTTTTTTCCCGCTTCATGCTTCAAAAGGACTCACTTCATTCAATAATTTATGAGGAAATTACATCTAGATATAACAAGCACAGTTTATGGCCTTGACCCAATACCGAGGTGCAAGAGACTTGGAGTGTAGAATACAATTGGCCATTTCCTTCAAGGATCTATTCTTTCACTTTGAAACACCATTCTATTTATCAAAATGATTACTGACACACTGACCACCATTATTAGTGCATAAAATCTCGATGGATTTACTTGATTGTTTTTCTAGAAGCACCTTGAAGTCCAAAAAATGATCAAAGGCCTCATATTTGTGCTTCATTAATTAACCCAAGTATACCTCAAAAAGTCATAAATGAAGGTAAGTATGTATTTAGTCCTGTTGATTGAAGAAGCTGGAAATGGACTAGCCATTATGAACTAACTCTAATATCTATGTATCTCTCCATGATTTGCCTTTGTCATTCCTCACTTTAGGATGCTTACCAAGTATGCAACCATGAAAATCATCATCATGAAAATAAACATGTGGCAAGCTTGAAACCATGTCATTATGATTGAGTTGATCTACATAGAGATAGTTGAGATGGTCAAATCACTTATGCCATAATTTACTCACAAATTTAAATGATTGAGCAGTGCAATAGAGGGTTGATCAGGAGAAAAATGTGAGAAAGTGTTCAACCTAGATCGATGACTTGCTTTTCTAAATCATTTTCTGGGTTTTTCTAGGTTTATTTAGAAATTTGGATCGATGATCAACTTTGATTATGAGGCAACTAGAAGAATGTTATTCTCCATTGTTAGAAGGTGGGTATAGAACATAATATGGAAAAGAATATGTTGAAAGAGGACTAGCCTATCATTTAATGGGAAACAACCAATAGGAAGAGTGTTGAGGGAAGAGGGCTAGTAGATCACTGACTATGAGGTAACTAGTGGAGTGTTTAAGAGAAGATTGTAGATGATGAATGTGATATAAATAGTGGAGGAGGGATAGTAGACCAGCAATCATAAGGTATTTAGTGGAGACTGTCAAAAGTTAGGCAACCAATAGGGATTAGATGAGTGAGAAGAGGAACACTTGTCAAGGATGAGTTACATAGGATCACAATTTTTTTTTTATGATAGTTGTTCATGAGTCCAAGAGTGCCTACATAGGAATGCAGTAGTAAGTGGAATGCAATATTCAAGCACATAAAGAAACATTGATGAGAGGCGATCCATATACAAATGAGAAGATAAGAGTGCAAATCAAGTGCTGATTATGAAGTAGTTGAGTACAATAAAAGTGAGGCACTGATAAAATCATCATTCAAAGGCAGTTATGCACAAGAGATAAGAAGCACGAGTAGAATCATCGATATGAGACATTCAATCACAAAAAGAGAGTAGAGTGTAGGCTGAATCATCGATCTAAGGTAGTCAATGTGCAAAGGTGAATAGATAAGGAGTGCTGGCAGAATTGTTGATCAGAGGTAGTCAGGGTGAAAAAATATTTTATAATCAAAGTATTGGGTAGAAGGTGTTGAAAGAGTTCTCCATCAAACCTAGATGGATAGATAACGAAGAGTGAAGGAAATGACCTGGCAATAATTTTAGAATGAGACATGGCCTAGAGTCATAAGTCTTAGAGAAGAAGATGAAGGAGATAACCTTCATGATGCAGGTGCTGCAGAGTAGAACAACACAAGGAAGAAGAAGATATAACAAAAATAGAGATTCCATAAAAATCAGGGAGAGACCTGCAAGAGATAAACCTCAAGGAGATGGAGGCATGCAAGAGATCAACTAGGAGATAATGCATGGAGGTTTTTTGGTGGAGAAGGCCAAAAGGAAGAGGTGAAATGTGTTGTGTATGTGAAACAAAAGTTAGCACTGAAGTGTGTAAAGGTCTTTGCAAGATTGAGGTGTGCAAAAAGAAGGCAATGGGGAAACACAAAAAGGGGCTAAAGATACTTCAAGGAGAAGAGGGAAATGGAGAGGTTAACTTATAGCTAAACCTAAGTTATCCTGGAGACAACTAAGTAATGCATAAGGATACAAGGCATTGGAAGAGAAGAAGACCACATAGATGAGTAGTATATGAGGGTGAAATATGTTTGTACAAGAGCATAAATGATCTGCTAGAGGAGTTGACCTATATTGGGCTAGAGTTAAAGTGGATAGTGAAATTCATAGTATACGAGAGAGGAGAAAATGTCACTATCAATGAATGGGTAGGATCAGAAAAAGCCAAGAGTCGATAAAGAGAGATAGACTAAAATGGATAAGTGGCCAGGTGCATGGAGCGAAGAGCATAACAATAAGAGGACAGAGAACAATGGGAAGTGATGGGTCATGTTGACCAAGTTTAACGTTCAATAAAATTGGGTCAACCCCTACATATTGAAACTTTTCACAAGTTCTCATATTTCCAAAAGGTTCTCATGTGTGTCTAAATACCTTACCTGTCCCTGCTCTAGCCTTGGTCTAAGCCTGTCTTGCTTGTACTTCTCTAGTCAACCAAAGTAAACTCTGGTCAACTCTACTCAAACATGGTCAAAGGATCAAATTATTCTATAAATGTCCTTAATATGGTCATTTAGGTGTTTTAAGGTGCTCCTAGGTCATAAATTTGTCCTTTACCATGTTTCCTATGCAAAAAATGCCATTTGGTCACATTTTTGGCTCATTAAATGACTTGTACAGATTTTCCAAGGAAGCATGTTTGTCACCAAGTAAGTTTATAATTTGGAGGAGGTCAGAACATGTTAGGAATTAGTAAGAGGTAGTCAAGAAGAATTTTCATGCATGAAAATAGGGAGATCTCCTTGAAAATAGGCCATTAATGGCACTTGTACAGATTTGGTGAGCTCAAATTTAGCTAAAAACATGGGAAAAATGTCTTTATAACTCCCTAAGGTCTCTTCCATGCCTGGTGTGTAGATATTTCATCAGATAGATCAAGTTTTACTTTTTTTTCCTTCTTTCTTTCCTTTGCAATCCAAAAAAGAGTCAATTTCTAATGCTTGGTACAGTCCATGCAGGTGGAGTTGGGAGGAATGTTATTGGGGGTTGAGAGGAGTCTTATTCAAATTAATTTTCATGGCTCCTCCTTTATGAACCATTTCTAAGAATCTAGACAACTTTTTATGCACTCACATCCATGAGGGGTCCCTATTTGAGCTTATTTTAAAATCTTTTGCTTTGTTTTGACAAGTTGGGATGTTTTATGTGTTTCTCAAGGCCTCTCCATAGGTTTGTTCATTGTACTCCTAGTTTTGGAAGTCTCATGAATTCAATAAGCCTCTTCTAGGCTTGTTCTTGGTCTAATTTCACCCTCACTGCCTTATACTTAGAAATATGCATCTACAGGTGCCTTGAAGGAAGTTTTCCACATTTAGATGAAGGAATTGAATGTTGTTTCAGTTGTTTTGAATTATGATGGTGAATTTTATGATCAAGGTAAAAATAATGGAATAAGAATCATGCATTTTACTTACAATATCATACTTGCTGCCTGTTAGCCACCTACAGGGGGTGCTAATAGAGTATGAGATACCTTCTGATGTATGAAAGCTTGATGAATCCTTCTTTGGGAATTTAATATGCTAAGGGGATCACAACATAGATATCATAAAGGTAAAATTACTATGAAAATTAGAATTTTTCCTTCAAAAGAGTGATGACTGAGACTTTGGGATTGTCTGCCCAGAAGACACCAAATAGAGGCCCATGAGCTTTTTAAAGAGAGCATATAACATAGTGGCAAAGACATTAAGACATCCAGCTTGATGAATCTCATAGCTCTATCATAGTGAAATACCCATGCCAAATATGGAGGTAAAAAATTAGGATGTATGTTTTTGAAGGTTCCTAATATGCCCATAAACACATTAAATTACAACAATATCATCTACAGGTTTGAGATCAAGAAAGTGGTTTTTATCCACCAAAGTTGAAAATTAGGTCTATTTCATATAGGAATGGTTATAAATGTTAAATTGGTATCCATGGACTGATATATCATAGAAATAGATGTAAATTTGTGTTTTTGACTTCCCATGCTCACTCTCAGTCTGTATAGAGGCATGAAACACCCACCTACATGCAAATCAGTTGCAAAGTGTCTCAGTCATTCAAGATAGACCCCCTTAATAAAGATTAAAGCATTTGAGAAGGGATAAGAGAGGTTAAAAGAGGATAAGTGAACACCTTGTGACATTAGGGAACTATAGAGGAGTTCATAAAGGCCTTAACATACCTAACACAAAGCTTAATAGTGACCTATAACGGGGTTTCAAAGAGAAAGGGTCCTAGTCAAGAGTGAAAGGCATATTTTTGAGGCCAAATGGAGCATATAGGTGAAGTCAAGATGAGATACACATTTTTAACCTTATGGAAGTTTCAAATAACTTAATGAGCATCATGGATAAGTTATAAGAAACCCATCTTGACCTACAGGCTCAGTTTGACAGTAAATAACACAGTCAGATAGAATCATCATCTTGTGAATTCAAGAGAATAAAAGGGAATAAAGGGCCAATGGGTTAAAATATTTAATGGAGTAGATATTTTGTGAATATTATATCACATAAATACCTCTCATAGTGGATATTAAACATGGAAAAGACTCCAATATTGATGCATCCAATCTACTCTCAAAGAACCCCAACACAGTCTATATTGTAAAGGGCCTGTCTTGAAGAGGGAGAGAGGTAGAGGTATTTTTCTTGGATTAAGAGGCTAAATTTTAGTCTGGAGAATCCTAAAAACTTTAATAACCCACTCCAAGTCTTTTTTTTTGATAAGAGGATAAGGGAACGTGCCTCTATTCTGTCTCAAAGGTAGAGCACTTTTCCCTTACATAAACCTTGCAAGCTTTGGAAATGAAGATGAATCATGGGCCAGAAGTTAAAGAGAGCCTAAAGGAGGATTTGGAGAGTTTTAATACATATAATAAAACATGGGAAACCTTGATATAAGGTCTGAAATCAAATAGGATTATCTGGGCAATAGGGTCTGCAAGCAGGGTAGTTAGGCAATGGTGTAAGCCTAACCCCAAATGAGAAACCACTTTTCGTTATAGAATTTGAAACGAATTATAATGATTTGGATAATGTTAATTGAGATAAAATTTATGTTTTTAATCCATATTATAAGTATGGAAGGTTAACAAGTAGGTTTGAACTACAAAGTTTGCAAATAGGCCTAGTAGGCCTAATCTAGGCCTTGTACCTAGAGAGGAGTCCTATCACTTTTAGGTCTAGATGATCACTAAATCCTATTTAAATATGTTTATATGATGTTGAAATAGGTTTTAGAACCAATTTTTTTATATGAATCCATCAATAAGCCATTTTTGGGCTTGAAGATACTCAGACCTTGCAGCATGTACAAAAGAGGACACGAATGGCTAACTTGGAATTCTTGAAACTTCCATGAATATTTATATGGAACATCAACGTGTTAAAAGGTGTTAGGGAGGGCCCCTAAGAATCCCTTAGTGGAATTATTTAAAGACCTAAACATGGGATCTTCATGAACAAACACTAAGACCTAAAACCTCTCTAAAACCCTCACAAATCCCAACTCATACCCGATTAGAAAGATGAGACAGATAGAGTATCCAGATGGGGAGTAAAGGCTAGGGAGATGATTTGGAGTTATAGAGGACTATCCAAGGCCCTATTACATGTGATTGAGGTGTACCCTACTTATATGGATGGTGTACAATAGGGATTTTATTGATATATTTTTATGTTTTACAGGTATGGAGAATTTTTTAAAGATGCAATCACCTTTAGGAGAAATATTAGGACTTGTTCCAAGTCTCCATGCTCATATATTGAGATATATAGTCTCCTAAGTGTGTCTATTGTCTTCTTCATCTCAGCTAGTCTAGTGGGTAGATAGTGAACACTTAATAAAAATGGTGAAAAATCCAATTGGGAAGCCTTTTGAGGCTTGATTCATGAACCTAATGACTTGGAAACTCTTTAAATGTGTCATTCCTCCTTGTGCATGGATCATATTGCAGAATTGGAAGAATTTTGAATGCCAAGTGTGAGAGGTACATGAGAATGAGTCATTTATAATTATTGGAGATGATTGCTCATGGATAGAAGAATGTGGATGATTAGGGACCATTCTAATGCATGTAGGGGATTGTCAGTAACCCCTCCCCCTTAGATCAATCATTAGACCTGACCCTACTTAGTGATGAGGTAGTGTAATGAGGTAAAATCATGGATATAGTTTCTTATGTAAGCAAGAGAGAATATACGCCATATATGGAGGAGTTAGACAAGTTTGAGGGACATTTGTCCTTGTTTTCCTTATAGGACCTATACCATTCTTGATTTCCATGCTATTGTAACTCATTCTCCTTTATTGACAAGTGTCTTAGTGACTCTTGAGCTTCACCTTCTCTCTCTTCTCTCATAATTGCTATAAATACTGGCCTTTTTGGCTATTGTACGGATATATCCAGTTGAGTATGGTAAATCCCATCTCATTTTGTGCCTTGAACTAATAAAGATTGCTATTTTGCCTCATTCATGATTTCATCAAGTGCATGTTATGGTTGTTGTCCTTGTGCAAGTTTATTTTTCTTACCTTTACATGTTATCCTTCCTAGTGCCTTGTGTAGTTTGAAAGCTCTTTTTTCTAGGATAATAAGAAGTGTCTAATGTGGATAGTAGGTGTAGTGAGTATCTTATTCATCAATGTTTCTAGAAGGCCTATTGTCTAAGTCCTCCTAACCTAGGCTCTCTTCAAGACCCCATCCTTGAAACATTGATGTAGAAGAGGAGTGTTCAATTGGATGAAGTGTATGTGTAGGTTTATCTTTGGTTGCAAGTGAATTTTAAGTGGTGTGAGTAGACCATCTATTTGGTGTATCACCCCACCTAGATTAGATTTTTTTCCAGTTATCCTTATCCCTTTTCACCCCTAAAATTTAGTAGTAGGTTTGATCTATAGTGGTACATCAAGGGGACTAGCCTTAATCTAGAGATCCACCACAAAATCGGGTCACCCACAGCCTTGAGGTGGTTCCATTGTGCCACTTTAATGAGAAAAGACTTGTCATCTTCTCAAGGAGTGCAAGTTCAAGTGACAATAGTTTTGGCATGCTTGGTGGGACTGAATGGTCTTTTCCTTGAGGAATTTTGGTGTTCTCAAGATATCAACCTTTGGAGGCAATTACACTAAGTACCAATGTTGACTCCAAGCATAAATATACTAGTTAAGTAGTCTAGGTACTCTATTTGAGGTTGTTTTTTTTTATATACAATTCTCATGAGTGATTAATGGATTATTTTAATGTTGACTTTATCTTAACACAAGTTGGTGAGACATATCCAGCTTTGCCTATCCCATATCAATATGAACAAGTCTTTAGTCAGTCTTGTCAATTCAAATATAACCATATTCAAATTTTCTATGATTTGCATCAGTCTTGTAATCAACCCTCCCAAGCTTATGCTTCGCCTACTCCACCTAGTTCCTATCCAAGTCAGTCTATTGCAAGTTTCAAGAAGACCCTCATTGGCTACAAAGACTATATGTTAGACCTTTATATTATAAATGGTTGTGGTCAATTCATCCCTAGTGATTGTATCAAAAGTGTGAGAGATGCTCTAGAGATAGTCAAGAGAGAATGGATGCCCATTGAGAGAGTTAATTGGTAAGGCCTTATGGGTGAAATGCTTGATTTTTGTGGTCTAATTTTACACTTAGAAGAGAGGTTGAAAGCTCATGAACTAGCTCAGTCTTGGTAGTTCCAATACACCCCAAAATAGCCTTCAAGTGTGTCAACTATATCTATTCAAAATGCCAATCTAATCATGTTTCAAAATACCCCAAGTCCTTCATGCATTCCCCAAAGTTTTCCTTCTTGGAGGTCCATCCAAGAGAACATCCAAAGGAAGAGGGATACCACTGTTAGAGAAGATTTTGAGAGAAGAAGGTTGATATTGGAGGCTCATATTAACAAGGAGATTGAGTTGGCAAACCAACATCTAAAGTAATCCATCATGGCAGCAGAAAATGAAGTTTTTAAGTGTGACATTCCCCCACTTGTATCTAAGCCTCATGAAGAACTACCTAAGCCTAACTTCCCAAGATGGAAAGAAGTAGTGGAAGCTTGTGGAAAGAAGAACAAAGGATGTTTAAGTGGAGAAATTGGAAGTGAAAATAAGATTGAAACTACTCAACTCCCTCCCTCCCTTCCTTAATAAGCCTTTTGCCCTTCATCTCAACTTCATCTTACTTCCTTTCCTTATGAATATCCTATTTCCCCCCAAGAGAAGTTATTCCAAGAAAACCTTTCCAAAAGAATTGAGGAGTTGAAATTCAAAATACAGAATCTCTCATCTATTCAAGAGAAGCTTGAAGCAAACGAAGCCATTGAACCCATCTTTCCACCTCCTCTAACTGATCCATTCTTCCCTTCTAATGATGGATAATATATTTCTCCTTGGAAGCCTTCTTGGGTTGAAGTTATTGGTTTTGAGATGCTTAGCATCTGCACCACTAAGAGGGATAAGGAGATAGAGATTTCAGATTGGGTTGATGATGAAGAAGAGCTGACTTCTTGTGAATAAATTTTAGACTGTGATGATGAGGAAGAGTAATTTTCTTATGGTGAAAGAGTATTAAAAGAGGCCCTTTTGGAATCCATAGAAGAAGAGACCAAAAAGGTTGAAGCAAGGGAGATACAAGTTGAATTTATTCAAGAGGTCCCAAGTGCTAAAGAGGAAGTGTTCTATTGTTTTGAGTCTCCCATCTATGATGACTATGGAGATGAACAAGAGGAGGTTTACAATGAAGTATTTGGGACTCCTAAGGTTGAAGAAATAAAACTTGAAGAGGTAAATATTCCATTGCATCAATAAGAAGACATGGGGCATACTTACATACAAATGTTCAAAGAATATGAAGATTGTGAGAAGTCAAGACTCCTAAGAACACAAACCCAAGATGTTGAGGAGCAAGTATGTGTTAAGAGGTATCATCATGAAGAGGATATAAACCATGATGGATAAATCCATGATGACTATGAATATTTCAAATTTTTTTTGGAGATTCATTCTAGAATCACATGTGAAGCTGATCCTACAAACATCAAAGAGGAGTTTGAATAAGAAACATTACTAGTATGCTATAACACAACACTTCTTGAAGGTTTTGAAGAAGTAGTAACAAAAGAGAAGAGCAATGAGACCTTTCAAGAAGACATGGACATTCAAGGAGCTGTTCCACTCATGGAGATGTAAATTTTCCATGATAAGACAAAGGAAAATAAATATGAGATACCTTTCCAAGGTCAAGAAGAGTTCATCTACCTTGGAGACTTATTTGAGATGACTCCATCAAAGGACATGCCAAGCCAAGGAGCAAGAAAGAAGCATGAGCCATCTAACACTACATCGAAAATCAAACATGCTTAGCATCCTCATTCATCTCATGAAGAAGGAGATTCGAGTTAATTTCATTTTGATCTAGGAAGGAAGGTATGTTTGGTTAGATGTACATAATTAGTTTGCTTTCTGTTGTGTCTTGTGTTCCTTAAGTGCTTAGTAGCACAAGTGTGTTTTTGCTTGGTCTTGGTGTGTGTTGTCTTTACTTTGTGCATTTTGAGATCAATTAACTATATTGTTAGTCAAGTCAAGCTCTGATCCTATTGTTTCAAAGTGTATCTGACTCCTTTTCCCCAATGGATGGGATAAGGCTACTGGTCCTTAACACAGACAAGCATGTTACCCCTAAGAATTACCAAAAGCATTGACCAAATTTGAATTTTAATCAAATTAGATCAAACCATACATATTTTAACTTTTCACAACTTCCCATATGTCCAAAAGGGTCTCATGTGTGTCTAAATACCTTACCTATCCTTGCTCTAGCCTTGATTTAAGCCTATCTTCCTTGTACTTCTCTAGTCAACCAAAGTCAACTCTAATAAAACATGGTAAAAGGCTCAAATTATTATAAAAATGTCCTAATATGGTTATTTAGGTGTTTTAAGGTGCTCCTTGGTCATAAATTTGTTGTTTACCATGTTTTCTATGCAAAAAATGCCATTTGGTCACATTTTTGGCTTATTAAATGACTTGTACATATTTTTCAAGGAAGAATATTTGTCACAAAGTATGTTTATAATGTGGAGGAACTTATAACATGTCAATAATCAGTCATAGGCACTCAAAAACTAGTTTCATGCATGAAAATAGGGAGATCTCCTTGAAAATAGGCCATTAATGGCACTTGTACAGACTTGGTGAGCTCACCTTCAGCTAAAAACATGGGAAAAGTGTATTTTAAACACCTTAAGGTCTCTTCCATGCTTAGTGTGTAGATATTTCATTAGATAGATCAAGTTTTGCTTTTGATTCTTCTTTCTTGCCTTTGCGAGCCAAGAAGAGTCAATTTATAATGCTTGGTACAGTCCGTACAGATGGATTTGGGAGGAATGTTTTTAGGGGTTGAGAGGAGTCTTAGTTAGCTTCATTTTCATGGAAATTTTTTTTAGTTTCATGGCTCCTCCTTTATGAACCATTTCTAAGAAGCCAGGAAATTTTTTATGCACTCACATCCATGAGGGGTCCCTATTTGAGCTTATTCCAAAACATTTTGCTTTGTTTTGACAAGTTAGGATGTTTTATGTGTTTTTCAAGGCCTCTCCATAGGTTTGTTCATTGTCTTCCTGGTTTTATAAGTCTCATGAATTAAAGAATCCTCTTCTAGGCTTGGTCTTAGAATAATTTCACCCTCATTGACTTATACTTAGAAATATGCACCTACAGGTGCCTTGAAGGAAGTTTTCCACATTGAGATGAAGGCATTGAATGTTGTTTCGGTTGTTTTGAATTATGAAGGTGAATTTTATGATCAAGGTAAAAATAATGGAACAAGAATCATGCATTTTCCTTACAATATCATACTTGCTACCTGTTAGCCACCTATAGGTGGTGCCAACAAAGTATGAGGTACCTTCTGAGGTATGAAAACATGACAAATCCTTATTTTAGATATTGATATGATAAAGGGATAAAAACATATATATCATAAAGGTTAAAGTACTATATAAAGTAAAAGGTTTCCTTCAAAAGAGTGATGACTAAGACATTGGGACTACCTACCTCGAAAACACCAAACAGAGGCCCAAGAGATTTTTAAAGATATCATATAACATAGTGAAAAATACCCTAATATATCCAACTTGATGAGTCTTATATCTCTATCATATGACAATACCTGTGCCAAATATGGAGGTCAAAAAGTAGGAGGTAAGTTTTTGAAGGCTCCTAATATGCCCATAAACACACTGAATTACAACAGTATCATCTACAGGTATGGGATCAAAAAAGTGGTTTTTATCCACCAAAGTTGCAAATTAAGCCTATTTTAATATAAGAATGGTTATAAATGTTCAAGTGGTATCCATGGACTAAGATATCATAGAAAGATATGTCAATTTGTGTTTGGGACTTCCCATGCTCACCCTCAATCTATTTAGAGGCATGAAACACCCACCTACAGGCAGGTTAGTTGTAAAGTGTCTCAATAATTCAAGATAGACCCCCTTAATGAAGATTAAAGCACTTGAGAAGGGATAAGAGAGGTTAGAAGAGGATAAGTTATTGCCTTGTGATATTAGGGAACTCTATAGGATTTCATAAAGACCTTAACATACCTAACACAAAGCTTAATAGTGACTTACAATAGGGTTTCAAAGAGAAAGGGTCCTAGTTAAGAGTGAAAGGCATATTTTTGAGCATAAATGGAGAATATAGGTGAAGTCAAGATCAGATACACATTTTTAACCATAAGGAAGTTTCAAAGAACTTAATGAGCATCATGGATAGGTTATAAGCAACCCATCTTGACCTACACGCTTAGTTTGACAGTAAATAACACAGTCAGGCGGAACCATCATCTTGTGAATTCAAGAGCATCAAAGGGAATAAAGGGACAATGGGTTAAAATATTTAATGGAGTATATATTTTTTGAATATTATAGCACATAGAAACCTCTCATAGTGGATATTAAACATGGAAAAGACTCCAATATTGATGCATCCAGTCTACTCTCAAAGAACCCCTGCAGAGTCTATATTGTAAAGGGCATGTCTTTAAGAGGGAGAGAGTTAGAGGTATTTTTCTTGGAGTAAGAGGATAAATTTTGGTCTGAATCATCCTAAAAACTTGAATAACCCCCTCCAATTCTTTATTTTGATAAGAGGATAAGGCAACATGCCTCTATTCTATCTCAAACATAGAGCACTTTTCCCTTACATAAACCTTGCAAGTTTTGGAAATGAAGATGGATCATGGGCCAGAAGTCAAGGAGAGCCTCAAGGAGGATTTATAGAGTTGTAATAAATATGATACAACATGGGAAACCTTGATATAAGGTCTGAAATAAAACAATATTAGCTGGGCAATAGGGTTTGCAGATAGGGTAGTTGGGCAATAGTGTAAGTCTAACACCAAATGAGAAACCACTTTCAGTTATAGGGTTTGAAAAGAATTATAATGATTTGGATCATGTTCATGGAGGTAAAATTGATATGTTTAATCCATATTAGAGGTATGGAAGGTCAATAAGGAGGTTTGAACTACAAAGTTTGTAATTAGGCCTAGTACCGAGAGAGGAGTCCTATCACTTTTAGGTCTAGATGACCACTAAAAATTATTTAAATTTGTCTCTAGGATATTGATATAGGTTTTAGAATCATCATTTTTTAGATGAATCCATCAATAAGCCATTTTTGGGCTTGAAGATACTCAAACCCTGCAGAATGTACAAAAAAGAACACGAATGGCTAACTTAGAATGATTGGAACTTCCATGAATATTTGCATGGAACCTCAAGGTGTTTATAGATGTTAGGGAGGGTCCCTGATAATACCTCAATGGAATTAGTTCAAGACTTCAACATGGGATCTTCATGAACAAATGCTAGGACCTAAAACCTCTCTAAAACCCTCACACACCCCAACTCAGACCCGATTGGAAAGATGAGACAAATGTAGTATTTAAATGGGGAGTAAAGGCTAGGGAGATAATATGGAGTTTGGAAGGACTATCCAGGGCCTTATTACATGTGATTGAGGTGTACACTACCTATACAAATGGTGTACAATATGGATTTTATTGAATATTTGTGTGTTTTTTAGGTATGGAGAAGTTTCAAAATATGAAATCACCTTTAGGAGAAATATTAGGAATTTTTACAGGTCCCCATGCTCATATATTGAGCTATCTAGTCTTATAAGTATGTTTTCTATCTTCTTCATCTTAGCTAGTCTAGTGGGAAAATAGTGAACACTTAGTGAAAGTGGTGAAAATTCCAATTGGGAAGCCTTTTGAGGCTTGATTCATGAACATGATGACTTAGACACTCTTTAAAGGTGTTATTCCTCCTTGTTCATGGATAAAATTGTAGAATTAGAAGGATTTTGAATGCCAAGTGTGAGAGGTGCATGAGAATGAGTCATTTATAATTGTTGGAGATGATTTCTCATGGACACAAGAATGTGGATGATTAGGGACCATTCCAATGCATATAGGGGATTGTCAATAACCCCTCCCCCTTAGATCAATCATTAGACCTAGCCCTACTTAGTGATGAGGTAGTGTAATGAGGGCAAATCATGGAGACAATTTCTTATGCAAATAAGAGAGAATATACGCCATATATGGATGAGTTAGACAATTTTGAGGGATATTTGTCTTTGTTTTCCTTATAGGACCTATCTCATTATTGATTCCATGCTATTGTAACTCATTCTCTTTTCTTGAAAAGTGTCTTAGTGACTTTTGAGATTCACCTTCTCTCTCTTCTCTCACAATTGCTATAAATATTATCCTTTTTGGCTGTTGTATAGATCTCTCCACCTGAGTATGGTGAATCCTTACTCAAATTTTTCCTTGAAATAATAAATAATGTTGTTTTAACTCATTAATTATTTCATCAAGTTCATGTTATGGTTGTTATTCTTGTGCAAGTTTATTTTTCTTACCTTGACATGTTATCCTTCCTAGTGCCTTGTGTAGTTTGAAATCTCTCTTTTGTAGATAAAAAAAAGTGTCTAATGTGACTTTTAAGTGTAGTTAGTAGCTTATTAATTAGTGTTTCTAGAAGGCTTATTATCTAAGTCCTAACCTAAGCTCTCTTCAAGATCCCATGTTTGAGACATTGATGTAGAAGAGGAGTGTTTAATTGGATGAAGTGTATGTGTAGTATTCTCTTTGGTTCCAAGTGCATTGTAAGTGGTGTGAGTAGACCATATATTTAGTGTATCACCTCCCCTATATTATATATTTTTAGTTATCCTTCTCCCTTTTCACCCCCAAAATTTAGTAGTAGGTTTGATCTATAGTGGTACATCAAGGTAACTAACCCTAATCTAGAGATCCACCTCAAATTTGGGTCACCCAAAACCTTGAGGTGGTTCCATTGTGCCACTTGAATGAGGAGAGACTTGTCATCTCCTTAAGGGTTGCAAGTTTAAGTGACAATAGGTCCCATGAAGGATTGAATGCTATAATGACATCAAGCAAGAGGAGAATAAAATAGAGACCAGTGGGTTGTGAACCAAAACCCATATGAAGAGAAAGCTAAATATAAGTGCAAAAGAATGTTTAATTAATATAAATTATTGACATAGATGAATTTAATGTGATAAAATCACATGTTAGAGGAATAAACCAAATGTGCTATAGGAAGAGAAGAGTTGCATATGTGAAACTACATAAGGAAGAGAACCGAATGTGAAGAAGCTAACATAAGCACAAGTTTAAGGATGCACTAAAAGATGATAAGAGTTACATGTGTGTAAATTGAGGATACCAGAGAGCCAAACATGAGAAACATAGAAGGAGGTGAAAGTGTTTATGAATGTGCCAAAATCAGTAGTGCGTAGAGGAGAAGGGTTGTGTGGAAAATAAGTGGATTTGTGTCTAGATATGAGTAAAGGAAATGAGATATGGAAGGGATACCAACTAAGAAGGAAGGTGCTACATTAGAGAATAGTGAAAGAATAAGTGATAGAGTAGAAGAAACATACCTATCAGGAGACATAAAGGTGAACAATAAGTGAAGAAAAAAGAACAAGGTTATGATTGCATGGAGCATAAGTTGAAGCCTCAGAGGAGAAGGGGAAGAGAGGGTATCAACCAAAAATTGATCTTGAGATGTGAAAATTGAAATGGGGGAACCAAACCAAGAAGAAGCACAAAGATAAGAGGAGAAAGAAAGAACAACGCTACAAAAGACCAACTTAAGTCTATAGAGGAAAGATATGCATTGAAGAGAGGAGATGTGTGAGAGAAGGAAGCATCACGAAATAAGAAAAAATCCTTAGAAAAGATGATAGAAAAAGAAGACAAGGAAGGAAGATGGGAAGTCTAATTCCCATGGAGAAAATATTGTTACAACAAGTCAACAATGAAAGAGAATTTAACAGAGTTCCACTTGTAGCAATGCCCAAGGGATAAATGGAGAAAAGAAAATGAAAATTTCCCTAGAGGAAAATTGTGGTGATGCACATGAAACAACATGAGAAGCAAGATTCACCTGCATAAGTGTTGAGAAAGGAAGAGGAGTTGGCATGTGACTACCCAAAGAGGCATAATATTCATTGCACATGACATTAGGAAGTTGTTGGAGGAAGGAAAAAAGGCAGATAATAATCAACCTGTATTTGATGAGGAGAACACAATTCTATTTACACATGACACTGAGAAGTTGCCTAAAGAAGGAAGCAGAGAAATATCAACCTAAAATTGATAAGAGATGATAGATGGGGATGCTAGTCTAAGTGTGGAATAGAGCATAGGAAAACATAATAAGAATAAAAAATGCAAACAATGGGAGTACAGTGAAAACATGCCCCACAAAATCCATGAAGAGGAATGGAGAGAAAATATACCTACTTGTCATGAAGGAGAAGAGAAGGAAGAAGGTACACATAGGGAAAATATGGATATAGGCACACAAGAAGAGTCTTGAACAAAATCCTTATTAGAGGTGGA
Organism: Torreya grandis; assembly: GCA_037957365.1. Lineage (NCBI taxonomy): Eukaryota > Viridiplantae > Streptophyta > Pinopsida > Cupressales > Taxaceae > Torreya > Torreya grandis. Next base: position 2,114,521 of record JARHVA010001267.1, read on the forward strand.
CAAACATAGGTGGGCTTAAACCTACAAGAGTAAAGAGAATAAGATGAGAGAAGTTCACAAAAGATTCTTGTATGGCATGTACATAAAAATAAGTGTTGAAAACACTTGGTGAAGGTGAATGGACAAGGTGGGCACATACCCAAGAGAGGAAGATGGAGAAGAGGAAGACAGAGTAAGAAGAAGAAGAGGAAGAGAGAGGATAAAAAGGAGAAGATAAGAGTGAATAATAGAAAGATAGTGAGGAGATTCAGAGGAGATAGAGTTGATCAAGTTTGTTTAGGTGAAGCAACAGGTGAAGTGGAGCCCCGTGGCCTTGGTAACTGACCAAAAGGGTGGTTTAATCACTTAACCCTACTTGTAAGTAGGGGATTAAAATTTAATTACCTAGGGAGTTTGATGTAAGAGCATCCTAAGGGAATCAACAATCTTGCATCACCAAAAAATAGAGTCGAGTTAGTTGGGAGAATAAGCCAAATTTTTAGGTGCATGGTCACATAGAAAAAAATTTCAAAGCTCTATAGAGTGTGCAAGAGTCCAATTATACGTAAACAAAGGTGTTTGAGAGTTATGTAGTTGGTAGAATAATGGGAACCAAAGGATAATACATAGAAAGACTTATGGATCAACGTGTGAAAGTAAAAAAGAATTGAGAGGCACAAAAATTGTGTGAAGGACAAAGGCAAGGCAACACATATGTCTTAAGGAATTTGGGACAATTAAAAATGAACATGGAGAAGCACCTACAATATGGAGCACATAAGTGAGGCACATAACCTTCGATACATATTGAAGGAAGTCAAATTGAGTGGAAAATAACCATGTGAACCTAATATTAGCCATTTGAATTAATCCAAGGTAGTGTTATTGACATAACTACACAAAAGGCAAGACTAAGAAAATATAATCCATGCTGATTTGGTTTAGCAAATGTCACAACATAACGCTCAATATTTGTAGAAGGTGAGGCTACACATTGGGTAGTCCAAGTGGCAACAACTATCATTTCCTTGGTAGATGGGGAGCTGTGATTATAAAAGGGGAGTTGGATCAACACTTAGAGGTTGTTTTTGGTGAGTTTGTAGTTGTTGATAGTGTTATTTTGAAGACTGGAAGAGAGAAGGGCCAAATAAAGGGCCCAAACTCTATCAAAATGTAGAGTTAGAGCAAGGGAGAGAGGAAGATTTGAGAGCTCTTAGAAGGCATGTATCCTTAGTGTTAAATGGATGTGTGAGACTCCATGAGGTAAGGGAGTCGAGGGTCCCTATGTAAATCTAGGGAGCTACAAATATCTTGTATTTTCTATCATGATAATGGAAAATAACTTGAGTAATCTGTTCTATAACTTTGATGGTTGCAATGTGAGGTGTCCCTTCACTGGGAATCCTCACCCTGACCTACATTAATTTGGAAGGCTTGGGAAATTCTCAAAAGACACTTACATTGGGATGGAGATGGTTTTAGGTTTGGGTTCTCTCTTAATTCCCATTCATTATGGCGGTCTCCCATTTTTAATTTTTATGAAGTGTCATTTGATTTTGTGCCCTAGATCAAGAGCCTTCAGATGTTTAAAAAAAGTATCAAGGTCATTTCTAATCTCTTTTGCAAAAAAATCAAGGATTGGATTCCTTGACAAGTTCTTAGGGTTCGATTCAATATACAAGCTAGTGATCAAGAGTATATCGTGGAAATTCAGAAACCTATATCTAAAGTGCATTTTCACAAATTTGGAGTTTAATATTATATATTGATTGAAAATGCCTTATTGAGACACCATTGCTCTGATACCAACCCCAATTATGTTATCAACTTCTTTCCCTTAACAGATTCAAGTTTATTCTCTCAATGCTAAGCTGAAAATTAATCTCATAGAGCAAGTTTGGAAAATAATATTTGAACATGCAGGGGTTGATGCTATCATCAAACCTAAGCAAGCACATTTATTTTGGTGTATTCTTCACCATGGGCTTTTGATTGGTACTTGATGGGTTCACATTGGAATGGCTCAACCTGCATGATCAGTTTGTAACCACCCATAATTCTTGAAGCATGTTTTTTGGTTTTTCAAGCATGCCAAGTCAACTTGGCTTTGGATTCACACCCTTTTCAAGCCCTTCCATCCAAAAATGTTTACACGGAATATGGTGCTTTTAGGGGACTTGGTCATGATTCTGGAAAATTTCACACAAATTTGGTATATTTTTAGAGCTTATAATCTATTTCAATTAAAAAATACATAATTGATGCTATTTTTTATTATGATACTCTTGAAGATTACTTCCCTAATTCTAACATGGTTAATGATATATTTAATGTTATGTTTCAAATATGGGTTTAAGAAAAAAAAGTGTATTTGGAGGTGGAACACCTACAAACTTTACTGGATCATTGGGGGAATTTACCCTATGCTATTAGTCAGGTCCTTCCTGACTATTCTCATCGTTGGTCTCCTACATGCGATCATGGCTTCATACAATGGGGGAGAACCCACTCTAAGATTAGACACTGCAATGGCTCCCCTCAATAGTGTTTTCTAACACCGCCAGTGAGTCCTATTGTTGGTGGATATGGGTGGTCAATACATATATAAGGGAGATTCCCTTGGTTAACACTTGCATCCATCCCTCTAGGCATGATGTTTTTGATGATAAAGATAGATAAAAATACTAATGGTTGGAAGCCCATACCTGATACAGAAGACCCACTTATTGGAAGTGACTGGGGGTTGCACAGACAATTCAAATGACCCATCGGCTCCTTCACCTCTTCTTGTTATTGCTCATATTTATTAATGTTATTTTTATATGGTTATGATATTTTGTGTTTTCACTTTTTTTTAACTAAAAATCTTATTAAACTAACTTGTTATATGCTTCTCGACCTTAGTCAATATGACCATAGATTGTAACCATTCCACTCATTTTTTTGATATGAATAAATTTTTAACATAATATTATATTAATTTATGGTATAAACTATTTAACTTACAAATAAAAATAAAAATAAAAATAAAAATTGGAGTTTATCTCAAACATGCCAAACTATTACATTTTGAAAGAAATGTAATCACATCAATTAAGAACACTAAGAAGCAAATTCGTATTTGTCAATTGTTTTCCTCCTAATTATAAACAGGTTATGCAAATGAGTATGAGAGGTTATTTAATGTCCTTCACGTTCTTACTAATTATAAATAGGTTATATCAACCAATGTCATTACCCTTAACTAGAATATGTTGTAATAAGTCACTTTTTCATTTTAAAACAATGTTTCACTTCATTATTTTGGTGGGAACATCAATGTATCTAATTTTAATATATTTTTCTATTTAAAATGTAAATTTAATTATTATTATTCCTATTTAGTTGTAAAGACTCTCATGTTTAATAACAAATTGTATTTGTTAATTATCACATTTAAAAATATTTTTAAAAACATTTTATTAAAACTTTGTGACATTTTTATTCATATTAAATAATATATAATTGATAAACTGTATTCATTTATAATTATGAAGAGATCTTGTATAATGATAAGCTCTATTCATTTATAATTATGAAGAAATCTCGTATAATATTTCCATGTAATAGAATCTTGCAACAAGAGGATGATAAAGATTATTTTATCAAAACCCAAAACATAAATATTTTATTCAATCAAAATATTATGGTGAAAGTCATTATTTATATACTAACATCAATTAATAATAGTTTTAAATAATATGATATAAATATTATTCTAACAACATTTAAAATAAATGAGAGTTCATTAGATAGTTAACAAACTCCCAATAATAGACTAAGAAGAAATAGCTTTGTGAGTTATTTAACAACTACTTCACTTCCATTAATTTAGAATATGATTAATTAATTAATTAAATATTTTAACATCCCCCCATTAAATCATTATAGTATTAAGAGCAAACGTGAAAGAATTTCTGAATGTCCCAAACTTTTTATGTGCAAGTGACTTGGTGAAGACATCTGCACACTAATCTTGAGTGGGGAAAAATATGAGTTGAATGTTATGTTGTTGAACATGCTCGCATATGAAATGAACCTATACCTTGATGTGCTTCATGCAATCATGAAACACTAGATTGAGAACAAGTTTAAGAACACCCTAATTGTCATAATATAAATATGTACATTTTATTTGTGGTATTGCCAGTCTTATAAGTATGCGACATAGCCATATCACTTCACATATAACTCCTCTTGCTGCACAATATTCTGCCTTAGTAGAAGATCGAGAAATAAATTTTTGCTTCTTGCTCCCCCATGAGATAAGATCATATCTAGAAAAGAAAAAAAATCAAGACGTGGATTTATAATCATCAATAAAACTTGCATGATCTATGTCCTTGAAACCTATCAAGAAGAATTGATCATTCTTCTTGTATTCTAGGCCATATTGTATACTACCTTGAATGTATCTCAATATTTGCTTTCCAGTGAGTTACCTTCATCTTTTGTATGAACAATGAAAGATAGATAATAACATAGCTAATATTTAACCTAATATAAGTTAGGGAAATGAGACTCCCAATCAATTTTAGGAGAGTGATATTTACTGGTGGTGTGAATCTGAATGAGACCGTTGAAGTATTGCCTTCATAGGTGTCATAATAGACTTACAATCATCATCAAAAATTTATCGAGCATGGTCTTGGGAAACTTCATTTGAGACACGAAGATGCGGTGTCCCTTTTTCCATACCTCCAAAACAAGATTGTAGTGTAGTAGCTTGATATCTATTATGTTGAATGATCATGTAAGATCATTTTTTATTGCATCAATCATCTTTATTATGATGCTAGTGATGACTAGATCATTGACATACACAATTATAATCACAACCTCCCCCCTTAGTCCTTAAGGTAGAGGTTTGGATCATATGGAATCCTTTTGAATCCATGCTGTATGAGACGCTTGTCAATATTGATTTACTAGGCTCAGGGAGTCTACTTGAGACCATATAATGAATTTATGAGTCTAGACACATTTTTTTTATTGGTTAGGTGTAACAAAACCCACTATTTAGGTCATGTAGACTTCCACTTACATATCTCCATTTAGGAAGGCACTTTTCACATCCATCTGATGGATTTTCCACTCAGACCATGCAACCATAACAAAGACCATTCTAATAGTATTTATATTGGCTATGGGAGAAAAAGTCTTCTCATAGTTAATGTCTTCTTTCTATACATAGTCCTTTGCTAAAATTCTTGCCTTGTACTTGTCAATGTTTCCATCTACCTTGTAATTGATTTTAAAGATCCACTTACAACCAATGAGATTCTTCCCTAGTGAAAAATCAACAAGGTTCCATGTATTTTTATTCATCAGTGACTGATACTTTGCATCCATGGCCTCTTTACAAGGCTTTACTTCTTGGGCTTCAAGAACCATTGAGGGCTCAAATGATTACACAACTATGCTCATTAGGGCCAAATTCACCTCTGCATAAGCCATGCTATGAGTACTTAGTCATGTAGTGGAAGTGTATAGGACTCCATCCAATTTTATGTCTTGTATACCACTTGGCATATGTTGAAAAATGGATGATGGAGCCAAAGGACTTGGTTGAATATCTTCATTGTCCTTATCCTCACTACCATTACAAACATTTGACATTTTTATAGGTCTAATGCCTGTATCAGGTGACTATGTGGAGGGTGGATTGGACTCACCCATCTCATCAAATATAATATCCTTACTGATGTGTATCTTTTTAGTTTTTGGATCCATGAGTCGATAAACCTTTGACTCTTCATTGTAGCAAAGAAAAATAGAGGCCAAGGATTTTTTTATCTAGTTTTTATTTTCTTTTTAGGGACATGTATATGTGTTTTACAACAAAAAACATGAATATGTGATATAAAAGGTTTATTCATAGTCCATGCTTCTTGTGGTGTGATACCATTGAGAACTTTGGTGGATGTTCGATTCAACAAGTAGACCATTGTGAAAAATTACTTCTACCCCATTTGTATGAGGTATGTGTTTAATTTTAATGGCCCAAACTTAAGATATTTTGAGGAGAAGATGGAAGTGTATGTGGCCTCTTTATGCCAAAAAGTGGGACACACTATTATGCTTTGACCTTGTCATTTCCATAATAGTGTGATTAGGCCGTCTTACAACAACATTCTGTTGTGGAGTATATAACACAGTTAGCTATCAGAAAATGCCATGTGCCTTCATAAATTCAAAGAACTATTTACTCTTGTATCCCCCCTTGATTTGAGTAGAGGACATGAAGTCGATGACTAGATTCAAGTTTCACAGGGGCTTTGAATTCTTTGAAGACTTGAAAACCTTGATCCTTTTCTTCAAGCAATATATCCACATATTTCATAATTAGCCATCAATAAAGAGCTAAAAATATTAGAATCCACTAACACTCGATCTCATGGTCTCATATAGATCGACGTGCTTAGGATCTAATAGACCAAGAGCCCTTTATGTACTTGTGCCAAATAGAGCTTTATGTTGTTTTCTAGCTAGACAATTGACACACACATCCATGCTCTTCTTTGGTGAGGGAATGCATTTCACCACATTGTGCATGCTTAGGGCCCAACCATGTACCCAAAACTCAAGTGTTCATATCTTATGTGGCATAGATTTGATAAGTATGTTATTTTATAATAAGACCTTGATTGCCATTACAAACATCAAATTGGAATTTTTTTCTTACACTAGAATATTTTGCAACAATTTTTGAGCTTCTAAACTTGTTGCTAATGTGACAATAGTTTTTGCCATCTTGCCCATCATATTTAAATTTTAGGTTGTGATCAAGTAATTGAGTTATAGACAACAAATTATTTGTTAATCCTGGAACATATAGGGCTTTTTAAATTTTACATGCATGATTTGTAAGAGATAAATAAATATACCCACAACTTTGGACGCTATATGAAAAATTATCTCCTATAAAGACATTACCACAATACGAAAAATTGTTCAAGGTGGTGAACCAATCATTTCATCTAGTCATGTGCCTTGTGGCACCATAATCCACATACTAGACTAGATTTAGAAGATTAATATCCTGTTGTGTCTGTGTAGTAAAGATAAAATCCTCATCTAAAGGATCATTATCTTTAGCAATGTTTCCATGTTGCTGTGGGGAAGGGTTATTCTTCCAACTACATGTGAACTGTAGCTTCTGATTTTGTCTTTATGGTGATTACTAGGGGGTGGGATTCTTGTTGTTAGATGAACAATGTGTAAATGTAGTGTACGAATGATTATTTAGTTCATGACTTGTCTTTCCAAAAATTAGACATGTTTTTTGAGAACAAACTTTGTTTTCATTGGGGTTTTACTAATTTTTATGCTTAAGAGATTGTTTAGAAGGCTTCTTGGGCCTTTTCCATTTATGATTTGATGCAAGCACATGTTAATATTCATATTCCTCTTTTATGTGTATGGATTCTTACTTTTTCAACATATTAACCATTTTTTCAAAAGTTGGTTTTGTCTCAAATGTATATAGAGAAGTCACAACAATATTGTAGTCGGGGGGTAGAGTGGGTAACACTCTTAGGACTATGGGTACTAGGGATTAATTTGAAACTTTCTCACCTAATAATAGGAACAATATTTTTAATGCTGCAACATGATAAAGAAAGCCTTCAACTTTATCACCTATATTCAATTTGAGATAATGAAGTTGGCTTTGTAGATGAAGGATGGTATTTTGGCTCTTATCCTTGTAGACAATATTGAGCTTGTCCTAGGCATTTTTGGCCATAGTATCATCTCGAATATGAGGTTAGACCTCATCTCGTACCCCATACATAATGATCAACTTTGCCTTCTGGTTTACTTTGTCAAACTTTACTACCGGTCAACATCTAAGGCATGTTGGGTGAATGTGCCATCAACAACCAACCAAAGATCTTCAAATTCTAGGTGAGTCTTCACTTTAGTTTTCTATGCAACATAGTTATAACAAAGAAGAAGTTGTGTATCATGCAGAATAAATCTTAGGCTATTTGAAAAAAAAATATTTGTGAGAGATGGGTTGGTTTCGTAATACTCTAATAGGTTTTTCGTATTATAAACTGTCAGACTATTAGATTGATATACCAAACCTCGTGATATACTTAACCTTCCTATATACTTGGTGGTACGTAGAATAATATCATCATTTATTTATACTTGAATATGCATGAAAGGGATATTAAAGCACGTTAAAATAGAGTGGTATGTGGCACTTAGAAAATATGTGAAAATGATTCATTCTATCTATAAATCCTGTTTAGAGAGAAATCCTCATAAATGGACGTAACTTCCATATATACTCAAAATTTCAATATGTCAGGGTTTACATCTAATGATAGTGATAAATGGGAAACAAAAGATAAGGGAAAAATGAAAGTTTTATCATTATTTCTCCTCGACAATTTATAGGGCCAAAGCCACATACCCCATTATTGTAGCTATGTTAGGTGTTGGATGCAATAGTTGAAGTGTGATGACTTTAATTGTAAGTATGAACCAAAAACACTATATATACCAAACACTGCTTTTCTCAAGATGCACAATTTTGATATTTTAAGTTTCCTAATTATTATGAACTTATAATTAAATATTTTAATATATGAATGCTGAAATAATATGGTTTTAGAAAGTTCTTTGTTTTGCAATTTCACACAATTTGCAAATTACACAATTAATTATTATTTTCAGACATTATAGGTATAAGGAGAAAATAATTAAATAGAAAGTTTGATAGAGTTTTAGAAAATATTATTTTTTTACAGGTTTTGTTTGTTGAATTCAGTTAATGTGACAAATTTTCAGCCTCTCATTCTCTACGATTTGTCAGATGCACAATTAATTTGATTTTTAGGGATTCCTTAAGGTAATTTTTTTCTCAAATTTAATATTTTGAGCATTCTTAGAGCTTTTCCAAACCTTCATGCAAAATTTAAACATCCACGGCTTTAAGGTTTGGGAGCTACAGACTTTAATTGTATTTTCAGGGTCTCTTCAAAGGAAATATTTAATTTTTCTATAAGGTTTAAATGAATAATCATTTTTTTTTCCAAACCTTAAATAAATTTTTCCATAATTTTAAATGAATTTAGAATACTTCAGGCTAAACTTTTTATAAACTTTTCTAGCCAATCATAAAGCACTTCTATTGAAACTTTGCTTATGGCAATATTTCAGGCAAGAAATAACACCACCTCTAGATATTGTGTTTGAGTGACGCTTCTCAAACACCTCCCACGCTACCACACTTCTAAAATGGAATGCTTCTTAGCTCAGAGGTCCTTTGTCTTCTTGAGAATCGTAAGAAAACTTAATTGTTAATTTATATATATGAAGAGGCTCCATAGCTTTAAGATTAACCTTTGAAAAATATATAGACTGTTATAATTGTAATTAAGAAAAATATTTACATTTAACACATCTATGATATTTCTTTGCCCTTTTATGTGTATTTAATTAGTAGTACTACTTCTATTTAAATATCATACATTCAATAACTATTAAAATGAAAATTTATTTATATTTTTAAAGTACTCTTAAACGAGCTTCAAAGTATATTTTGTAATTTATATAATTTATTAGAGATTTGTATAAATGAAGACAAGGGTAGTTGTTTTTTATATTTTTGTATGACATTTTAAATTTAATTAAATGTCAGGTAATTTTTTTTTATTGCAGGGATTTTTTTAAACTAAGGTTTCCAAACCCTAGGAAAAGTACAAACAAAAAAGGATCCACAGTCTACCAAAGGTCTAACAAGAAACAAGATCAACCAGTGCTAGAAACATCTAAAAATAGCCTCCAACCAACAAAGAACAACCACAGAACTAGTCTAAATCTAGACTATCAGAAACATCCTCCCAATAAGATTTCATATTTTTAAGGTTCATATCAATTTGTAACAATAATTTATCTTGGTCTATGCCATATTGAGATCCAATGCTCTACCCCTTTTTGCCCTTCCCTTTGCCAATGCCACTAGGTTCAAAAAGCTCAATAAGGTGAGCTCGCAGGTTTTCAACGTTATGTATGCCCTCATACATCGTAACTTTGCTACAATTCATAAAAAAACTAATGTTGTTACAAATTTTATCATTCCCTTATTCTAAAAGCTCCACCTTGAATGATAAACTCTGAATTTGTTGATCCTTTCCCTGGCTAAAAATATTTGACTCATCCTTGAGTTTTCCTACTGCAGAGAATTAACCTTACATTCCAGTGCTGTGATCTCTCGCATAAACCACCACATGATAGATTTTTAGAGGGTGAGCTCTTCCACTATCTTATCTGATTTTTCTTTACCTTTAAGAGAGGAAACCAAATTATTAAAAGCCTTATTCTGGTCTTTTAGATGTTTGTTTTGAGAAGTCTCTCATTTCTTTGCTGTAACATAAATAGGCTCCCTGTTCGTATTCTCAGCTGTTATCAGATTCTGATTCAATTTGCTTCCCTGTTCCACATCTTTCTGACACTCCCTTGGATATTCACTGCCCTCTTCAACATTAATGAAAGCCCCTACCAAATTTCACTTTTTATGACACATGACCTGAAGACCTTGGTTCCCCTATTTTCCCTAACTGAACCTTGTAGGCTTCAATGCATTTCACAGTATTTTTTTAATGTTTTCTTATTTCTTATGATTCTTTCATTCATCCTTCTTAATTATATTCTCCACAGATTTCTTAGTGTTCTCTATCTTTTCCTTATGGGGCTGGGATATGTCAGGGTTGATTTGATTCATACCCTTAAAATATTTCAAAATGAGTTAGATCACTCCCTTATGTCTAGATGTTGAGTAATTTCCATATTTAAATTTCATAATCGACACCTCCATGAATTTCAAAATAAAAAATGTGAGACTGAAGGGCACACCATGCCTGAAATAATTCAACATTCTAAATAAGCACCATCTAATTACATTATACCTACCTTCAAGGTGACATACTACATTAGATGAAAGGCAACATTTGCATATGGTTTGGATAAGGATTCCAGATCAAAACCATTGTGAAGTTGCTCCAGTTGCTCTCCCTCCTCTAGAAATGCCTCTTTGTCCACCTCGACAAATACTAACTCTTTGTTTCCTCAATCACCAACCCAGTCACATGAGAAATGAGTTCCTTAGTAATGTCGAGAGTAACTCCATTAATTGATATTGTTCTGTCCTCCAATGCTTTCGCAAACAAGATTGAGAAATGCCTGTCAAAGCCTTCAATCTTCTCCATAAATCCATTGAAACCTCCCACTTGAAGAGATGCCCAGAATCTTCTTTTTTCCTAACTTCAGACTAAAATTTTGGTTCTATTCTATTAGGTAGACCCATCTTGCTTTCCTCATAGCCATCCCAACTGTCTTTGTTGTTAAAATTTACCAAATCAAACCATGAGAAAATGCAGTTGTATATTATGTTCTGGCTGTCTAAAAGATGTTTCGAGGCATATAGAATCTCTCCTTTGGACCCTAAAAAATTAAATCAAAACAAATGAGTCCTCGACTCAAATTAAACCCACAAAAGAATCCTCTAGGAATTAGGGACTTCGCCACTATGCATAAGGTTAAAAGCATTAGGATTTCCTTCATCTTTAATCTTTAGTATCAACTCCCTTGGGAGATCTTCATAGCCCATCCAAGTTATAAAACTCACATTATTCACTCCTTTATTGGTGAACCAGTCTTCTATCAAAAAAAAAGTTTAAGAAGTTTTTAAAAACAATGAAAAAAAAGTTCTCCTTTCAAATCATTATGATAATTCATTTTTTTCATTTAAATATTAAAAAGGTCAAGCACTTACATGCCTACCAATATGAAGTTGATTCATCAGAAGATATTGACCAGATTTTGGAAGAGTATAAAATAAACAATGTTAATGAGATAGTAGACATTAAACTATTTTTTTAATTGTTGAAGAATATATTTTGTAATTTTATTATAGATATTTAAAAAATATAAAACTATATTTTTCTTTTTTTTAAAAATTTTGAATAATAAATTTTAAATTTTGTAAAAGAAAAATTTACAATAAAAGATATTATGTTAGAACTTAAGAAAATTAGCTATTTCTTTACTATTAAGATGAATAACATTGTACTATGGAGTCTTTCACATATGCATTGAGAAGATGTTGTGGAATTGAAATTTTTTCTAACTATTTAATTTAAAAAAAATGTTGTGGCGCTTTGAGATTTCTAGATCTTTTTAGAATCCATCTAACTTACTAAAAAATATAGATATTCTAGATAGTTGTAAACTATTCTAACTATTTATTATAATATATAATATTAAATATTCTCAAAATATTTCTTAATATCTAGATTAATATTGAAGATCGATAAAAATTATAATATTTTTATCTTATAATTATTAAAAATAAATATATAAGAAAAAATATTATTTGAGTTATTACGTGAGAGGTGTAACCTATAATGAAAGCTAATGAGTGTAATGGTGTGAGTGGTTCATTTTTATTTTTGATGAGCTGACATATCAATAAAATAAAATAAAAATACCGACATATCAATAAAATTTAAAAAATATATAATCAATGGACACATTATTTGAAAAAGATGTAATCAATCAATACATTGTTTAAAAATTAAAAAAAATTATATAAGAGAAAACATTCAAACAAAAAAAAATATAAACAACAAAGTAGTATATAAAGGAGAAAAATAACGAAAAACAACGCAGATAACAGAAAAAATTATGAACACAGGGTATTTTTTAGGCATAAATCAAGTTTGGAATGTTTTTGTTTACTATTATTTGGACTGCTATCTTTTGACAACAAAGTTGTCACTCAGCATGCTCAATAACATAGTTGTCAATCGGTAACAATATTGTTAAAAAACAACTATGTTGTTAAGCGTAAACAATGCTATCACTTGACAACATGCTGTCATTAGAAAACATAGTAACGACAACTATATGATATCAAATGACAATGTTGTTGCCATTGAATGAGAGCATATTCTCAAATGATGACATGCTGCTGAAGCTCGATAGTAGAGCCATCATTTAGTGGTAATGTTATTGAAATACATCATTGCTATCGAGTGGAAACAATGTTGTCACTCGGTAGCATGCTATCGAGCAATAGCAATGTTGTCATTTGACAACATAATAATGATAACTATACGCTGTTGATCAATAACATTGCTACCATTTGATAACATAACTATTATTTGGTGGTAATGTTGTTGAACGACAACATGCTGCCGAATGACAACAATATTATCATTTGTCAACATAGCATTTATTTATTTGTAGTTGGTATGTAATATTTTGTTACTTTTTATTAACCTTAAATTATTATGATTTTTTTAAATTTATAAAATTTTGAATGTTTGATGTCTATAAAATATAGGTATGGTTCAGCTACAATTGAATTTTGAAACCGAAGAGTAGTAAAAAGAATATCAAAGAGAATATGCTTGACAATATCATAGACAATAATGAAAAAAAATAACAGAGAATCAAAGATAACAACATAATGAGAATGAAAGAGAAAGACGTGCAAAATGTAGAGCAAAAATACCAATTAAAGAGCTAGACGTAAAAATGAGACAACATGCCCAAGAAATGGCAGGATATCGCGTATGAACATCTCAAGATGATTAACAAATATTAAGAAGAAGAATGCAAAGATAAATGCATTTGAATCAATTTACAGAGGAAGCAAGAAACTAATTACAAGAATTTAATTGTGAATCAGTTTGAAGACATCATTGAATGAATGCTAATGTTGATGCTAAATCTGAAGAAGTGAATTCCATGACCATAGAATGTTAAAGAGAATATGCTTGACAATATCACAAAGCATTAAAGAGAATATCAAAGAGAATATGCTCGATAATATCGTAGACAATAATGCAAACAAATGATAGAGGATCAAAGTAACAACATAATGAGAATGAAAGAGAAAGATGTGAAAAATGTAGGGAAAAAATACCAGTTGAAGAGCTAGAAGCAAAAATGAGACAACATGCCCAAAAATGATAGAATATCATGTACAAACATCTCAAGATGATTTTCAGAGATTAAGAAGAAGAATGCAAAGAAAAATGAGCTTGAATCAATTTACAGAGGAAGAAAGAAACCAATTACAAGAACATAATTGTGAATAAATTTAAAGCCATCGTTGAATGAATGCTAATGTTGATGCTAACTCTGAATAAGTGAATTTTATGACCATAAAATGTGTGTTAGATAGGTTAGATAATAGAGAAAGAAATGCTATGGATGATGATGCTGAAAATAATATACAAAATACACATGATAGTAGTGGAAATATTGAGGTAGATTTGAAGATGTTACAAATGATTTTTTATCATAGTTTAGAAAAATTGGTTTCGCAAGTATGTGTTTTTATTTTTAAGAAATTTACCTCGACATAAATATATCGTGAGCACCTGAAGGTCCAATTTACCACATATGTCGACAAGAGAAAAATGATCATCAATTTTTAGCATAAAAAAATATAGATCCTAGTCCACAACCACTAGAACTTGCATGCTTAACCCAAGTAGAAGAGATGTTGATAGCACGAGTCAATCCAATCGTACAAGTCACATACACAATTAGAGGTCAATATAAATATAAAGGACATATGATTAGTTTTCTATAAGAAGTGAAAGAAATAGCTAAGGTTTTACCACATCAAATAAAATATTTGTAAATTATTATTGTTTGAATAAGAGACCAACATGGAACAAATTATAACTTTATATTTAATAGAGAGAGGGTCTATAGAGAACTAAAATTTAAAATATAACATGAAAATTTATATAAATATGTTCAGATTGATGAAAATACACTTATCGAATTTCCATCAAGTTCTGATAAAAATATCTTTGACCAATTGAACTTGTACATGTGGAGTTTGATTAAGATGTGAATGAATATGTATTTTAGGGTTTGATAATGGAAATGGATGAATGAAATATCATCAATCACATAAATTCAATCTCCAAACCCCCCAATGCCATGAGAGAGATGGAATTAATCCATGCATGGGTAAATAACCCTAATGCAAAACCTAGAGATCTGATGGATTGGCTAGGAATTGGTGCATCTCTTATAAATGAATATGTCACAAAGGGTTACTTGATATGATATTCCCCACATTATTTCCAGATGGAATATGTGATTGGTTAAAACTAAGAATGAAAAGATTACATCTACATTAATTTGTTAAACATTTGATTCGATGTAGGGATCGTCATTTTGGATGACACCCATAATTTAGATATTACATGATAAACATGATTATGAGACATCGTGCACAAAATTCATTTGAAATGTTTGTGAAAAAGAGTCTTCAAAACATGCAAATCACCATAAATGAATTACATGAGCATATGGATAACGTTCCCCACTCACATCTAGCAAATAATTTGATGTATTTTGGTACCACATTAAGGTGTACAAGGTCTTATTGGGAAAAAAGTCATGTAGAATTAAGTGACATGTTGCATCAGATTAGAACACCAATAATTTTGTTCACTTTGAGTGCAACTGATGTGTATTGCCCTGATTTTCATGTGGTAATGCCAGGAAC
Organism: Torreya grandis; assembly: GCA_037957365.1. Taxonomy (NCBI): domain Eukaryota; kingdom Viridiplantae; phylum Streptophyta; class Pinopsida; order Cupressales; family Taxaceae; genus Torreya; species Torreya grandis. Next base: position 2,130,092 of record JARHVA010001267.1, read on the forward strand.
ACCACCAATAAATCTCAAAAATGGTGTCAACAAAATATTATTGACTATCTTCATATAGTGGCATACTACATGCACCCATGATATACAATTTTTTGAAAGGAGATACTGTCAAAATGAATGAAAGTGAAATATCATTGGTCTAGATATGAATGACAACATAGAGGTTCACCACATGTGTATGGGTTCATATGGTTAGAGGGAGAATCAAACATGGAGGACCTTAACTGGACAAATAATCATGATCTACAAAATGCTCAAAAATACTTTGATTATATTGTCCATGCATGGAATCCACATGGAGATCCACATCAATGAAACATATAGGTATGATATCAAGCCTTTCCAAAACTATGGTTACATAATAATTAAGTTATCTCATACTTACATATAAAATTTTGTATATGATGTAATATAGGTATTTAAAATTTTTACACAACATCCATGTCTTTAAATACACATCAAATGACACAAGTGGATCTCGATCATGATTAGGAAGAGCTTCTCAATTGTGTAGAACATCATGCAATGTGTAGAGAGGGTTTCTTCCTAGGTAAGAAAATAAGAAATATGGTTTGTAGGTAAGAGATTCATAAATTCATTTTTTTAATATAAAAATATAACATAATATGCTTACAAAAACTAAGAACAATTTATGATTTCTTATAGGTACAATGCACCATGGTCATTAACTCTAAGAGGATTAAGATTATTTCAAGACCTAAAATAGGAGATAAAAAATATGAGCCTACAAGAAATGATGATCGTGTAAATATGCATAACCAAAACATACTATGATTTTGGAGAGCAAATGTAGATTGACAACTTGTGCTTTCAAAACATGTGGTAATCAATTACATTTCCAAATATGCAGAAAGAGCTGAGAAGAGTTTTGAAACATATCATCAAATGTTAATGCGTCTTGCAAACATTAAAAATCCTAATGAATTAGAAACTAGAGCATATAGAAGACTCCTAACTGAAACCCTTATTGAAAGAGACATTTGGGCACAATAAAAATGTCATATGTTGTTGGTGCTTCTATTTGTAGAAAGAAGTAAAGTGTTTGTCACTTTAAATATTTCACGTGAGGTGTTTAAACTGATGACACAAACTATAGAACAAGAAAATGAAAAACACTTAAAATCTTTTATTGATGGATACATAAATAGACTTTATGCAATGCAATTTTTTTCACTTATTAAGATAGCTAGATCATGGTTATATAATCCCAAATGAAGGCAAGATAATAAATGAGAGGCTAGGAGTATGATGGCTTTTGTGAGAGTATTTATGAGGTTTACTACAGTACCTATAGGGGAATCAGAAAAATGGGTTGATTTTTGTTGGTCAGAGTTATTTATTTACAAGCCATTTCATGATATACAAAGATATATTAGATTTGATGGTAATATAATAACATCAAACTAGGAGTTATTCAATTATAATCTTTGGCATGTAGAGTAGAGGACTATGCCAGATGATCATGAAAATCAAAGTAATGTTGAAGATGAGGATGTTTGAAAGTCATTCATCAAAATATAATGGAACATGAGTGGGAAATCATCTTGAGGCTACATCATGGAAAAATTATGGAAGTATCTGAAATATATATGTTGGGCATAAGAGATATTGATATACAAGCATCATGGAATCATGACTGTCAATGAGAAGAATACATACTTTTAGCTATAAAATTCATAAACATTATGAAATACAATGGGTTACTCATACCAAATGATAAAACAAGAAATATTCTATATGGAACCTTAGGTATGAAACAAAAAAAATCACTCGATATAATCATGGGTCGATGCACAAATTTGGGGGACAAAAAATATGACATTTCCCCAACTTTGAATTTTTTCTACAAAGGTTGTACACCATTTTTTCTAAATTATCGAGGCTCAGGCTTATGCCTGAGTCTCAAGGGTGTATTCCCTTTTTAAAACATAAAGGTGTACACCCTTATGTTTTTTCATTTCATTTTATGTTTGCAACTCAAACCCATGGCCATTTTTAACATTTTTTTCTTTGTATTTCTCTTGTAGATCCACGTGTGTGCTTTAGATTTGCATCTCGCCAATATGATTCGACATTCAGGTTGCTACCTTAGGTATGTTGATTTTTAAATTTAAAATTTTCTATTTGTATTTATGTTTATTTATGCAAGTAGGGTTTTGAGTTTAGGTTTGCATTAGATTCTCTTGCATTGCCTAAAAAAACCTATATTTCTATTTAAATCTAGATACATAATTGAATGATAGATCCATTGCGTGAAATAAATGTCAGACAAAACCATAAATAATTTGATTTTGCACATGAATAAGTTTAATTTTATGAATAATACAATTCAAAATGTCAAAAATTGTAAATAATCATTAATGGTTTGAGTCACTCCTTAGTTGATAGTGCATACATTTCACTTGCCAATATAATATAGAGACTATTTTAATGAAGTGAGAAAGGTAACTTCACGACTTGATGATATTGAATTAAAGAGAGACCATGAAATAATTTTATTCCAATAAATTGTCATATAAAGATGTTAAGAAAAAATAACAAAATTCACTATATGCACTTTGTTTGTTAAGCCTGGAACCAACCAACCTCCATCAATGAATTGTAAACATACTAGTATTGATTGGTGTGTTCATGAAGAATGAAAAATAACTTTTGGGATAGGTGGTGGATGGTGTTTGATGAGCCAACAAACCTCCTTCAACTTGATTCCTATCTTTTCCCATTTTAATAAAGTATGAAAGGTCAATAGTCAGTCTTTTCCTAGAATTTTCAATAAACAAATAGAAGAGGGGCTCAAAGTTAATATATTAATCTAAAAAAATGGGTCCTCATTTCCATAAATAAAGAGAGGATGTTGGGTACAATAAATTATGACTTATAGGGGAAAAACTTCTCAGTATTCAAGAACCCAAAATTTTGGTTAGCAATCCTTAAATTAATCATGAAGTGTGTCACAGAAGAATACTTAAATCAGAAACATAAAAGAAACTCTTAAGTTCATTCACATAACATACTTGACTTCTAATTTCTTGGATCTATGTGTGTCAAATGTGTAGTTTATTTAACCCTTGCTGTGATGATTTTTTAAAAAGCTTTGATGAGGCTACAAGTTTTGTTCCAATATCTCTTAAAACTTAAAAAAGATAAGGAAAACTTAGGCATTGATCTACTACTAGCAAGATGTCCATAGCTCTGACAAAGATAGATTGGGCTCTTCCTCTTCTCCTTCTATTATTTTATTTTAATCATGATGTGTGGTACATTGACCTTACTTCATCATGTGAGCCTTTTGATTTTTTTTTTTAAATTTTCTTTTTCTCTTTTGAACTCATTGGTTCTTTTTTTTTTTTTTTGTCTTATAAATGGAAAAGAGAGGAGATGGAACCCCACTGAGATAGTATAATTATAAAATAAATCATTACTAGAACACCCCTGTCAGCCACACCTATATTTGGAATTGCCATTTTAAACAAGTTTTTAATGTGATAAGTGCATTTGATCCAATAAAGTAAGAAATCTTTCTAAATTTGTATGAAGTACTATGAGATTAAATTCCACATGCCTGGTAAATTATTCAATTGTGGCACCATCCAGAATAATCCATGATTACCTACCTTCATCTTAAAGACTCAAAAATATAGAAATACACCTAATCTATAAACTAGTCCCAAAGTGTCAAGATTTTAATTTTCCCCTTTTCTAAAAGTCATAAGATCAATTGGTTTGGATTTTAACTTGGTTATAGTCAGAGCAAACACAATTCCGATATTTAGAGAAAGCAATAAACAACGAATCTAGAAAGCGTGAAACTAATCTAAGAAAAATAAAATAGTGAAAATAGGAAAGACTAATCTAGAAATCAAGAAACTAATCTAATAAATATGGAAATTAGTCTAAAAAAATAGGAAATCTAATCTAATTTTACAACTACATTCATGTGCTTCATCAATCTATGAAAGAATATCCAAACGATATATTCATGAATTAGTGCTTCAATAACTATCCATTGACTGGATATGTAAGCTTGTTTCCTTGTAGATCCTTTAGATGAAATGAATTATTGCTTATGATCTCCAAAATTTGGTATGGTCCAATCCATAATGGGGAAAACTTGTCATGTTGTCCTTTCTTCTTAGAGGCTTTATCTAAAATTAGTACTAGATCCAAAATCTTGAATGCTTTGACCTTTGCTCTCCTATCAAACCACCTCTTGACCACATATTATTGTTTGTTGAATGTCTATAAGGCTTCAATCCTTGAATCTTACATTTCTATTATATCCAATAGTCTTGATTCTACTTTATCATTTGGTTCCATGTAGTCTTGCATAAATTGATAAGTGGATAACGTCAACATGATAGGGAATACTGGTCTACATCTATACATCAATAGATAGGGTGAAGCTTTAAGTGCTTGCTTGTATCTAGTTTGATCTGTCCAAAGAGCATACTTTAATAAATTATACCAATCCTTAGGATTGTCCCATATGGATTTATTGATTGCATCTATCCAATTCTTATTTGTTGATTCTGCCAATCCATTTTCCTGAGGGTAATAGTTAGAAGCTAACCTAATAATATTCTGGTTATTGTGTGTCCACTCAGTAAAATTTGCTAATATGAAAGCTATTCCATTATCAAAAACCAAATAAATAGGTGTGCCAAACTTGGTTGTTATGTGTTCCTCCAAAAAAAGAATCACATCTTGTGCTTTTCTATTTTTATGGCTATGGCTTCGATCCATCTGGTGTAGTAGTCAATATCAGTAAGCATGAATTTATGGCCTACTAAGAAATTTGGGTTGATGACATCAATGAAGTCTAAACCCCACTGCGCAAATGGCCTTCCTTCAACAACTGGATGTAAAGGCATTATTGGGTGTACTTCTCTCTTGGCTAAAGCTTGACATTCATGGCATGTTCTAACATGAGTATGAGCATCTTTAAAAACTATAGGCCAATAGTAACCTATTCTCAAGATCTTTTGGGTTGTAGTATTTCTAGATGGGTGACCACTACCTATTTTATGATGCAAGTTCTCTAAGATTTCTTTAGTTTCCTCTGCAGATACACTCTAGAGATAAATACCTTTATAGGTTCTTATGTAGAGGATTCACTTCTTGATCATGTAATGAATAGATTTTAGTCTCAAATCTCTTCTTATATCTCTATTGCGCTCTAGGGAATAAGTTACTGTAAGTAAATATTGTATTATATCAATATACCATTCTCCTTTAGATACTTGAGCTTCACATACCTCTTCAATTGTGATTCATGGATCATGTTCAGTCATGAGCTAAATAATGCCTTAACCTATAACTGTCTTTGTAGGTTTGATCTCTATGTCAAATTCTTATAGTTTGGACATCCATTTACCTTGATGTTCTCCTAGCTCATTCTATGATAGGGTGGACTTGACAGTAAGATTGGGCACAATGGCAATGGTTTTATTCCTCAAGATATAATGCCAAAATTTCTTCTTTGCTTTGACAAGAGTGAAAATTTATTTTTCAATCATAGAGTATCTGAGTTCTACATCCTTCAGATTTGTGATCATAAATGCAATTAGATGCTCAATCTTGTCCTTATGCTATATGATGACAACAATAATCATATGCTTTCAAGTGAATGAATATAAGTAGAATCTTTCATAAAATCTGGACTGATTAGCACTAGAGCCCATGATACCACATCTTTAATGTCTTGGAAATAATTTTTGGATTTATCTGTCCATTCTATTTTGGCATCCTACTTGAGCATGGTGTTCAAAGATCTAACAATATCTGTAAATCTCAAATAAAAATTTATTACAAAGTTAATCTTTCCAAAGAATGATTTGAGCTCCTTCTTTCTATTTGGTGGTGTAATCTTTAAAATTCTCTAGCTTCTATATAGATAAATGATAATCCCATCCTTGGTGATCATGTGCTCCAAGATCTTTCCCTTAGTGACTCCAAATATGCTCTTCTTCAGGTTTAGTGAAATATCAAACCTTCTACATCTCTTGAATAAAGACTGGGGGTGGCTTATGTGGTCTTTTCAATTCTTTGAAAATAATGTAAGATCATCAATGTAGATGATTATGCATTTTTCTGTCAGTCCTTTGAAATCATGATCCATTGGGTGTTTAAAGGCAGCTCCTATATTTATTAGGCTGAATGGCATCCTCTTATATGCATAAGTTCCCCACTTCGTGGTAAATGCCATATTCATTCTATCCTTAGATTACACTATTCCCTGATTATAGCCTAAAAATTCATCTAAGAAGGACATCATTTTAGAACCACTTACTATTTTTATCACCTCATCTAGAGAAGGTAGAGGATTATTTTCCTTTTTAGAATCATTTTTCAAATTTCTAAAGTCCACACATAATTTGATCTCACCATCCTTCTTCCTTACTAAGACCAGATTAGCCACCCAAGTAGAATGTCAGATTGGGAAGATGATTTTCACACTTAATAGCTTCTCCACTTCTCTCTAAATGGGAAGCTCCAGAATAGGATTAACTATCCTTTGCTTCTATTTGAATGGTTTATGATATGTCTTCAAAGGAATCATGTGAGTGATGACCTACAGGTCATACACCTTTAGGTATTATATGTCCAAGCAATGATGTCCCTATATAGAGTGATTAAATCCTTGACTCACTATCTTTCCTCTGGGGTAAAATTGAGACCAATATTCACATAACGTGGGTTATGCTCATCTCCTATATTTTCTCTTTTGAAGTTAGATTAATTGACCTTGGGCTGCCCAAGTTTCTATGCTTGAGGGTGTATGTCAAATGGCCTTTCCAAGGAGACTAACCTAGCTGGAATTCAATTCTCTTTGAGTTAGAGAATGCCTTATTTGATTATTCTTGACAAAGGTGATTAATGTCTTTGTCATTGATGATTTGGGACTCAAATTCCCCTACATTAGTTAAAAATTAGATAATCTATTGGTCATCATCAAAGTCATATAAATTTTATATGTTATCTGGAATAGAGGGACAAGGTACAAATTTAATGGAGATTCTTTTTACCTTAGATTCTTGTAATGGCTCCAGATTAAAAACAACAGCTAGTGAATCAACTGCTTGATTTTTCTCTCTTGGAAGTGTTACTATGTTGAAAGCTTCAAATTTTTCAATTAGGTCCCATGCTATGTGCTTGTACCTTCTTAAATAAGATAGCTTGTATTGATATTTATTTTTGACTTCGTTAATTACCAATTTTGAATCGCTAAATATGAGTATTTGCTTTATATTATTATTAAATATAAATTATAATCCTAGAATTAGATCCTCATACTCAACTCTATTATTAGTGCACAAAAATTGCAATCTATAAGATGTCAATATCTTTTTACCTTGTGGATCAACCAATTCGATTCCTATGCCTGATCCTTACTTGGATCTAGCACCATCAAAGTGCATAGTTCACAACTGATTCAAACCTTTAGGTTCTAGCTTTTGTACTTGATTCTATGTATTGAAATTATAAATACCAAAGTTGAGAGACTCATACTTTACATATTCATTCTTGATGTTATATTTTGTAATGGGATACTTCATTCTCAACTCTCTATCAATTCTAATTTGATTTGTAATTCCTCTCCATGGTAGCCATATATGAGAGAAGTTTGTAGAAAGATATCTGTTAAGCATTTTGGACCAATCTCTACTTAGCAATAGTCTATAGCCTTCTGGTATGTCTGCTACTAGAATATCAATGGTTATCTGGACTCATGGTTCATATGCTACTTGAATGTGCACATTGGTCAATTCCCCAACTATTGGTACCACTATTTTATCTAGTTGAGAAACCATTCTCTTTGAGGGGTTTGGAGTGAGACTAAACTTCTTATATATGGATATGGGCATCACAATTGCAGATGCTATAAAATCGACTAAATAATTATGAATGTTCTTACCAAATGCCCTGATAGTCAACAAAAAGGGTGGAAATTTTTACTTGCTCTTGTAGATGACATTGGCATCAACAACTTTTGCTTTGTCTATAGATCCTCTAATTTTTTTATAGGGGCTTTTCAAGTAATGGACTTCTATAACAACTCCTTCTGTTTAGTAATCTGTGGTAACTCATGAAGAGTTATATTTGCCTTAATATTTTTCATATCTTCCACAATATTATATCCCCCTTTGCTTGGTTCCTCCTTGCTCTGCACCTGATAATTCCCCTTTAGAGGGGTGGATTGTTGTTTGCTTTAGGATTAATAGGAATCACCATGGTATTTAGAGGAATTGATGTTGTAAGTGGCTGCTTACTTTATAGATTGTATGTGCCTCTTTATAACTACTGAAAAGCATGAACTTCATCCTCATCTAGGAAGGGTAGTGCTTGAAGAGCCAAGATTGTGATGGGATTCTAGTGGATTATTCATTTGATCTTGCTTGACTACTTCTATGTAACATATTTCAAATGCTATACAAAACTCAACATAATTGAGCTCATCATGCTGGGAGGTATTGTGTATTCTGCACCAATTAGGAAAATCCATTTTAGCCATGTTGATTTTGAGAAGCTTTTTAAGATACTCAGACCTATTGAATGGTTTATTGTATCTTTGTAACCCAATGTTTTGATTTCCAGTTGGGGCATTTACATTTCCCATCTTCCTTTGTATATTGAGGAAGTCATTGCTCAAAATTTAAACCATATTTTGAATAAAATCTAGTTCTGCTTTTGTAGAATCTGTACCTTATAAAACAATAGTGGGAAGTGTAGCTACTTGTTGGTTCTATTGATAACTATTTCCCATTACATGATTGTTCAAGTAATCAAAATTTTTCTGTGTTATTTGTGTCAATGGAGGTAGTGTGTATAATTGGTTTTGATTGAATGTAGAACATTTTGCTTCATGTGTGGTACCAGATTTAGTGTTGGATATTTTTTGTTGACATTAAGTGCTCCAAGTGTCTGAGGATTGAGCTACCTATCTATGCTGATATCCTCTTTGTATGCTAATGCTTAAGTCTTGGTAGTAGCCACTCTTCTCAATAACATGACAGTGATAAGGTCCAAGGTGTTCTTATATATTTTCAACACTAATGCTACCTCTAGTTTATATCTTGGGGTCAACTAGTTGTCCATATTATGGAACATTAAATTGAAAGCACAGATGGGCTTGTTGGGCTCCCTCTTCATACTAGTGAAGTGTTGGTACACCAAACCAAGATTGGTGACCTATCTAAACTGCATAAGAAAAATTGTTTGACACTCGTCACAAAAAGTCATGGAGTTTTTTGTTAGATTTAAATACCAATTGTAAGAAGCATCCATCAAAATAAAAAGGGATAATATGCATGCAACATCCTCATCAACAACATTCAGTAGACTTAAAGCAAATTATATAGATTTGATATGTTCCTCTGTTGTCCTTACTCCTGAAGGAGAAAAGGATGGCAAGTATTTTTTGAGATTGTGAGGTATTTCATACACATCTCCTAGAATGACAATAACAGATCTAACTAACTAGGGTTGCGCCAGTGATTGATTAATAGGTAAGGGATTCATTACTGGAGGAGTCCTTAGAGGTGGATTATTCTAAATTAGGGTTGTTGGTACTGTTTTAGGTCTCTTATGATTTGTCAAGGGTGAGACTAGAAAACCAACCTAGGAATTGGATCTAGTCACTCTTTTGGGTGACTCTAGTACAAATATATGTAAATAATAACTACTATTATCAAAGGTGTTACCCTCTTTATAGAGCATGAGATTTAGGTATACTATCTTTGACAACTTGTTGATGGAATAGATGGTAGGGCATGTAGGTTATTGATATGTTTTTTAGATGGAGGGGTGGTCTCTAATAAGGGTAGTGAATATTTATGTGAGGTGGATGGGTGGCTAGTTTCTAATCTAGAGTGGGTAGATCTCAAAAAAAAATCAAAAAAGGAGGGAAGGGTAAGGTAGAAAATAATGCTCTATAGTTTTCAAGAATCACTTCTTTGGTTAGTTTTTTAAAGTACAAATGCTTTCAAAACCGATGCTTATAGGTAGTAGCAATTTGCACACACATAATTAGACGTGGCTAAGAAGTATAAGGAAATAACAATGCAATAAATTCACAAGCCTAAAATAAAGGTTTCTCCTTTTAGGGTAGTTGTTGCGCACCCTTAATCAAGAGATTATGGCTCAAGCTAGTGAAGTATCTGAGACAACTATTACACACACACAAAACACTACATCAAATAAATCACTCATGGACATTCAGAATTATGAATCAATTTAAATTAATTATCATAATAAATATATTTACCAATATTTCAATAGATGTTTCACATCTATAGATTAGTACATAAATCAAGTCAATCAATAATCTATTCACAGCTATTGCATTCTAAAGATTATTAAAACATACAACCAAAAAGTAATAACTAATTACATAGAAATTGGAAATAAAATATTCAAACACTTTTGCTAATGATCAAAATTGATGCTGCTTTGTATTTAAAATTCTTTGACAAAAATCCAAGTTAGATTACAATTGTTTAAATAGGCTTGGAGAAGGGGTCGCCTCATCCTCCAAGTTCATTCAAGGTCATTACATGTGGAAGTTAGAACTTGAGTTCTAATTGTGGTTTAAAGCCATATAAGAGTCTACTTATAGTTATCAGTTTAAATCAACCTTTTCCAAAGATATGAAACATGTGAATGTGTATAAAAATAAAGGCTATTTTATAATTTTATCTTGAACTGTATGTAAACTATAAATATATGCATCATTTTCCAAAATTATACATGCCTCCTTTTATAGGTTGTGAGAACAACCTATTGATCTTTCAGATTATCCATTTTCAAATAGATCTCAAACATATGTCCAAGATAAGATAAGTACCGCTTTACCAATATTTTAGAACCAGTGACACTATTGTTAGCTGTGACCAATCTAACTAAACTATGCATTATATGTCGACCATGCTTTTATAGAATATCCCTTTGGAATGATTTACAGGGTCCTTATATTAAAAGATTTGATAGTGTTAACTTTAATTTACCTTTGATATGCCATGTAACTATAGCCTTCTTATGTTCTATTACCCGATATTTACTTTCATATTCACTAATCAGATTAGTTCTAAGACATGCATGTTCATATTCTAGCTTAACTATGAGACCCAATGTCTATCATTAAATATAGCTCAAGTGTTCAAAGATATACATGCTCTATTTATCTTATTCTATTTACTACCTTTCAAAATATGGCTATTGCATTTAGGACATGTGTCCCTACCTCATTGGGTCCAGATATTGGAAAAGTCCACTATCAACTTGCACCATTAGATCTTCTATATGATGGAACATGAGCGTGCCACTTGGAAGATCCGTGGGACCTCTGTACTCTTTATAGTCCTAGCTCAAATGTTTTTGTGCCACTTGGTAGCTCTTTTCTTGTTTTAGAACCTTTGAATTTCCACGTTGATCTCATACCATTGATCATATGTGCTCAAGTTAACACAATTCATAGATCTTAGTACTTTGACTCATTGACTCTTATGAGCTTAACACTTGTTATTTTTTGGTTCGCTTTACTCTAAAATCATAAATGAAAAGAGGAATTAGCATATATATAAATTTAAACCAAGATCTCAAAAAATATCTTAGGACATAATTTAAATCCCAAGGTTTTATATGCATTAATAAATATGAGTAAAGCCTAAGTCTAAGCTAATGTTAAAAAGGTGATCATGTGTGTGACACTTGGCAGTAGTTTAGGGCTCTGTGAGATTTTTGTACTGGGCTTGTTTCTTCTTCTCTTGGGTCATTTAATCATTGTATCAGGCTCTCATGATGGTGACATTTGTCACCCTCATAAAACTCAATAGGTTATTTGACATTCAACTTGATCTTGCATCATTGGATCAAATGGGATAGAGAAAACATGTGCCATAAGATCTTGGATTGGACCTTTTAACTTGCACTTCGATCATGCAAGTATGCCACTTGGTATCTCTCTATTTAGTCCATTATTTTGGACATAAAATAAAATACTCAGCATAATACTTTGGGAAATATATAAAGGACCTTGCATAAATAGTCTATCCCAAGGTCTTAGTTGTATGAATAAAATATGATTGGGACCTAGGCTTAGAATAAATAAAAGAGCTCCTGCATTTAATTTTGACCCTGCATAAATTATGAAATATAAAAAGGACCCTGCATATATATTTTAGCCCAAGGTATTTGTTGTATTTAATAAATATGATTAGGGCTTGGGTTAAAATCTTAGACTAAGTTCATAATAAAATTCCCTCTACTCAAGGGTGCCACTTGGTAGTAGGTATTGTTTCAAGGCTTTTATTTAGGGGAAATGTTTTGAAGACCCTAATTTCATCGGATAGAATGTATGAAACATAAAGTCTGAAGGAATTAGATTTTGACAAAAATATCAAAGGGTAAGTTCATTTGAAGGGTACGTTCAAAAGGGTCGAAAGGCAATTCTATTGGTGAAAGTGTATTGGCAAGATTTTTGCAGAGAAAATGTATCAAGAAAATTCTCTGAAGACCAAATTCCATCAGGTAAAGTGTCCAAAATAAATATGTCAAAGACCCAATTACATCGGACAAAGTGTTAGAAACAAATATGCTGAAATAATAAGTTCGATAAAGCTTAGTAGATTCAAATAAGATAATGGATAAAATAACTAACAAAGACAAATTGCATAAGTCTGATAAAAATAAGGTCAAAAACATCAGCCCCATATAATAAGCCCGATAGAAAGAGTTAGTCTATGAACACAATACCAATGCCATTTTGCTAAAGTATGAAAGGTCAATAGTCAGTATTTTTCCAAAATTTTGCATAAACACATAGAATAAGGGATCAAAGCTAATGCCATAATCTGAAAAAAGTGGTTCCCCATTTTCATAAAGAAAGAGGGGATGTTGGGTAAAAAAATATTTACATAAATGTATGCACATTAGATCTAAAAATATATGTGCTCTCCATATGGTTCTCTATCATGGGTGTATATGCGGTCTCGTAGTCCTAGACAACCTTTTAGATGGAATATGATGAGTGTAGAATCATTTTAAAAAATTTTGTTCTTGAAAAATTTATCATTTTCAATATACAAATTTAATGCATTAATTTTTATATTTCATATGTTATACAAACATAACAATTTTTAGAGATTGTGGATGAAATAAGGGATGACTCACATATTGAGAGGATATTCTCTCTTCATATTGAGGCATCCAACACCCCTGAATCTATGCCTATGCCAACAAAGCACATTTTATTTGGAGGAAATGAGGAGAAAGAGAGCTAGTTGTTGTGCTATGGGTCTAGTTGTAGGCACAATCGATTTTATATGCCGATATGGCCCACATTGTATGCCTATATGGTGCATTTTGTCTATGCACATGGTATGGTCTACATTTTTTTATTGATATATGTCTTATTATTTATATTTACTTATGACATAGAACTTTGTATAAACACATATATACTATTTAATAATAGGATTCCTTTACCTATGCATATTTTTTATTTTGATCATTTAATGTTTACACATATTATTAGTCAATGATCATTATTACTTCATATGTAGCTAAAAAAATCCAAATTATTCTCGAAGTTAGGTGCTTCATCATAATGTATATTTTACATTTACATGTGATATTTACTATTTACTTGTTTCATTTACATTTAATTACATATCAATTTGCAATTGGGATGTAAGTGGACTTGTGATCGATTTCAGGGATGTAAATCTTATAAGTTTTACTTGATCATAATTTTTAGGAGGTCTAGTGATGCAAGAGCATCATCCATTAGGGTGTATATAGTGTGTTTTTGGTAATAAATAGCCTATCATGGATTAAAGTTGTTTTTAATAGCTCAATGAGGGGGTGTTTATATTTTCCCTCCAAAACTAAATTCAAATTTGTAATAAGGAGTCTTTGATGTTCTTGGAGAAATTCATCACCTATTAAAGGTGCATGACTATCAGAAAGGCTCATTTATGGTCTTGTGGTCTCAAAATTCATATAAATGTATTGTAATGCATGATTTAGCATTGAATTGATTATGTTTAAGGTCTTATGATGTAAATGAAAAACAAATACTTGATGTAAATGGAACATATACTTAGATTAGACATTCACCTAGCTCTAATATTTGATTTGAATCTCCTCTCTACTTGGTCCAATCCTTTGCATGGATAGCATGTCCTTTAATTATCCATTAAACACACTTTCTCATTCTCAACTTCACTAGGTTCATAAAATTCTTTCTCACATAGTCCTCTTCTCTCTCTACAAGACATATCACCCTTCTATCCCTCTGCACTCTCTCCTCTTATGCTCAACTCTGCACTCTCAAGCTCCTCTAGACCTACTCTTAGGCTTGATTCACTTTGATCTAGGTCTTTAGTTCTATAACTCCTTGATCATGAAACCTATCATCCTCTCACACACATAGTGAACTCAACAGCTTCTTTCATGCATAGAATTCTCACTCTCTCTTTAAAGATATATCACTCTTTAACTTCCTCTACATTCTCTCCTTACCATCACCTGCATAATCTCATAATCTACTCTCATAACTCCACTCTCTTATCTTCCTCTAATCGTACTTATTCTTTGTCATAGTTTCAAGGCCTAAAGATCTCATTCATGGTTCAATTAATCTAGACATCCTTCTAGTGTATATAGGGACATATACTTTCTCATTGGATCTCTTAAATACATCCAATCTAACAACAAAATCCTTAAGTCAGAACTCCCTACACCTTCCTTCTTTAAGCCTCATCTAGTAGCCTCAAAACATGTAAACCTAAAAGGTACAGACAAGAAATAAATTTTAAGATAAGACAAAAGTAATTTTAAAGTACCCATTATCCTTATTCAACTCCATTCCATGTTTTATAACCTAAATCTCCATGCAAACTATCTAACTCAACTCACTCTTTTGCCAATTAGGTCTCTTTAGGTCTAGTATAATGACATAATTTATAAAACCATACAATATGGACTTGTACTAGTTAAAAACCTCATTAATATTCAATAACTTGATAAGTTACACTAGATTACAAGATCTTAAGAATTTTGAAGGGTTAGAATAAAATATATTCTAGTTACAATTTGAAAACCCTATGTTGACCATAGATAGGCCTGTGCAAGGCCGAGAGGCTAGAAAATTAGATAGTTTATTTTTGAAAATAATTCACTCAAATTTTATACCTATTTAAGGTTTATTTACCCTTTATTCAACTCCTCAAAAAGTTTCCAATCCTTGATTCAACACCAAATGTCCATCCAAGGCATATTTGTAAAGTTCTATGTTAATACAGGTAGGTTTTAAGAATTCTTGACACCATCCTCATCTTGAAAACATTCGATGTTCCTTATCAAGATACCATTCATAACTATACACCTTACCTTTCATGTTTCAAAAGTTATCCTTTTTTAGGTCTCCAAAACTACTAAAAGCTTACTTGACAAATTTCTTTTGACAATAACAATAGAGTTTTGTAAGTTAAACAATCATGAAACTCCTATTAATCACTCCTCAGACCTAAAAATCACTTATAACCTTATCCAATAGTTTCTATACATCATATCCTATCTCTCCTCTAAATTTTAGATCATTTGACTAGATAAATCACAAGATACAAGGCTTTTAGAATGGCCTAGGGTTTCATGGCAACCTATAGGCTGAGAGCACCTAGAATGGTATTATTTGAAGTTAGAAACATTTTAAACCCTCATTATTTGTCACAAGGTTTGTAATAAATTATTAAACCTCTATACACAATCTAATCATCTTCACCAATAATAAATGTCTTCAAAATACCAATATTCCAATACTATAGTAGGCCTATATTACCCTGCACGGCCTACAAACATTCCAAAAAGGCTTCAACCTATAAACTACACACAATACATGAAATTATGAATGTTATATTGTATTATAAACTCTCTTTGTCATTATTAAATTGGTTTATTTGTCATAAACATTCTCAATAATGCTAAATTAAGACCCTCTTACAACACTCTAACTCTTCTCTCATGCAATTTCAACCCTTTATATTCTAAAATATATAAGAAACTTCATTTTTTCTTGCCATTCTCACGTTACATGGTAGATATAATTGTAATTTATTGGTATATATTGTATTTATCCAATACATTCATTTTGAAGGACCTTCACACATCTTCTTAGACCTATTTTAAACATACTATAAACATTACTCCATCATTACACCCTACATTACTCCTTCACACATTACACAAACTTCTATTTTGGACTATAGACCCTTCATTAACCCCTACAGTGATGAAAATTATATACTTTTATTCCTTTTTAAGGTCTTTAATGTCTCCCTCTTAATGAATTTGATGCATACCAGATAGTTCAAAGCTTTACCAAGCTTATAATGCCCAATTTTGGTTAAGATCCTCCTCCAACTTCAGTCACACATTGCAGGAGAATCATGAGGGTTAGAGATGAGATTTCAGATCCCACACATTCAAGGATGATTCCTCTAATAAAGCCTATGATTATTTTATATAACATGAGATGGGCGAGATGTGGCAATGGTTTCTCTTGTAGCTAAATCTCTCAAAATAGGATAAAAGTTGGTCAGTGGGAGTCATATATTATGACTCCTTAGCCCAATTGATGAACCATATACATGAAAAAGTTTGGATGGCCATATTAAGGTTATAATGGCCATTATTTGGTCTTGATTAGGCCCCAAGAGTGAAGGTTGCATTTGTTTAGATGCATCCCTTAAGAGAATCTCCTCATCATTGAGTGTGCAAAATGAGCAAACTTTGGTTGCATGTTGCAAGAAAACCATGAGGGTTAGAGACAAACCATCAGGTCCCACACATGTATGGACAAGTAATATAAAAAGTCTTAATGGAATTTTCTCTAAATCAAGATGGGTGAGACACAAAAATGAGGTTTCTCTTGTAGCCAAATTTCTCAGAACGAGCCAAAACTTGGTCAACGGGGCCGTATATTATGACTCATTAGCTTAATGGATGAAAATTATATGCAGACACATCTAGATGGGAATTTTAAGGCTAAGATGGTCATTTTTAAGTATTAGTTTGGATACAAGAGCTAAGGTTGCAGTTGATTAGACATATCCCTTAAGAGAATCTCCTCATCCCTAAGTGTGTAAACTGAGTGAACTTTAGTAGTGCATTGTAGGAGAACTATGAGGCTTAGATATGAGACCTTAGATCCCACACATGCATGGAAAAGTATTCTAATAAATATTAAGAGGATTTTATCTAACTTGAGATGGGTGAGACATGACAATGAGGTTTATCTCATAGCGAAATCTCTTAGAACAGGCCACAAGTTAGTCAATGGGGGTCATATATTGTGACTCATTATCCTAGTCAATAAATCATATATGCATACACATACAGATGGGAATTTTAAGGCTAGAATGGATATTATTTGGTCTTGATCAAGACCTAGGAGTGAAGGTTTTAGTTGATCAGATACATCCCTTAAGATAATCTCCTCGTTCCTGAGTGTACAAATTGAGTGAACTTTTGTCACATGTTGTAGGAAAACTATGAAGAATAGAGATGAGCCGTTAGCTCTCACATGTGTATGGATGAGATGTAATAATGAGGTTTTTATCATATCCAAATATCTTAGAACTAGCTAAAATTTAGTCAATAAGGGCCGTATATTATGACTCATTAGCCCAATTGATGAACCATATGTGTGAACATGTCTAGATGGGATTTTAAGGCTAGAACAACCATTATTCAATCTTGATCATGACCCGAGAGTGAAGGTTAAATTTGATCGGATGCATCCCTTAAGATAATATCCTCATCCTTGAGTGTGCAAATTGAATGAACTTCAATCACATGTTGTAGGAGAAACATGAGGGATAGAGATGAGTCGTTAGCTCCCACACGTACATGGATGAATATTATAAGAAAGCCTAGGAAGATTTTATCTAACTTGAGATGGATGAGATGTGGAAATGAGGTATCTCTCATATCCAAATCTCTTAGAATAGGCCAAATATTAGTCAATGGGGGATTTATATTATGAGTGATTAGCCCAATCGATGAACCATTTGTATGAACATGTCTAAATAGGAATTTTAAGGCTATAACGACTGTTATTCAATTTTGGAAGGGCTCTAAGAGTGAAGGTTATAATTGATTGGACACATCCCTTAAGATAATTTCCTCATCCCTGAGTGTGAAAATTGAGTGAACTTCAGTCACGCATTACAGGAGAAGCGTGAGGGATAGAGATGAACCGTTAGCTCTCACACATGCATGAAAAATTACTCTAAAAAAATCTAGGAGGATTATTTTTAACTAAAGACAGGTGAAACATGGCAATGAGGTTTCTCTCATAGCCAAATCTTTTAGAACAGGCCAAAATTTGGTCAGTGGGGGCCTATATTCTAACTTGTTATCCCAATCAATAAATTGTATAAGCGAACACATATGGATGGGCATTTTAAGGGTAGGATGACCATTTTTCGATCTTGATTGAGCCTTAAGAGTGAAGGTTACAATTGATTGGATGCATCCCTTAAGAGAATCTCCTCATCCTTGAGTGTACAAATTAAGCAAACTTCTGAGGGATAGAGACAAACCGTCAGCTCCTACACATGCATGGATGAGTCCTTTAAGAAATCTTACGAGGATTTTCTCTAACTTAACTCTAGCAAGACATAGAAATGAGGTTTTTTTCATAGCCAAATCTCTTAGAACAAGTCAAAAGTTGGTCATTGGGGGCCATATATTTTGACTCATTAGCGCAATCAATAAACCATTTACATGGACACATCTAGATAGGCATTTTAAGGCTAGGATAGCCATTGTTTGCTCTTAGTTTCACCCTAGGAGTAAATGTTGTAATTGATCGTACACATCTCTTAAGAGAATATCCTTGTCCCTGAATGTGAAAACTAAGCAAACTTCCATTGCACATTATAGGAGAACTATGAGGTCTAGAGATGAACCATCTATTAGGTTATGGAGCTAAAAGCTTCACTGATGCAGACATGGAGAAGGCCATTGGAGGAGTTGCTGAAGTGTCACAGACACCGGCATCGGTCAGGCCAACCGATGTCGGTAGGATAGGGCAGGAGAGCAACCGGCGTCGGTTAGAGATCGGCCAACGTCGGTGACCCCTAGGCAGACAGGGACCGGCGTCGATCGCCTATGTGCTTTGACTGCGAGTATATTACGGGCAGTTGGTTGATGAACCAAGTGTTTGCATGCTTAGGGCTAATTATAGACTGAGAGCTATGGATCTAATTATTGTACTAGGTGTCTAATTATTGTTTGGATGAGATCTATATAATAGACTCATGGTTGTATTGTAAATTGGTAGCTAGGGAGTAAAAGAGCATTGTTGTAAGCTCCTTTTGTGTGTGAGGTGAGCAATGGTGTGTTCCTCCTAGTGCCACAGTACCAAGGTGGGTGCTGGATTGGAGAATCAGTAGGGTTCTTCAGGAGTGTATGATCTTGGTCATCAGGTGAGCATGGCTTCTATAGGAGATCTACATGGTAAGTAAGATCATTGATATGCAGGTGTGTGTGTGTGCAAGGTCAAGGTTCACAGGTGTGCAGAACCAGCTTGATCTGTAGGTTGGAGATCAGATAGGACAACAACATAACAGGGAGCAGTATCAGGAGAGATCTACTTGGAGTACATGTGTGTACTTGTGGAGTGGGTGGAGCACTTGTGAAGTGCGTGGAGCACAGGTATAAGGTGAACACCAACTCAGTGTTTGAGTTGGGTGTTGGGACCTAAGAGAGAGAGCTTTGAGGAGAGAATTACTGTTCACTTGAGGTGTGGGAAGCCTCTGAAGAGGTGGTGGAGAAGAAGTGGCATCTTCTTTATTGTATTCTTTTCTGTATGAGTATTAATACAAGTTGTGTATTGTCTCTCATATCTTGTGTTATTTCTGGATTCTAGTTACTTGTTGATTCTGGTTATTTCCACATATTAAGTTGCTTGTTATTTGGTAATCAATTGTGTGCTTCCAGTGTTTCGTATCCCCAACAAGTGGTATCAGAGCTAAGGTTGCAGGAAGTGATTTTGTGTTTGGTTACAAGTCACTCTCAGGGGTTTCTAATTAAGTGGAAGTAGAGCAATGGTAGATCAAAGTAAGCTAAAGATGGAGGAGTTGAAAAGCACAGATGGTCACTTATGGTCCGATGGAAAGAAAGAGCAGGTAAAAGGAAATTGTTGGTTTATGGAAGATCAACATGGAGGAACTGAAGAAGCAGATGTTGTAGGGGATGTGGCACAGGATGCTCTGGGAGGTTTCTTGGATAAAGTTGAATCTTGTCTTACAGATTCGGTTGCCTCTTTCCATGCAGCCCCAGATAGAGGAGCTAGTGAGCCTTGCCAAAGAATTGGCAAAGGGGAAGTGAAGCTGAAATTGCAGGCGGCCAACACATGGGTGTTGAAGGAGGTCATGCAGGTCCCAGGTTTGGAGATATGGCTAATTTCTTCAGAAGAGTTGGGTGATGGGAGGTGTACGAGAACTCTCACAGCAGATGCACTTGAATTAACTGGTGGTAAGAAAATAGGTACTCTTTATCTACTTGTTTATATTACTGATTCTTCTTTTGTTGTGGAGACGTGGCTTCGTAGGCTTGGTCACATGAGCAGGAAGGAGATGCATGTTCTTAAGTAGAAGATAGATATATTTGATAGGCTTAAGAACTGGAAAGCCTTGGTGTTCTTGGAGGAGATGGTAGACAGAGACCAGTGGATGAGGCTAGATACTTCTGAGTAGGGCAGTTTGGACATGGGGATTGATTCAAAAGAGCTCGCGGGTAAAAAGTCATCACTCACAGGAAACACAGGTACCGGCATCGATAGGAAAACTAACGTCGGCAGTAGGTAAGACCGATGTCGGTCACGAGGACCGACGTTGGCAGTAGGAGGACACCGACGTCGGCAGGTTGGTAGTCAGGACAGGCGCAGTAACCGACGTCGGTTAGATGCAGACTGTGGGGTGGCCGAGGTTGGTCACTATAACGGATTTTGGCTGGACAACAAGCTATCAAGGAGTCTCAAACACCCATACGGAGGACTGAAGATGTAAGTAGGCCTCAAATTTGTTGTTCCTCTTCTTTATACTAGTTGTTGACTGCAGAGCAGGAAGGATCCAGGAAATAGTGGGAGCGTGGCATGGAGAGATTGCAGAACCAAATGACAGATTTGGTAGGGTTGCCAGCCGATATGTTAGCACTGCAAGATGAATGGATTCCTTAGTTGAAGAATAGAGAGAATGGACACGTGAGACGGAAGGCCAGGTATATGGTCTTGAGGAGCTGCAGGATAGTGGTACAGGTTTTGACAGGTGGAGGATGAAGCATGGCTTCAGTCAATGTCAGGTAACTACTGTGGTTTGCCTTACTAGGTGGATGATGAGTCATGACATCATTCTGTTGCTGTATGTGGATGGTATGTTTGCTAGTAGGATTGTACATACAGGGTTTTGCTGAGCTAAGGGGTAAGATTAGTTCAGTGGTTTGCTATGAAGAATTTGGAGCAGTGAAATTCTTCGGCTTGGGGGACATGGGAGATCACAGGGTCATTTTGTCTCCAGTGGGAGCTGATGTGAATTAGGTGTTGGTGAGACGCAGGATGCAGAATCGAAGTGCACCAAGGGCTGGAATGTTTAGTGTCCAAAATCACATGAGGTCTAGCATAGACCTGAGTTTTCCCAAGCAATGGGTGTTGTCAGAGAGTCAGGAGCCAATTCAGAGAAGTGGATTCTCAGGTGTTTGAGAGAGACCAGCAGTAGGGATTCATGCTATTCAGGGTCAGGACTTCACTACATGAGATTGTAGGAATGGATGCGGTAGGGTACTCAGATGACAGGAGGTACACCACAGGGTGTGTGGTGGGTTGTCTTCAGGATTGAGCTTGAAGAGGAATACAAACCAAAAAATAGATTAGACGGGGTACAGGTACAGGTACAATGTAGCTGTTTATCTCCAAGTGGGAGATTGTTAGGTTGTGGAGCTAAAAGCTTCACTGATGCAGACATGGAGAAGGCCATTGGAGGAGTTGCTGAAGTGTCATAGACACCGACATCGGTCAGGCCAACCGATGTCAGCAGGATAGGGCAGGAGAGCAACCGGCGTCGATCAGAGATCGGCTGATGTCGGTGACCCCCAGGCGGACAGGGACCAATGTCGGTCGCCTGTGTGGTTCGACTGCGAGTATATTATGGGAAGTTGGTTGACGAACCAAGTGTTTACATGCTTAGGGCTAATTATAGACTGAGAGCTGTGGATCTAATTATTGTACTAGGTGTCTAATTATTGTTTGGATGAGATCTATATAATAGACTCATGGTTGTATTGTAAATTGGTAGCTAGGGAGTAAAAGAGCATTGTTGTAAGCTCCTTCTGTGTGTGAGGTGAGCAATGGTGTGTTCCTCCTAGTGCCATAGTACCAAGGTGGGTGCTGGATTGGAGAATCAACAAGGTTCTTCAGGAGTGTATGATCTTGGTCATCAGGTGAGCATGGCTTCTATAGGAGATCTACATGGTAAGTAAGATCATTGATATGAAGGTGTGTGTGTGTGCAAGGTCAAGGTTCACAGGTGTGCAGAACCAGCTTGATCTGTAGGTTGGAGATCAGATAGGACAATAACACAACATGGAGCAGTATCAGGAGAGATCTACTTGGAGTACAGGTGTGTACTTATGGAGTGCGTGGAGCACTTGTGGAGTGCGTGGAGCATAGGTATAAGGTGAACACCAACTCAGTGTTTGAGTTGGGTGTTGGGACCTAAGATAGAGAGCTTTGAGGAGAAAATTACTGTTCACTTGAGGTGTGGGAAGCCTCTGAAGAGGTGGTGGAGAAGAAGTGGCATCTTCTTTATTGTATTCTTTTCTGTATGAGTATTAATACAAGTTGTGTATTGTCTCTCATATCTTGTGTTATTTTTGGATTCTAGTTACTTGTTGATTCTAGTTATTTCCGCATATTAAGTTGCTTGTTATTTGGTAATCAATTGTGTGCTTCCGGTGTTTCGTATCCCCAACACCATCAACTTTTACATGTGCACATATGAGTTATATAAGAAATCCCAAGAGGATTCACTCTAACTCAAGATAGGTGAGATACAACAATGAGGTTTTTATTGTATTTAAATCTTTTAGAATGTGTCAAAAGTTGGTTAGTGGGGGCCATATATTTTTACTCGTTATTAATAAAAAAACCATTTAGACAGACATATTTGGATGGGCATTTTAAGGCTAGAATGACTATCTTCTGATCTTATTCTTACCCCAGGAGTGAAGATTGAAGTTGATTGGATCTATCCCTTAAGAGAATCTCCTCATCCTGAGTGTGTAAATTGAGTGAACTTCTATTACACATTGCAAGATAAATGTGAGGGATAAATATGAGATGTTAGCTCCTACACGTGCATAAAGGAGTCATCTAAGAAAGATCATGAGTATTTTATCTAACTCCAAAGCATAATCAAGGCATATATAAGGCTATTTTATTGAAAGGACAAACAAAGAGAAGGAGAAAACTTGTTTGCTTGAGGTGGATAACATTAATATGAATTATTTTTTGGATTATCTTTGTTTCAATAAGATAATCTTCTCTACTCATAGTACCAACCACATGAAGGTGGAAGATCATCTGGTGTCACTAACCTACATTAAAATTGTTAGTAAAAAAATTAAACAAAAATAAACACATAATGATAAAATAATTAAAAATTAAAATACATTAAATCAAATAAGTTAACTATATTAATTTGAAATACAAGATAAACTTACCAATTAAATCTAACATAATTTCAAGATCAAATCTATTTGTAAGTGTTTCAAGAATCACTTCATGGTCAAATTAATGTACTTTCCACAAAATTCTATTGTGAGGCTTTCCATGATATTTGATCATTTGAATATTTGTAGCAATAACCAGATTTAAATAATGAAGCACCAGTTTGTGTGTTTCAATGTCCTCAAATAATAATTGTTTTAATTTTTATGATAGTACCTATGAAGCTAGGCTCTTATAACCACTATGAATCTAGTGAGATAATTAGCTCTTCTCCATCCATAATATTTATGGTTAATTTTTTTTGCCTCTACACAATGACACAAGTAGTAGTCTGTTAGCTCATCATTGTCCTCAGGTGTAATGAATACAAAAACATGCCCTACATTTAAAGTATAATAAAATTGTAAGCACATCTAGGAAAAAATAAATATATCACTAATATCTAAGGTTTTATATTTAATTAAAGAATAAATTGTACTTGATTGCATAAGATCTGAGATATGGTCACAATTATTTGATGATGCCATTTCATGATCTGTCAATTGTTAGAGTGAGTGGATACTCTCTAGAAGTGATATGGGTCTATATTGGCATTCATCAACCCATTATTTTGAATCACATTCATTCCAATTAAATTCCATTCATACAGAATAAAAACATGCAATATCCCTAGTATAAATAGTTCATGAAATTGAATATGAGCTTTAAATGGAGTGGAAAACACTAGATCTAGGTACTACACTTTAATATTCATACATTTCCTTATGTTGTTCCTCTATTAACCAAATTAATCTTTGCACATAAGAATTTTTATCTAATCCATGACAAATATTTTCATTACACTAAGTCACAATACTTGCAACATCAATCAATTAACACCATTCTTGTGCTTTCCCTACCCTTTTATTTTTACACATACACCTGCACCATCATATTTCCCTTTTCCATGCCCACCCTTAAATAAATTCCAAAAATGTTGAACACTATTATTCTTATGAATTTTTCTTAACCAATAAAATATTTGAGAATTCTTAAACTATTCTGCACAATTGTCTGACCAAATGTAGTGTGTATCAAACATGATTTATCTTGCATTCATATTTATATAAAATATATCAAAACAACCTTGGACAAACTTTGGAGAATGTGATCTGTCATAACTCTTATAAAAGTGGTACTCCTTCAAAATATTTTTGTTGTCATCTATGTTATCAGGTCATGTCTGAATGTAATATGAACAAAAATTCTAACTTGAATTAAATTATAGTATAGGGATTGAACCTCATTATGTGGTTTTAGTGTGTAGTTCTTAGCCAAGTCCACAAGTAAAATAATGGTGCTAACTGGGAAGTTATCCTTACATACCTTGAATTTATTATCTAACCATTTATATTTATGTGTGTGTCTTGCATATTGGTAGATAATATTCTTCTTGAATTCAAACATGAAATTAGATACAAAAACTTTGGTCATAACCAACTCACATCTTGATGACTCTTTTCCATCTTTTAATACATACTTTATAGATTTTTACTTCTTATAATCAACTAGTTACTTTTTAAATTTATGTGAAATTTCTTCATGTATATAGATTGTCGAATTTGACAAACCACCATAATTTTTACATGTTCCATCTAAAAATTATTTGGCAAAAAAAATTGTCACTTAGGTCTTTGACAAAAAAGACTTTGGATTACTATTGTGTCTTAGGTGGGGAAGACACCATACATTCCTACAAAATCTTATCAATATATAAAGTACAATGTATATAATGAAAAATATCAAAATGCATAGTAAATTCAACATGTACCCTATAACAACATGTGTTGCATGTATGATTCATTTTAACATAGAAATACTTACACATCTCAAATGACCCTTAGCTAATTATCAATTGGCCATTAATTTTTTCAAAAAACATTTTATAAAATTCTATTTAGGTCATGCCTAAGAAATGTTTTGCATGTGGCTCATAGTTTTTTGAGCTTTTTCTTCTTTTAACAACATATTTTACATTAGATGATACCCTTGTGTTGTCATGCCAAAAATTTTCAATCAAATGTCTTGTTCCTTCAACTAATATCTTATATTTTCATGGGAGTCTACCACTAAATGCCCAACAATCTGTGAGTGAAAGGTCATCAAGCCTTGTTAATATTTTTATGGCATTTATTAGAGTTTTTCTATTCAACTTCAAAGATTTAGTTATTTCACTAAGAATTTAAGATTTAGATGTTGACTTACTCACTATAGATTCCATTATTACTCGTATTGTCATATTACTATATTTTTCCTGATTTTTATTGTCTATTGCCTTAAATGTATTAAATATATTCTTTACTATTATACTATTACTTCCCTCCATGTTGAATGTTCTTAACCCTAAATTATGCATCACAGAGCACATTTTTTGAATTTTCATTAATTGACCAAATAGTTAACATTATTTTGTATAGATTTTATTCTCAAATGCATAGTCTCATACATGTTGAGCATGACATTGAACTAATCTTTTTGACATTTTACATTCCATAGATTTTATTATTTTCTCATCTATTTCAACCAAATACCTTGGTGTTAATCTTATTATCCTTAGAGGTGTGGGTGTAGGATCTATATTTTGTATTAAATTGTGTGGTCTTATCACTTCAACCATAGTAGGGATAGTAGAGGGTTGACTACCTACATTAGACCCTATATGTGAATTGAATTCCTCTTCATTAGGAGATACATGATTTGGGGTTATTACTTGATGTTGATTATCATCATCCTCAAAAACTTCATTATGAATAAATGTTTTATTCTATTGTGTTTATCCATATGTTTCATCACTCATTATAAATTCATTAATTACATGTTCTAAATTTTGAATTTCATCATTCAATAAAGATTGATTGAGTTCTCTTATCTCATTTGAAGACATATTTAAACTAAATTCTATAGAATTGGACATGTTATTTTCATTTGAAATATTACTTGGTGTGGAGGAAACACTTTTACCTTGCTTAGAAGCCCTTATGGATGCTCTCCTATCTGCTTGTCTTTTTATTTCTTTGTCTCTCTTCTCTTCAATTTACTCATTTGTTAGCTCTTTGATTGGTCTTTTGCAATGACTTCTTGACCCCATTATTTATCTTTACCAAAATAAGCCAATTGTAGATTTAAACTTGAAGAATTTTTAGTGATTCAAATAAAGTGAATGAAGAATTTACCATATTTGAATAGTTACAACACAAAAAACCATCTTATAATTTGCAAAAAACAAAACAAATAAGCAAATTTCATGGGAAATCTAAGAGAGATTCATGAATCATAAAGGGTGTGATTGATTTTGAAAGCACACATGCCCTTTTTGATCCCCAAAAAAAATGGGCAAAAATATTATTAAAAAAAATTATATGGGTTTGTAGAGGGGAAAACGTAGTTTTAGAATTTTTTTTTAATGTTAGAATATTATTTATAATTATTAATTAATTTATACATAACATACCTCATTATGGACTATATACATATCATCAAAAATTCCATTATAACTTTTTGAATATTAATTAAATGTTTATAGAACTTATATCTTAACAATCTAGACATTATCAACTATGATTTAAAAGAAAAATTACTTTCATGAATTTAAGGTCAAAAAGTTGTGTTTGTACACTTGTAGTTTCAATTTTCCAGTTGTCTTGAATTGTAAAATTATTTAAAAATTGTATATAATAAAAATTTACTAAAAAATATTCTCAATAATTTTAGACATTTCGCTTATCCATATATGAAATTTTATACAAAAAATCATTCATTTACTCAACAAAAGTGTGTTCGTAGACATGCAATCTCCTTATGTTTTCACAAAAAATGACCAACCTATTGTCATAAATGCATCTATTTCACACACTTTTATCATATGGGTATTGAAATTTTTTATATATTTAAAAACTAAATTCAAAATTTCACAATTCATATTCTTATGTCATTGTCAAATTCTTTTTTGAAGTGTCTCTAACATTCTCTCCAAGTTCAACTATTATTATTTTTAAGAAAAAAATGTCTCTTTAAACACCCCCTTTTGTTCCCCATTATCCTACATCTATCCTCATGAGACATTTTTTTCAAAATTAATATTGTACCACTATGCATGATAATTCAAGGAATAGTAAAAATAGGAAAACCATATCTAATTGGCACCATTCGTGAAGCTTTTCAAAATGAATCATCAACTATGCAACATTGTCCACTTCTATTACTTTCACCAACTAGAGTTGCAACATTTAATATTGGTGCTTCAAAAATCCACTCAACACTTTTAATATTAATTGCACATTTTACTAAATTAGAAGGAATAAGATTCATAAGTTTTTAAGAAGAAATTTGACATATAAAATACATATTGATTGATGAAATGAGCTTCATTGGAGAAAAATATTGTAAAACATAGATGCATGACTTCATCAAGCATTTATTGAAAATTAAAAAATGAGTTTTGGAGGTAGATCAATCATATTAGTATGAGATTTAGGCCAGCTACCTTCCATGAGTGATAAAGCACCATACAATAGTAACAAACATGGAAAAATATTATGGGAATAATAAAAAATTATTTTTACTCTAGATAAGGTATTTAGACAAGAACGAAAAAGTGAGGAACAACAAAGGTTTTGTCAATTACTCACAAATATTAGAGATGCATATCAATTGATGATTATAAATTATTGATGTCAAAAACCAATAGTGCATTACATCCAAGCATCAGTGAAGACTTTGACAATGTTATTTATTTGTAATAAATGATAATGTGTAAAACCATAACAAAATGAAATTGTAATTATTAAAATGATCGATTTTCAAGAGAATTGCAACCAAAACAGGTAGTACCAGTCCATCAGGAGGTTTGAATGTGAAGTTATTAATTACTAAGGATGCAAGGGTGATGTTAACCTCCAACCTATGGATAGAAGTAGGACTTGTAAATGGATCTCTAGGCTATATTTGAAGTATAATATATAAACCTAAAAGTGCCCTACCATAACCACCTATATATGTTATGGTGAAATTTAACAGTTACTCTAGAATGCTATTTGTAGATGAAAATCCACGTACAATTCTAATTACACCAATGCAAAGGAGATAGATACAACAACTACCCTTAAGATTGCCTTGGGATTATCAATATTTAAGTCACAAGGGTTGACTCTTTCTAAAGTAACAATTGATATAGGGCATAAACAAAGACTAGGATTAACATTTGTGGCGATCTCGCATGTAAAATCTTTGGAAGGTCTCAAAATTTCATCTCTATTTTCATACAACTGATATGAAAAGTTAAAAATAGGAAAATAACTTTCCAAATGGAAATATGAGGAAGAGTGACTTAAGTCCTTGAAACTAAAATAATGTTACATATTAAATATATTTCTATAATAATTTTTTATTTCACATATCTTATACTCCTTTTCACATATTGATGTATATGAAATTATTTTATTTAATTCGAATTTAATATGATGTATATTACCCAATTTAATAATTTTAAATGCTTCATTAATTATCATTTAATGTGACATGTTTATTATTTGGACAAACATGAAATGTTGCATTAATTGATATTTAGTATGAATTGTGAAATATGTATTTCAAATGTATATGTATTTCTTAATGTGATGTATATTACCCATTTAGATAAATATTAAATGCTTCAATAATTATCATTTAATATGACATATATTTCTTATTTGGATGCAAATGAAATGTTGCATTAATTGATATTTAATGTGAATTATGCATGCCAACTTGCAGATGCTACTAACATAAATATCTTAAATACATCTATTTAAAAGATGTCGAGAGATATCAATCTCGAGGTGCCCATATTAGTATTATGACATAGATTAGATAGGAGCCTTGAGATTGATATCTCTTGATGTCTTTTAGATATATGTATTTAAGATATCTATGCTAGTGACTATTCATTAAGATCATTTAAATAAATGACTAAAACACATATTAATTCAAAATCTCATTAAAATTATCTAACAAAAAATTATAATATTTTACTATTGCATTAACTTATGAATTGTAACTATTTTAATAATTTGATATAAAGAATTATTTTATCTGTATTTAATACTATTATTAATAGACAAAACCTAAATTATTTATTTTATTAATTTATTAATTTTAATTAATTAAAAAAATTATATGATATTATAAAGTATAATTAGTTTTTAAATATTATTTTTATTATGTTGTGAGGTGTTCTACTAGTGCTGGGTAGTAATATGAGTATGTTAATTTTTAATTATAACCTTAAATTTTATGTCCATTTAACTCAAAAATTTAATTTTTAAAAAAACTCAACCAACATTATTATACCATGTTAACTTTTATTAAAAATATAATTTATTAAAGGATACTATTACAAGTTAAAACCTGACTAATATTATTATACCATATTAATTTTTATTAAAAATAATTTAATGAGTGAACACTATTACAAGTTAAGAACTTAAAACATATATTTTTAACTTCCAGCTCACCCTCCACTGTCATACATTAATTTTATCTTCTTTGGCATGTTCAGGTTGTAAATTTATAAGGTTAATTTAATTTTTTCTAGTAGTGTCTCGAGAGTTATCCATCATACATTAATTTTCTCTTATTTGGCACGTTAAGGTTATAAAATTTTAAGGTTAATTTAATTTTTTCTAGTAGTGTCTCGAGAGTGATATCTCTCGATGTATTTTATATATATTTATCTAAGATATGTAAGCTAATTTTACACAAATTATAATATTAATTCTTTGGTTTATGTAAAAAAAAAAAATAGTATAAAAACTAAGGATTAGTTCACTTATTTTGATTTTAAATAAATAATATAATTATTTTTTTCCATAAACTTATTTATTAATTATTGAATATCATTTATAAGTTGAAAATTAATTATAATTATATATAGATATATATTTTTGAAGTTCACAATAATTAGTTATCTATTTAATTTTAGTTTAATGATCTCCCTACTAGGATCGTGACTTACCATGGTATTAATATTTAAAAATAATAGTTTTGAGTCTGCAATCAATAATTACTATCCTCTTCGAGACAATTATAGATTAAGATGTGTTTTAAAATGGCCTCCAGGGGTGGTGCTAGGCTATAATGTAGTGAGTGTATTCAATTTTAATTCTAACCTAAAATTTGTCATCCATTTGACCATCACTTTAAATTATTTTTCATTAAAAAAAACCTCGAATGACATTATTATATCATATTTTTTTATTAGATAAGGTAAATAAATAGGTTTTATAGGGATCCTACAACCACTAGTTAGAAAAAAAATAGGACAATCAAAAAATAATCTAAGAATGATAGCAATTCAAAAGAGAAGGCCTTTAGCCAAGTATAAATTAAATAGAAATCCAGAAGTAAAAAAAAAACCAATAGGGATAACATGCTAAACACAAAAGACTACAAACTAATTAACCACTAGACTTAGAAAGCTCCTTATATCTTGTATTCTCCTGACTAGTCTCCTACTCTTCCTTAGTCTCCATACTAGATTCTTTTAGCAGAGCCTTTTTGATTCTGCCCTTGGTCCACTTCAACAGGTCTTCATTTGAATTTAGAATGGTCTTGTCCTACATAGAGGATTCTTCAAAAATTTCCATAGGTTATTTTTTTAAGGCAAAGTGTCTTCCATCTTCAAAACTATGTCTAGGTCATTTTTGATCTTCATCGTAGCCTCTTTCAGCCTATTTCAGTCTGCAATGAGGTCTGACATGGCCATCCCAACTTGTTCTATCTTCTCTAAAAAACCCCCAATTTTTTGTTGCATTGCCCCACTGAGTCTTCCAAGGATAGTGTAAGGGTGAATTTAGGGGTGGTTACCTCCTTGGCAGGAGTGGAGATGATTTTATATTTTTTGGCTGAGGGCGAAGAGGGTGCAAGTAGATAGTTGAGGGGAGTAAGAAAAAGGCTACAATATTAACATTTATTACAAATATAATTTTATGAATGGACACTATTACAAATTAAAATTCTATTGATATTATTATAACATATTAAATTTGATTATATATATATATATATAACGAACACTATTACAAGTTAATATATTGAAACACATATTTATAAAATTTTAGCTCACCCTTCACCATTATACACTAATTTTCTCTTCTTTGACATGTTAAGTTTGTAAAATTATAAGGTTATACAATATGATTATCCATAATACTAAATTTAATTACTGTTTGCTTCATCTGGTGCCAAGTCTTGCCATGAAATTAATTTTTTTGATATGTGTAATAAATTAATTATTTTTATTTAAGTTTTAATTTTGGTGTGTTTGGAAGGAATCACTTCTATTTTAATCTAAGAGTACAAATTTTATTTTGAGTGGTGTTTTTGATTAATTAAGGCGGCAAACCAGGGGCCGAACCCTATACAGTCAAAAAAGACAGGAAGGCTGGCAAACAAAAGATGCCAGCACCGAACCAACGACACAGTCGAGAAACAAAGTCAAAAGCAAAACAAAACATTGGAAAGACAAGAGTCAGAAAGGAGGAAACTACATAACTATAGAATTAACAAGATCCTTAAGATTCTCATTGTCCACATTGTCAGCATTCCCTGGATTACCCACCGCTTCCATGATCCGCAATGGCCTTCTCCACGTGGACCACCTTCGAAAGCTATCTTCGTCATCAATGTGCATCATTCATGCTCCGTCATCTCCTTCTAAATGATCTCTCTAATGTTTGGGGGTATATGAGCCCCTTGTCGCCATACCCTCCATCCTGAGAATTGCTGACCAAGGTTGGCACAAGATCAACGACCCTATTACCTTCTTTGTAGGTGTGGGTAATCTCAACTTCAAAAAACTTTTGTAAAAGAAAATGGATGTCCGTAATGATGTCTTTTAGATGGATACCAATGTTAGATGCTTTATTAACGGCATCTATGATCAACTTAGAATCTCCCTGAATATTCAAATTTCTAATTCCTAGAGATATAGCTAACTTTAATCTCCAAAGTAAGGCCATAGTTTCAGCATAGTTATTGCTCTGGCAACCCATGCCACCAGCATAGAAAACAAACATCCCTCCTTTTTCATTTCTTATTATTCCTCCTCCACTTGATTTACCACTCAACTTGGATGCCCCATCAAAATTGAGTTTCATCCAATTGGGTTTAGGTGGTATCCATTTAGTATGAAGTCTCTGAAGAATTTTGGAATTATCATGCCCAGGGATAGGGTTTAAAACCTTCCATTTGGCAAAAATTTGACTTTGAAATTCAGATAGGGGTTTCTCTGCAACACTAATATGAGCTGTTGTAACACATTCCAAGATGGTCCTAACAAAGGAGTTAAACACCTGAGCAACATTTCTAGCAGTGTCCCTAAAATTTTTGTGATTTTGCTCTTTCCATAAAGTCTAGCTCAAGCATGGTAGAGCTTGCTTCCATAGTTCCTTAATCCAGGGATGTGTGAAGGTTGAGTTCCAACTAAGAATTACTTCTTTAAGGTCAGAATTGCAAACCCATTCAATGCTAAAGTTGTTAAGTATTTTTCCCCATAAATCCTAGGTAAACTCAAAGTGTATGAATAGGTGTAAAACTGATTCCTCTCTAGAACCACATAGAAAACATCTGTTGACCAAAGTAAACCCCCTCTTTTGAAGGTTGTCCTGAGTAAGGATTTTGTTATGGGCAGAAGCCCACCAAAACAAGTTAATCTTTGGAATGAGTTTATGATTCCAAACCTTTTTCCATGCCTCTTTATTCTGAGCTTCAGGTGTAAGTAGATGATAGGCATATTTGACAGAGAACGATCCATTCTTATCTGGCCACCAGTATTATTTATCCTCCTGAGGGAAGAGTGATATTTTGATCTCCTGAACACATTGCTGGATCTCCCGAATTCTTGGGATAAGCTCAGGCCTGTGCACACAACAATCCAAAAGGTTTTTCCAGCTCCTTATCCCATTGCTATTTTCCATATAATCACTAACCCTATCACCAAATAATTGAGTAGTCAGGCCTATAATTTCTCCATAGTTTCCTTGGGAGATGAGAGGCTTGTCCCTTAACCAATTATCCTCCCAGAATTTAATCTGCCAGCCATTTCCAAGCTTCCACCTAATTCCCTATTTGAGAAGACTTCTACTTTTTAGCATTTTATTCCATATCACAGACCCCTAGGGTAATCCCGCCTATTGAAGAAAGTTGGAATCATCAATGCTATGCATGTATTTGGCATACATTATTTCCCCCCACTCACTGTTGTTGTGAATCATATTCCAACTAACTTTTGAGAGGAGGGCTTTATTCATTTTCCTGATGGATCTTATATTAAGTCCACCATGAGATTTTGGGAGACACACTTTTTCCCATCTGACTAAAGAAATTCTCTGTTTGTCTTCCACTCCCGTCCATAAAAATTTCCTTTAGATCTGTTCCATATTTTTATAAAAATACGTAGGAATTTTAAAAAGAGACATGAAGTAAGTAGGAATACCTTACAAGGATGTCCAAAGAAGTTGCAACTTACCCGCATTACTGAGTAGTTTCCCCTTCCACCCAAGAAGTTTCCTCTGTGTACGTTCCATAATACCATTCCAAAAACCTGAAGATACCTCTTTGACTGAGAGTGGGAGACCTAGGTAGGTAGCTGGTAGGCCAGCCTCAGCACAATCTAAGATATCAATGATTATATGTCTAAGTTCATTGGGAGTGTTGAAGAAGTACACATTGCTTTTCTAGAAATTTATTCTTTTTCTCGAGTCTCTGGCATAATCATTAAGTATATTCTTCCATCTTCTAGCTTCGATCACCGATGAGATACCAAATAAGATGGTATCATCCACAAACTATTGTATAACCATAGGATGAAGGGAAGAGGCAGGTTTGATGCCTACTAGCTTTTTTGAAACTATATCAGCTTGTATGTATCTTCCTAGTGCCTCAGCCATAATGATGAATAGGTACAGGGAGAGAGGGTCTCCCTGATGAATTCCTCTCGAGGAGGAGAAAATACCTCTAGGAACACCATTAACCAGCATTGAGAATTTAACATAAGAGACCACATTCCATAATAAGCAAGACAATTTATCATTAAAATCAAATTTTCTAATCACTTGGAATAGAAAAGTCCATGAGACTCTATCATAAGCTTTGGATATATCAAGTTTGAGGACCATCCCAGGGATTCTGCTCTTATCCATGGAGTGGATAGTCTCATGTGTGGTGATCACAGCATCAAGAATCTGTCTGCCCGAGATGAAACCTTTTTGAGCAGGAGAAATAATTTTGTCAAGCAAGGGTTGAATTCTCAAAACCAACAGTTTAGTACATATCTTATACACAGTGTTGCATAAGCTAATGGGTCTGAAATCAACAAGGTGTAAAGGTTGAGATTTTTTAGGAACAAGTACAATGAAGGTATTATTGACTTGTTTCAAAAGTTTTCTAGATCTAAAAAAATCACGAACTGCAGCCGTGAGGTCCGCTCCAATAATCTCCCAATATTCCTGAAAGAATATAGGAGGAAAGCCATCAGGACCCGGGGCTTTAAAAGTGCCCATGGAGAATAAAATAACATGTACTTCTTCATCAGATACATGCTTTAACATTTCTAGATTGTCTTCTTCTGTTATCAAATAGGGGATTTTATCAATGAATTGACTCATAGATCTATCAATTTTATCATTATTGTTTTCTTTCGTAAGCAGATTCTGAAAGAACACCTTGGCTTTCTCCCCTATTTCTTTATCCTCAGTAATAATGTCTCCATTATCCAAGACAAGCTTAGTTATTGAGTTGGCTTTTCTATGTTTCATAGCTGAGAGATGAAAAAAAAGCAGTGTTCCTATCACCCTCTTTGAGCCATTGAACATGGGATTTTTGTTTCCAAAAAACCTCTTCCCTTTCCATCAGATTCTTCCATTCTGAAGACAGACTGTTCTCTTCTTCTAAGGTGCCCTCAGAGTCATCCCCTTGATCAATCAGTTGCTGAATAGCCTTGAGTTTTCCCATTATATTTTTCTTTTGCTAGAAAACCTGCCCAAAACTGTATCTATTCCAGCTATAAACTTCTTGTTTAATGTGCTAGAGTTTCTTGACTATTCTAAACATGGGAGTACCTTGAATGGGAATATTCCACCATTGATCCACCATTTGTGTTTTATCCACATAGCTTCAAAACGGAATGGAGGAGGTCCGTGATGTCCCTGATCTCTCCAATTGAGGATAATCGGGTAGTGGTCAGACATGGTTCTGGGTGGAGCCTGTGCCTGCATATTTTGATAATCATTCCAGTTGCTTGATATTAGAAATCTATCTAATTTAACCTGAATCATTTGATCTCCTCTTCTTTTATTGGTCCAAGTAAAATTTTGGTTCTGCAGCTCTATGTCTAATAATCCCCAATCATTAATGAATTCAACAAAGTTGAACATGCTATCCGAGTAATCAATAATTACACCCTATTTTTTAGAAGGGTATAAAGGTGTGTTAAAATCTCTGGCTAACATCCAATTAGAATTTTGAGGATTATTCCTGTAGCTACTCAAATCTATCCATAATTTTTGTCTCAAAGCTCTGTTATTCGGTGCATAAACATTAACCAACGTCCAGTTCAAGGAATTCATGGAAAAATTGGTAATCAAAAAGTGCTTATGATGGGCCATAAGAGATCCTTGGATTTTATCACTATTCCACATAGTGACAATCCCTCCTGAAGCCTCTTCAGCAGGACTAATACAAAAAGCCGCCTTAGGCCATATATAATCAGTAATTTTCACAAAATTCTCCTCTTTCATCTTGACTTCTTGGAGTAATAAAATATCTAGTTTATTATCTAAAATGAAGTTTTTAACCTCAAACTACTTTGAGGGACTGTTAAAGCCCCTCAAATTCCATGATAATATTCTCATTTAGAGAGTTTGGAGGGTTGGGACTCCAGTGTTTTCTATTTTCCACTGGCAATCTCCCTAGCAATCTCTCTTTGTCTTATTTCCCTTAGGGTTGGCCTCCCTTGTTTGGGCTCAGTACCAACATCTGCATATTTTTTACCTTTTTGGATCTTTTTCTTTAGGGTAACCCATTCTTCCTGTTCATTGCTGTCATCTTATCCTACTATCCCTATTGCCAAGTAGTTTCCTACCTGGCCTCCATCTTCCAAATCATGGAAAAAGTCTATATTTGACTGTGGATCTGGTACTCGTTGAGTGTGACTTTCAGGTGTTACTTCTTCCTATCCAATCCTTGAAACTGTGTCATCTTCATTGACTTCCTTTAGTAAAAGGTCCCCTCCTGCCCCTTCCTTAAACATATTAGTCTATTTTTCTAAAGTGTAGACTATGTTAAATGTGGCCTTGTGACTGTCGTCAGATACTATATTCTCCTTTGGGACCTCTTTTCCCTCACTACTGATGATATCCTCCTTTCTCTTCTCCTCTTCTCCTTCTTCTGTAGCCTTCTGACTATCATCTAATCTTATATTTTTATTTGGGATAACTTCACCTTCACTGCTAGGGGTAGCCTCCTTTACCTTCCCCTCCTCTCCTTTTCTTGTATTGTCAAGAATTTCCAAATTATTCTCTATTTCCTACTTGTTGTTCGCTTGCTCCTCCTCTACATTTTGGGAATCCTCTTTATCCCCCTTTGCTTCACTTTGCATTGTGTCATTAGATGTCCCTTCCTCTTACATATTTGACAGAAAGTGGTAGCATTCTCATAAGTAATTGGCTGAGTCTAGGTTCCATATTTAGAGTTAAGCTCAATGGACATAGGGAGAGTCTCATTTATTTCAACATTAACACAGAGTCTAGCAAACACACATCTGGACTTAGTTCTGGTTATATGATCTGAGGTGACATATTAACCAATAGAATTGCCAATGGTTGTGAAGATTTTTTCATCCCAGAATTCCAAAGGGAATCTTGGTAATCTTACCCAAGCAGGTGTTGTCTTATTGAGGTCCAAGTTAGGATCAAATCCTGGTTTCCATGAGCATAAGGCTAGAGAATGTGGTCCAAACAGCCAGGGACCTCCAGCAAGGGTAGCGATCATGTCCTCCCTGTTCGTAAATCTAAAAAGGAATAGACCTCTAGCCATGGCTGT
This sequence comes from Torreya grandis, assembly GCA_037957365.1. NCBI lineage: Eukaryota > Viridiplantae > Streptophyta > Pinopsida > Cupressales > Taxaceae > Torreya > Torreya grandis. The sequence continues at coordinate 2,168,016 of JARHVA010001267.1, forward strand.
GATTGAAACACTGCCTTTGACTTTCCACCTAGACATAATCAATCTTCTAAGCATTTCGATATTAGGATGGAAAGAAAAAACTTACCAACCAGCGTAAGGTCTATGGATGCCACTATTTCCTCCACTAGATCATCTGGGATATTCAACGCCTTGCCCTCTGAGAGAATAGGGAGGCTCGACATGCCTTTCGATGGACATGTCTTTTCACCTATGAGTGCCTTCTTCCATCCATTGGATGGACTATCCCCTAATAGATTCTTGCACAGATCCCCAGAGGTACTGCTACCTGCAGTGACCTCCATTGGATCCGTGGTCCTGCTTGTTGCACTTAGGGGGCCCAACCAGGTGAGGAAAAACTAGTTTCAAATATTGTCCACACGCTTCGCTCGTCCGCTCCTTAAAATAAAATAGCTTCCATTTTGAGTGGTGTTACATATAGGATCTCCAAATATATTAAATGGTACTTATAAAACTAGGTTCATTTCTATGTTGGAAATATTATTGCTTTGATGGAATAATAATTGTGCTACTATTTTTTCTTAGATGAGGATGCAACTTGAGTTTGATAATAGATGCAATATTTTATAAATATATCAATTACAATGTGGAAGTTACAGGTGCCAATATATTTTTCAAATTTAATTATCTACGATTGAAAAAAATAGAGTTATGCTTATGTTTGTAAACCAAATTCGATCACCACTTGAGTCATGGATTTATGTAAAATTGTTTGTAATAAATTGCAATCAAAATGCTTTATAGATGCAATGTGAAATTTTGAGCACAATAAACTATTAAAGAATATATGTACTTCTTTGATTATCAGGCACAACAAATAAAATATGAACTAGAATAAATAATTTAATTGAAAAAATAAAATAAATATTATTATTATTATTAGTATTATATATTTATTTATTATTTGAATTTAATAAATAAATAGTATGCATATCTTAAATAAATAAATATATATATAAAATTTTAAGAGATATTATTTTCAAGGTGCCCATTTTATTTATTTTATAAATTCAAAATCATATAGGCACCTTGAGAATGATATCTCTTGATGTATTTTACATAGATTTATCTAAGATATATATGCTAGTGAATCACAAAGTGTGATCTAAAATGTTGATAAAAAAATAATATAGATAATTTTCCCCAAAAGTTGCTCCAAAAAATTGCTATCTATTTCTTATTATGCAAAACATATTTAAGAGCTTTTCTATTATTTGTATTTTTAAATATGATTCAAATAAACATGAAATACATAATTAAGTTAATTTTTCTTTTTGGTGGAACTGAACAAAATAAAAAATGAGGTAAGATTTTACATTTTAGTTTATATATTCAGAATTGTTTTAGGACCTACTTTTTTTTTATCATTTTTAATCATTACAAGTACACATGATGTCAGATTTAAAGTATTTCTCTATGCATCTCATTTGTCAAGCTTCAAGCATTTTAAATCTTTATATTTACACAAATTAGATATGTATTTAATGCTATATTATTATAGCTATATCATATTTGGCTTGTATCTTTATTTTATAGTTTAGTGTAGTGTTTTTGACCTAAAACACATTGAACATAAAACACATGCCAAGTACATATAAGGCAAGCAAGGCATGCCAAACATAAATAAATCATACTAGACATGTTGAAAACACATCAAACACATATTTAAAAAGAGAAAGCAAGGAAAGCACATCAAATAAAGGGTAGGCATGCCAACAAATTTAAGACACATCAATCACTAAGGAGGCATGCCAACACATTGAAGACACATAAAAAATGAGTAGACACAAATAATTAAAGCAATAAAGCAAGCACACCAATCATGCTATTTAGACATGCACAACAAAGAGAAAGCACATAGACCAAGGAAGACACAAAGTTAGCATATCAAACACATTGAAGAAATATGTAACACTGAGAAAATAAGGCAACTATATAACCAAACAAAAAGAAAAAAAGGAAACTATATAACTAGGCGTAGATAAAACTTCAGATAAAAACATAGTAGGCACATGAAGATATATGAAAAAACTAAGCATATAAGGACACATTGAGTATGCAAGGAAAAATAAAGAATATAAATTAAATTAAAAGTCAAAAATGATAAAGAGTAATACATGAATATAGAACTTAGAATGGTGTTAGAAGATGCCCCCATAATTCCCCTTGAGTTCCTTCCAACAAAATCATGGGAAATGACCCCAACCCATAGTGTATCCAAAATCAAGTACATATACTTATTATATAAATATTCTATATCTATCTTGATAGTCTCAATAAAAAATATGAAAAACAATGACCTAAGGGCTCTACCTATAAGCATAAGTTAAGAGTATTAAGTGTGTATATTAACACAATCAAAAAGTAGACAATATCTAAGAAACAAAATTAAGTCATATCATAGCATAAAAAATGTTTCTTATAAGGAAAATATATGTGCATAGAAGGTAAAGGAGGCAAAGGTTCATTTGGATCATATAATTATACATTATTATGGTTTGAATATGTGAATTCATAAGAAAACATACATATAAGATCATTTTAACATGTCAATAAGTGTGAAAAAAGAGTAATAATAAGATATCTAAGAAATGACCATGTCATGGGGCACACTTTTATATGTATATTATTGTGAAGCATACATTATAATTACAAATTATGGATAGGGATCCATTGTATTCTTCTTCAAGTAGACATCATGATGCCAAACCCAGGATAAAAAACACAATCTATTGTATTTAAGGCTCCTACTTATATTTATCCTCATTTATATTTGACATAAACTAACTTGTAGGTATCTTTCACTACCTAAATTTATTTAATTCTAGCCAATCTTTATTAACAACCTTATTATATTCTTCTCAATCTGAGGTCTGATTCACTCTTCTTATGTTATAGGTCTGCACACTCTCACACTTGCAATTAGGTCTGTTCTCTATGACTCTTGCTTCAATGACCCTATCTTTTTTATTTATATTGGTCTTGTATTACCAATAATGTCATTCAATTTTTCACAAGATTAAATTATTATATTATAACCTTTCTATATGTCTTTGATCTTCTCTTTAAGAACCTTCTATCTTAATCTTACATCTATTAACAAAATTTTACTTTTTAGGCTTTGAATCTAGGCTTGTAATTAGGTCAATTACAATAGTTTAAAATATAGGATTTAATAAAATGTTTGTACCTTTAAATACTTATCAAAACCATTTAATTCATTTTTAAGTCTTAGACACTTGATACAATCATCTAGAGGTGTATTCTCTTTTGACCTCTTAATCCCTCACTTTATTAAACCCTCTTAATCTTGTACCACTATAGTAAAAAATAATTGATATTTTTGGATTTAATAAAGACTTTAAGTCATTATCACATTATTTATAACATCAACTTACACATTTCTAACATCAATTTACACATTTATACAAGTTTACTTGGCAATTAGAAGACTGTATATAAATGTATACTTTTCTAAATCTCTTAAACCCCTATTATGCACCTATAGTTCATAAACTAAGTCACTTATAACTTGTAAATTTCAGTGTATTAATACATAATTCCACTTTTAATAATTAAATAAAATTTTCAGTCAGCTACACACTAAATTTTAGGTTATTTCATTGGATATTTTTGAAATTATGGCCTTTTAACTACTCTTAGCGTATTACTAGAGTTGTCTCAGAATTGTAGGTTTGTATTTTGATCATAACTCACTTATAGGGACTATTTCACAGATTGTATACTATTTTTGGAACCCGAGAACGTACAAATAGATGAAATTACTAATATTAATACTAATAAATCTAAGATAGTACATCAAATTTATGAAATACCATCCTATATTACCTTTTTCATGGTTATTTGGTTTTCATTCATCAAAGAATACATCCATCTCTCTTTATATTAGACCTGCTTACATGTAGTTTTCTATTGTTCTCTTGCATAGTCATGTTTATAAAGGTTTGAATATATATGTTAGCCTCATAATAATCTAATATAACATGATTATAATTGTGGAAACACAAATAAATATATACCATGAAAATAAACACCTTATTTTATTTATCAAACTCTCAAAATAAGATACAAACCTTACTACAACCTTTTACTGCAAACCCAGACTTTGAACATCAACAACTTTTCTATAGACCTTTCTTCCTCAACCTGCCAAATATTCATCAATCCTCCTCCTTTTCATGTATATGGATTTTATTAATCATATTATTTATGGGTTTTAATCCTATGTTATTTCATTAAATCCTTAATTTTAGGTCTCTTGATAAGATAGAAGACCTAAGTCTTCTCAACAACTCCTTAACATATAATATGTTATTTTTGCCTTCTTCAATGCAGTAGTTTCCTCTTTCTATATGGTGATGGGGTGCATTCACGTTTAAATAATTTTAAAATGGATTTTACATCAATTTCATAGAATTATATTACCACTACAAGATACTCATACCTTCATAACTTTCCACAAGGGCTTACAATCCTTAAGAACACAATTTAAACATTCAAATATGACTTTTGGCAGGAAAGTGCCAATAATGGAATTTTAACTACTTGTATATCCTTTACATGATAAAAATAAGAATATTATGTTTTTTAATACCTATGAAACCTTATATAATCATATAATTAAGCATGAAACTATTTCTTGGCCTTCAACATCAAGGCTTATTTGACTCACTAGGCTATTATATACAAAATTTACATCTGGTTGTTGATGTTCCTGCATTAGACTTCCAAAATTAAAAAAAATTCATGAACTCATAATCATTAGTTCCTTTATTATTCCCTTCTTCCATTGAATATATTTACTTGGTTATCTTCCTTAGTCATCTTCTCATACAATTGTGCATGTTCCTTGCTTCCACACTTGTGTATTTTCTTCCTAGTTGTCTTCTCCATCCATGCTATGCCTTGCTCTCTTTTCATATTCTATTAATTTTTTATCTTTATAACTTTACCCTCTAGAATGTGGATATAAAATTACATCTCCTTTGATTTAGATATTTTAAGAGCCTTCTTATCTATAACTTTCACTTCCTCATCTACTTTCCCTGCACATACACAATCCAATGAAATATTAGATGAAAAACATTGAGACCTTGATGTCTCTTCAAGTTCTTGCATCCATACTTACTACTGTTCAAGTATGTAATTTGATTTGATAACCATGAAGTCTTATTTTTTTAACTATTCATAGCTTCTCTTGGTCCTTGTATTCTCTCTCATATGAGACATAATTATCTCATGCCAAATGTCTTTCTCTTTTTTCTCTATTTTTAGACAGACTTTGTCATCTCCTTCATAGGTGACTCAATTATTTACAACATGCTCTAAGGTTGTTATCTCTTCTTGTAGTTACTCCAAGCTTTCATATCCAAACAAGTTACTTGTTTCTATACATTATGTCCATTCACAAGATTTTTCATCATAAGATATTAAAATATTTTTGTCTTCTTTAAACTCTTGTTCTTTCACTTTTTCTTGTTCCATGTTTACATGCCACTTTTGTTCTATTTCATCCTCAAATTTTACATAAATATCATTATTAATAAAAAAAATTTACGTTTTGGATATTTAATGAGTTATTCAAAAACCTTACACATTATTTTATCAACATCATTATAAAAGAAATGTGTACGTTCTGTACCTCTATTTTCATCCTTGTTACCTTCTTTATCCTCTTTGAGTGAGGATCAAATCTTGTTCAATCAGTCCCTTGTGATGAATTTACAATTTACCATATTTATTCTTTTTAGATATTAAGACTCTACAATGAGCCTTTTATTCATCTTGGATTGAATCAAACACTACTTCATGAAGTGCTTCATCTCTTTAGTCCATGAGCCTACTCATTGGTTCAAATGCTTTATCTTCATTAACAAATTATTTACCTATAAAAAAAACATCAGAGGCAATATTAGATGCAAAAATTTGAGGTCATATAGCCTCTTCATTGGCATCTTGTTGTTGTTCATTCTCTATATCAAATTCTCCAAGCATATCTCCATCTTTAGGGTAGTAAATGATAATATCCATTTCATCTTCAAGGTGATGATCACATTATTTTTGGATTTCAATTTGAAAATCCATCTTATTAAGCTTCTTATACTAAAATCTCACTTCTTTATTTAAGTAAACTCTCATTATTTGTCTTGGTCTTCTCTCTAATATCAACCAAATTGGCCATATTACTTTTCTCTTCATCTCCCATCCATACCATGGATTCTTCATATTCTCTATAATGAGACTTATCATATTTATATTTTTTTTTAGCTCATCTATTTCCTTTTATAAATCTTCTACGTTTTTGCTTTCTTCTTCTTTCCCTTTCTCTCTTTTCTCTTATTTGGTTCTTACCTCTAGGTAGTCCCTATATCACTCTTCTCACTCTCTTCATTCTTTTTTTAAAGTATTTTTCACCTTGCTCCATCTTTTATCTCACCCAAGTCTTGTTCACCTTGGTCTATTAACAAATTTATCTAAGATTTCTCACCTGGGATCTACCTTTAGAGTGATCACTATACTCTTCCTCTTGAGCTTCACTAGCTCTTTATCTTCTTTTCAAGACTTTCTTGGCTATAGCTACATTACTATCCTTTTTTTAAGAATGTGCAAATTGATCAATGAAATATAAACACTAATTTTTTTTTATCAATCTCTTAATAGCTTATTATAAGCTCTGGTACCAAAATTTTGATGCCAATCCTAAGATAAAAAACATAATCTAGTGTATTTAAAGATCATACTCATACTCAAAATACTAATTTGATTGCATAAACACTAGGAACAGATAATACTTAGCTTGTTTTCAAATTCAAAAAAAGATCTAAGAAATTTAGAGTTAGAAATAAGATGGGACAATATCAATATCCGATCATCAAATTCTAGAAATATTGTTTATTGAGGCTTAGACACTTGTGTCAGCTTTGAGGCACATGCATCAACACAGGTGTCCTGATATCGATGGAAATTTATAATACATAACATTAATTATGTTTTGAAGAGACCACTTTGATCCTTATGATTTTTTTCACCTATCTAATGATATATTTTATTCACATGCACTAGTTATAGATGATTGTATGTGGATTGAATCCTAGCTCTTCACCTTAGGTCTTTGTACCTTGCCAAAAATGAGTTAGTGGGCTCATGGTATCAATATGAACTCAAGGAAACCTATGTCAATGTGTGTTTTGTACATATCCAATACTATAATGAGGGCCTAAGACATATGTAGTTATCCTCTAAGGGTTGGCTTGTGTGTGTGCACAAGGTTGAAATATATTATATATAAGGGAATGAAATGATGTAGCTTTTAACTTGATAAATAATTATCATGGGATGTTTTTTGAATTTTCAAACCTATAATATGAATTATCCTATGATTTATATGAAAATAGAGAATGATAGGGAAAAATAACTTAGTTATGAAATTGATTGAATGAGCTTGAATAGGTGCTTGCTTGGTATTTGTTATATAAACCATGAGTATGCTTAGATTTGCATTTATACTACACTTTTTGAAAATATCTCACATAATGGTTAAATAAAATAAATGGGATGACCTATAGGATTAAAAATATTTTCAAATTATATGAATTTTGAGGAGTAGACACTTGATAAGAATCTCAACACTTTCATTGATGCAAGTGCCCCTATGTGGGATACAAGTGTCTGGTAGGATAGGAAGTTGTTGAGGATCTAAAACTGATAGTGATTGATATATATTAGATTTTATGATTTTTATAAAGTGTAGAATATTTGGTTCATCCTAAATGATAGGGTCAGACCATAAGATAAATAATTAGGCACAATGAGATAGTGAATGTGATTATTTTAGTGATAGGAAGGTCTAAAACTAAAGGGTAAAGCCCTGATAGGTATTTGTCAAGTATACAAGACTGAGATGATATATAAATTATATTTTAGTATCTATAGAGACTAGGTAGAGTAAATTCCAACATCTATATGTACATGTGTAACCTGTATGTTCAACACTAAATATTACATCTACCTAACACATGATAGATAACATATGTAAATAGTTTAATCTAGCAATCATATCATGATCAGGGCATGATTTTAGTCATTTTAAATACTTAAAATGTTTTTTTAATTATTATTATATGATTTTTTTGTATTATTTGAGATATGGGAAAGTTAATCTTTGATCATATCAATGGGAGGATCGTGGGAAGTGTTTGTATTACATAGTGGAATGGCCCTCTATTGTGGATGGGAGGTAAAAATCATGGATGTATATGTATCTATTAAGAAATCATGTGGTATACCATGACTATCATGATCACTTCTCATAGAAATTGGTGTATATGAGTGACTCTAGATGGCCAAGGTCTCTGTGGGTTCCATTTTATAGTAGGATGGTGACTCGTTTCTTGTGTTATCTATGGAACATGTTAAACTATATGTGTTGTTGATTGAGTATGTAATGTAAGAGATGGAGGCCTTTTTGGTCTCTGATTAAATCTCTAAGGATCGATGCCCAAAGTTGGTGGACAAAAAGTATGATAGTATGCCCTTTGTAAAAAAAAAATTGAAGTTTGGGGACTGTCATACTTTTTGTCCACTAACTTTGTGCATCAATCCTTAGAGAGATAATAAGAGACCATGCCCTTTGTAAAGTGTGTACGCCCTTTATGGTTTACAAAGGGTGTATGCCCTTTATAAAGTAAAGGATATATGTCCTTTGTAAAGGGTGTACAACCTTTACAAAGCATAAAGGGCCTATGCTCTATTCTAATTCTCATTATTTTAATACACACAAACCCATGGTCGAGTCATTATATATTTTTTACTCTTTCATTATTTGGAAATTTTAGATTGACATACGTGCTTTGGAGTTTCATCTCATCAATGGGATTTGGAATTCAGATTGCTACAGGTTAGATATGTTGATTTTTGTATTTTATTTTTTTCATTTATATTTATATTTATTTATTCAAGTAGGGTTTTGAATTTAGGTTTGCATCATATTTCTTACATTACCAAAAAAAATTGTATTTTCATTTAAATTTAGATACACAAGTTCGATGGATCCGTTACATGATGAAAATGTTAGACAAAACCCTGAAAAGTTTGATTTTGTAGAAGTTAAAATGTATGAGAAATATAATTCCAAAAATAAATAATTATAAATAATTAATTTATCACTCTTCAATTGGTAGTACACAAATTTCACTTGCCAATAAATTAAATTCTAATTTTAATGAAGTGAGAAATGTGACTCACAACTTGATACAATGTTACAACGAAGAAAGGCTATGAAACAATTTTATTTTGACAAATTGTCATATGAAGATGTGAAGAAAAATAAAAAAAGAAGCTGTGTGTGCTTTATTTGTTAATCCTAAAACCAACCAACCTCCACCAATAAATTGCAAACACATTAGTATTGATTGGTGTGTTTATGAGGAGGTTAAAAATATGTTTTTAGATAGGTGGTAGATGGTGTTTGATGAGCCTCCATGCAACAATAATGAGGTTCTATTATATTTTTTGGGAAAATTGTATTGTGAGTTTGTGTTGCAAGAAATTCTAAATTATTTTGACATGAAGGCCTTTTAAGGTAGGGGAGGTGGGTCTTCATTTGATAGACTTGGTGCCAGGCGAGACCAAAACCATCATAAATGAGCTCAGATAAATAGGACAATATTACATGCCTTTATTCCTAAATGTTTACATCATAAGATACATATGGACATCCTTGAGGTGGTTACTAGTCTGACACAAGTTATTATTGAGCATGCTATGCATAATTTGAAGACTTATACTTAGCTTACAAGTGGTGCTAGTTATATGGTGGTGTTGGTGGTAGTGGTATTGGTATTGGTGGTAGTGGTTTTGGTGATGTTGGTATAGGTGTTAGTGTCCCTCCTCATACTCATGTTACAGTTCTTGTGCATTTTTGCACATATTGTGGGAGGAAGTATACGGGACCTCCTACTTAGGTGTGGTGTACATAGAGTACATTTATGGAGACTAGCATGCTAAAGTGTATACTATTTATATATGTTTTAGCAGTGCATAACACTAACATTTCAAACACCACCATGCCAGACACTAGCATGCTAGAGCATTTACCACATGTAGATGCTTCAACAACACATGACATTAACATTCTAGATACTATGTGAGATGTAGTAGCTTCACCGACTCCTATCAGGATATATTAGGCTCCTATTGTAGAGGAGTTATTGAATTCACCATCTATATTTGATACACAAGTTTAAGTGTAATTATAGTTTGTTCATGTTTTTAGAAGTATATTAAGTTTATTTTCTAGTATGTGTTTACTTAATTGACTAATTTATTTGATTGAACTTGTTATTTATTGCTTGTATAGATGATTGGTGATATTTTGGGTACCTCAGCAGGCCTTGACTCTATTGTAGAGTCCACAATTGGCATAGGTGTACCCTATACATAGGTTTGTAACCTTTTAAATTACAAATCTATTCATGTACATGTTTATTATCCTTTGAACAAAAAATTATATTTTAATATATATATATATTATAGTCATAGCTTTTTATCATGTTCATTGGATTCACATATTATTTATTTATTGGTTTTATATATGATGAGGGATGTTATGGGCACCCCTCATAGATGAGAATAAGGTTTAGTTGATGTTGATACTACATCAAAGAATCCGCTATCTTTGTATCAAGTCATGATTCAGGGATGGAGACTGGTGACAATACATAGTAAAATTGTTTTTAGCTTTGAGTAATGATATTTATGTCATATTTACATAATTGTATGCACATCTAGATCTATTGATATATGTATGCTCCATAGGATTCCCCATCATGTGTGTATATACAGTCTTGTAGCCCTAGACAACCATTTAGATGGAATATAGTGAGTGTAGAATCATTTTTCAAAATTTTACATTCTTAAAAAATTTATCAAATTTTTAATATACAATTTTAATGCATTAATTGTTATATTTCATATGTTGTGCAGACAAAATAATTTTCATCAATTGTTGATGAAATAATGGATGAATCACATGATAAGAGGAGAGTATCTCCTTGTATTTAGGCTCCCAACACCCCTGACTCTACATCTATGACAACAAAGCACAATTTATTTGGAGGTAACGAGGAGTAGGAGAGCTAGTTGTTGTGCTAGGGTTCTAGTTGTAGGCACAATCAATTTTGTATGCCGCTATGGACCACATGTATGCCTATATGGTGAATTTTGTCTATGTACTTGTTACGGTCTACATTTTTTCTTGATATATGTTATATTATTTATTTTAAATTATGACATAGAACTTTGCATGTATCACATATATACTATTCAACAATATGATTCCTTTACCTATGCATATTTTCTATTTTGATTATTTAATGTTTACACATATTATTGGTTAATGATCATTATTACATTATATGGAGTTAAAAAAATTCACATTATTCTCTAAGTTAGGTGCTTTGAATCACTATGTATATTCTATGTTTACATGTGATATTTACTATTTACTTGTTTCATTTACATTTAATTACATATCAATTTATAATTATGATGTTTAAGTGGACTTAGGATCAATTTCATGGACATGTAAATATTATAAATTATACTTGATCATAAATGCTATGAGGTCTAGTGATGCACTTGTGTATGTCAGTAATATATTCTTTAAAAGCTCAACATATCATCTTGTCTATGTTGTTGTGCCTCATGTGTTATTTTAAGTCTTCGGGTTTAGATACTATGCCATCATCATAATTATTATTTATTTTTTGTGCAAGATCTAGCCTATGTAGGGCTTTGACAAAAGATTCAAGGATTCAAGTATTCTTTATTTGTTGCATGAGATCTAGCCTATGTCTGGGCTTAGATGATATATCATGTTGTCTGGTAATTATAAATGTGTTGTTGCTTTAACGATTCAAGGAATTTTAATCCATCTCATATTTTGATTTAATTACCATGGTGCAAACACATGCTTGGTATTTTTTCCATTATTATATTAGGATTAATACATGTTTTTTCTCTCCCTAATCCATTCTTTGGAGAAATCACTACACACTATTATTTTATAATTGAAACTCTAACTCTAGTAATCAAATGGTTTATTCATCTCTTAAAATAGTTTAATGAATAATAAAACTTTATTTGATTTGTTTTGCATGTTTACCATTTTATGGGAATTGAATATCAATATTTTTCTTGATACACTTTTGTCAATATCTGATGAACATTCTATATAGCTCATTAATATAGAAAAAAAAATACTAAATTTAAAGTTAAATTTATTTTAATTGCTTGATCACACATTTTTATATCTTTATAATGTTTAGTACACATCTTACAAAAAAATTGCATAAATTTCTCCTTTCACTTTCATCATTTGGGAGAAGCTTTACAAGAAGCTTTATTTACAAGCACATAATATACTTTTAAACACCATTACAACATCAAATTGGTGCAAGTCATGGCTCAAGCCAATCTTCAAAATAATTTTCCCATATCTATGATTTGAGGGACTGATAAGTTACACACACCAAGAAACTCAATTTATCTCGACTCTCTAATTTCATAAGTTTTAGAAATTTTACACATGTTGGTGTATACACATGCTTGGATGAATCCACTAAGAAATCCCAAGAAGATTTTATCTAACTTGATACGGACAAGACATGGAAATGAGGTTTCTCTCGTGGCCAAATATCTTAGAATAGACCAAAATTTAGTTTGTGAGGGTGATATATTCTGACTCATTGGTCCAATCAATGAACCATCCATGTAAACACATCCAAATAGGAAGTTTTAGCTAGAATGAGATTTTTCATGTCTTGTTCGAGCCCTGTGAGTGAAAGATGTAATTGGTCAGAGGAATCCCTTAATATAATTCACTCATCATTGAGTGTGCAAAATGAGTGAACATATATCGCGCATTGTAGGATAACTGTGAGGGATACGTATTAGTAATCAACTTTTACACATGCAAAAACTAATCCTCTAAGAAATCCCAGGAGGATTTTATCTAACTCAAGATGGATGAGATGAGGCAATGAGGTTTCTCTTGCAACCAAATCTCTTAGAATAAGCTAAAGTTGGTCAATGAGGGCCATATAATCTGACTCGTGGACCCAATAAATGAATTGTATATGTAGACATGTCTAAATAGATGTTTTTAGGCTATAACAACCTTTATTTGTTCTTGATTAGACCCTATGAGTGAAATTTATAGTTGATCAGAGGCATCCATCAAGATAATTCACTTGTCCTTGAGTGTCCAAAATGAGTGAACTTCCATTGTGCATTGTAGAACCGTGAGGGCTAAATACAAACTATCAGCTCCTAAACATGTATGAACAAGTACTCTAAGAAATATCAAGAGGATTTTATATAACTCAAGATGGATGAGATGTATCAACTAGGTTTCTTTCATAGCCAAATCTCTCAGAATGGGCCAAAAATTGGTTAATGGAGGCCATATATTCTAAATCATTAGCCCAATTGATGAATCATTTATGTGGACACATCTAGATGAGAGTTTTTAGGCTATAATAACCTTTGTACAATCTTGATCAATCCCCAACAATTAAAGTTTTAGTTGATTAGAGGCATCCCTTAAGAGAATTCACTCATCTATGAGTGTGTAAAAAGAGTGAACTTTCATCATGCATTGTAGGAAAACTGTGGGGGATAGAGACAAATAATCACATCCTACATGTTTATGGACAAGTCATATAATAAATTCCAAGAGGATTTTATCTAAATAAAGATGGATGAGATGCAATAATGAGGTTTTTCTCATGGCTAAATCTTTCAAAATAGGCCAAAAGTTGGTCAGAGGGGACATATATTCTAATTCATCAACCTAATCAATGAAATGAACCATATGCATGGACATATATATATATGAGAATTTTTAGGCTAGAACTAATTTTTTGGTCTCGATCAAGCCCTGGGAGTGAAAGTTGTAGTTGGTCGGAGGTATCTCTTAAGGGAATTTGCTAGTCCTTGATTGTGCAAAATGAACAAACTTCCATCACACATTACAAGAGAACCATGAGGGATAGAGATGAACCATTATCTCCTACATGTGTATGGATGAGTCCTCTAATAAAATCCAAGAGTATTTTATCTAACTTGAGCTGGATGAGATGTAACAATGAGGTTTTTCTTGCAACCAAATCTATCTGAATAGGCTAAAATTTAGTTAGTGGGGGTTGTATATTCTAACTCATCAGTCCAATTAATGAACTATCTATGCGAGAACATCTAGATAGACATTTATGAGATATAAAAATCTTTGTCTAATCTTGGTTGGGCCCTGGGAGCAAAAGTTGTAGTTGGTTAGATGCATCTCTTAAGAGAATTCACTCATCTTTGAGTATGTAAAAAGAGTGAACTTATGTCATACATTGTAGGAGAACCATGAGAGATAGAGATGAAATGTCAGATCATACACATGCATGAATGAGCCATCTAAGAAATATTAGGAGGATTTTATCTAACTTGATATTAATGAGATGTGGCAATGAGGTTTGTCTCACCATCAAATCTCTCAGAATGAGCCAATAGTTGGTCAATAGGGGCCGTATAATTTGACTCATCATCCCAATCGATGAAAATCTATGTAGACATGTCTAGAAGGGATTTTTTAGGATGGAAAAACCTTTGTTTGATCTTAATTATGCCCTAGGAGTGAAAGTTATAGTTGATTGGAGGCATCCCTTAAGATAATTCACTGGTCCCTGAGTGTGCAAATAGAACAAACTTTCATCACTTAACGCAAGAGAACCATGAGGACTAGAGATGAACTATCAAATCTTACATATGCATAGATGAGTCCTATAAAAAATCCTATAAATATTTTATCTAACTCAATTTATATCAAGATGAAGCAATGAGGTTTCTCTCATGGCCAAATCTCTTAGAATGAGCTAAAAATTGGTCAGTGAGGGCAGTATATTTTAATTCATCAACCTAATCAATGAACCATCTATGTAAACACATACATATGGTCATTTTTAGGATAGAAAAACCTTTTTCTAATTTTGGTTAAGCCCCAAGAGTGAAAGTTATAGTTGATCAGAGGCATCCCTTAAGAGAATTCATTCATCCCAAGTGGGCAAAAGGACTAAACGTTTGTCACATTTTACAAGAGAACCATGAGGGATAGAGACAAACCATCAGCTTCTACACATGCAAAAATGAGTACTATAATAAATCCCAAGAGGAATTTATCTAACTTGAGATAGATGAGATGCACCAATGAGGTTTATTTTGTGGCCAAATCTCTTAGAATGAGCCAAAAGTTGGTTAGTGGGGACCGTATATTTTGACTCATCAGCTGAGTCGACAATCCATCTATGTGGACATGTACAAATGGGAATTTTTAGGCTAGATAAACCTTTTTATAGTCTATATTGATACCTAAGAGTGAAAGTTACAGTTGATTAGAGGCATCCCTTAAGAGAATTCACTCATCTATGAGTGTGAAAAATGAGCAAACTTTTGTCGCACATTATAGAAGAACCATGAGGGATAGAGATAAATCATTAGCTCTTACACATGAATGGATGATTCCTCTAAGAAATCCTAGGAGGATTTTATCTAACTTAATATAGAAGAAATATGGTAATGACGTTTATCTCATGTTCAAATCTCTTAGAATGGGCCAAAAGTTGGTCAGTGAGGGTTGTATATTTTGAATTGTCAGTCTAATCAACAAAATATCTATGCAAACACATTCAGATGGACATTTGTAGGTTATAAAAAAAAATCAATCTCTATCAAGCCTTAGGAGTGAAAGTTACAGTTGGTCGGAGGCATCCCTTAAGAGAATTTACCCATCCCTGAGTGTGTAAAAAGAGTGAACTTCTGTTGCACATTGCAAGAGAATCGTGAGGGATAGAGAT
Organism: Torreya grandis; assembly: GCA_037957365.1. Lineage (NCBI taxonomy): Eukaryota > Viridiplantae > Streptophyta > Pinopsida > Cupressales > Taxaceae > Torreya > Torreya grandis. Next base: position 2,183,954 of record JARHVA010001267.1, read on the forward strand.
GAACTGTAAGCTCCTATAGGTGTATAGATGAGTCCTTTAAGAAATATGAATAGGATTTAATCTAACTTAAGATGTATGAGATGTGGTAATGAGGTTTCTCTCATGGCCAAATCTCTTAGAATGGGCCAAAACTTGGTCACCGATTGTCATATAATCTGACTCATCAATCCAATCGATGAACCATCTACGTAGATATGTCTAAATGGAAATTTTTAGGCTAGAAAAAACATTATCTAATACTGATCAGGACTTGAGAGTAAAAGTTTTAGTTGATCGGAGGCATCCCTTAAGATTATTCATGGGTCCCCAAGTGTGCAAAAAGAGTGAACTTCCATTACATATTGTATGAGAACTGTGAGGGATAGAGATGAACTATCAAATCCTAAATGGTCAGGGATGAGTCCTTTAAGAAATAATTGCAGGATTTTATCTAACTCAAAATGGATGAGATTAATCAATGAGGTTTCTCTCATGGCTAAATCTTTTAGAATGAGCCAAAAGTTGGTCAATGAGGGTTGTATATTCTAGTTCATCAGCCCAATCAATAAACCATCTATGTGGACATATTCATATGAGCATTTTTAGGCTAGAACAACCTTTGTATGGTATCAGTCGATCCTCAAGAGTGAAAGTTATAGTTTATTAGAGTCATCCCTTAATAAAATTCACTTGTCCTTGAGTGTGTAAAAAAGTAAACTTCCATCATGCATTCTAGGGGAACCATGAGGGATAGAGATAAATTGTTAGCTCTTACATGTGCATGGATGAGTATTATAAGAAATACTAGGAGGATTTTATCTAAATCAAGATGGATGAGATGTAGCAATGAGGTTTCTCTCATGGCTAAATCTCTCAGAACATGCCAAAAGTTAATCAATGGAGGCCATATATTCTAACTCATCAGCCTAATCAATGAACTATCTATGCAGACACATCAGGATGGAAATTTTTAGGATAGAATGACCATTTTAAAATCTTAGTCAGCCTCTGGGAGTGAAGGTTATAGTTGATCAAAGTCATCCTTTAAGAGAATTCACTTTTCCTTGAGTGTGTAAAATGAGAAAAATTATGTCGTGCATTGCAAGAGAACTGTGAGGGATAGAGATGAATCATCAACTCCTCAACATGTAAGAATGAGTCCTATAATAAATCCTAAGTGGATTATTTCTAACTCAAGATGGATCAGGCATGATAATGCGGTTTCTCTCGTAGCCAAATCTCTCAAAACATACCAAAAGTTGGTTAGTGGGGGTTGTATATTCTGACTTGTCAACCCAATCGATGAACTATCTATACAAACACATTGAGATGATAATTTTTAGGCTAGAGAAACCATTATCTAGTCTTAGTAAACCCTTAGGAGTGAAGGTTGTAGTTTATTGGAGACATCCCTTAAGAGAATCCACTTGTCCCTGAGTGTGTAAAATGAGCAAACTTCCATCGTACATTATAGGAGAATCGTGAGGGATAGAGATGAACTGTCAAATCATACACATGCATGGATGAGTCCTATAATATATACCAAAATTATTATTTCTAACTCAAAATGGAATAGATTTGATAATGAGGTTTCTCTTGTAGTTAATTCTCTCAAAGCATGTCAAAAGTTAGTCAATGGGGGCTATTTATTCTGACTCGCTAGCCCAATCGATGAACCATCTGCATGGACATGTCAGGATATATATTTTAAGGTTATAATGACCATTATTTTGTCTATATCAGTGCCCAATAGTGAAGGTTTCAATTTAATATAGGCATCCCTTAAGATAATCCACTTGTCCCTGAGTGTGCAAAATGAGTGAACTTTCATTGCACATTATAGAAGAACCGTGAGGGTTAGAGATGAACCATTAGCTCCTACACTTGCGAAAATGAATCCTATAATAGAAATCAAGAGGATTATTTCCAAATTGAGATGGAGGAGACATGATAATAAATTTTCTTTCATAGTCAAATCTCTTGGAAGATGCCAAAAGTTGGTCAGTGGGGACCATATATTCTGACTCATCATCCCAATTGATAAACTGTCTATATGGACATGTTGGGATAGGAATTTTAAAGTTTTAATGACCATTGCTTGATCTTGGTTAACCCCTGGTAGTGAAGGTTGCAATTTATCATATGCATCCCTTAAGAGAATCCACTCATCCCTGAATGTGTAAAATGAGCGAACTTCAATCGTGCATTGTAGGAGAACCATGAGTGCTGTAGATGAACCATCAAATCCTACACATACATGAATGAGCCCTCTAAGAGAGCATATATTAGACTATTTTTGTGTTTTATTAAAAGGATAAACATAGATAAGGTGAAAAATGATTTACTTAAGGTAGATGAAATTAATATGGATTGTTTTTTGGCTTCTCTTCGTTTCTAGAAGATAATGTTCTCTACTCACGACACCAACCACATGAAGGTGGAAACCCATCTGGTGCCATTAACCTACATTTAAATTGTTAGTAAAAAAATTAAACATAAATAAACACATAATGATAAAATAGTTGAAAATTAAAATAAATTGAATCAAATAAATTTACTATATTAATTTGAAACACTAGATAAACTTACTAATTCAATCTAATTTACCTTCAAGATCAACTCTATTTGAAAGTGTTTCAAGAATCGCTTCATGATTAGATTCATGCACTTTTAAAAAAAATTATATTGTGAGATTTTTAATGATATTTGATCATTTAAATATTTGTATAAATAACCAAGTTTGAATAATGAAGCACCACCATGTGTGTTTTAAAGTCCTCAAATAACATTTTTTTTTATGATAGTACCTATGAAGCCAAGTTCTGATAACCACTACAAATCTAGTGGGATAATTTAGATCTTCTCCATAAATAACATTTGTGGTTAAATTTTTGTTCCTTTACACAATGACAAAAATAGTAGTCTATTCCCTCATCATTGTTCTCAGGTGCAATGACTACAAAAACATGCCCCGCATTTAAAGTATAATCAAATTGTAACCACATCTAAGAAATAATAAAAATATCACTAATATCTAACTAAGGTTGTATATTTAATTATAGAATAAATTGTACCTGATTGCACAAGATCTGAAATGTGGTTAAATTCAACTGATGATGCCATTTCATTATTTATCAATTGTTGGAGTGAATCACTACTCTCTATAGGTGATATGAATCTACAATACCATTCATCAACCCATTATTTTGATTCACATTCATTACAATTAAATTCCATACATAAGGAACAAAAACATGCCATATCCTTAGGATAAATAGTCTATGAACTTGAATTTGAGATTTGAATGGAGTGGAAAACACTCAATCTAGGTATTGTAATGCAATCTTCATACATTATCTTATGTTTTTTATCTATTAACCATAAGAATCTTTGTACATTGAGAATTTTTATTTGATACATGACATATTTTCATTACATCAATCAAATTATCACCATCCTTGTACTTTGCCTGCTCTCTTTTAAGGGCTCTTTTTAGACATGCACCTGCACCATCATGTTCCCCTTTTCCATGCCTAGCCTCAAAGAAGCTCCAAAAATGTTGAACGCCATTATTCTTATGTATTTTTATTAACCAATAAAACATTTGAGAATTCTTAAACTACCTCGCACAATTATCTGACCAAATGTAGTGTTTATCAAATATGATTTCTCTTGCATTCATATTTATATAAAATATCTCAAAACAACCCTAAACAAACTCTAGAGAATGTGATATGTCATTTCTCATATAAAAATGGTACTCCCTCAAAATATTTCTATTTTCATATGTGCTATCAAGTGCATGTCTGAATGTAATATGAACAAAAATTCCAACTTGAATTGAATTATAGTGTTGGGATTGAACTTAATTTTGTGGTTTTGGTGTGTAGTTCTTAGCAAAATCCACAACCAAAATAATGGTGCTAACTGGGAAGTTGTCCTTGCATACTTTGAATTGATTATCTAACCATTTTGATTTGTGTGTGTGTGTTTTACATATTGGTAGATACTATTCTTATAGAATTCAAACATGAAATCACATATATAAACTTTAGTCATAATCAATCCACATATTGATGACTCTTTTTTATCTTTTAACACATACTTTGTAGATTTGTACTTATAATCAACTAGTTGCTTTCCAAATTCATGTGAAATATCTTCATGTAAATAACTCATCAAATTTAACGAACCACCATAACTATTACATGTTCCATGTAAACATTATTTGGAAAAAAAAAATTGTCCCTCTGGTCTTTGATGGAAAAGACATTGTATTAATTCTCTTGATGTCTTAAGATGGGAAGACACCATACATTCCTACAAAATCTTATCAATATGTAAAGTATAAGGTATATGATGAAAAACATTAAAATGCATAGAAAATTTAACATGTACTCTACAATAACATGTGGTGCATGCTTGGTTGATTTTAATATAGAAAGGCTTGCATATCTCAAATGACCTTTGGCTAAATTATCAATTGGCCATTAAATTTTTCAATAAACTTTTTATAACATTCTGTTTATGTCATGTCTAAAAAATGTTTTGCATGTGGCTCATGATTTTTTGAGCCTTTTATTCTTTTAAAAACATATTTTGCATTAGATGAGACCCTTCTATGGTCATGCCAAAAATTTTCAATCAATTATTTTGTTCCTTCAACTAATACCTTATCTTTTCGTGGGAGTCTACCACTAAACTCCTAACAATTGATGAGTTAAGGGTCATCAAGCCTTGTTCTTATTTTTATGACATATATTAGAGTTTTTCTATTTAAATTCTAGGATTTACTTGTTTTAGTAATAATCAAGCTTTAGATGTTGATTTACTCACTATAGATTCCATTATTGATCATCTTGCCACATTACTATCCTTATTCCAATTTTTATTGCCTATTGCCTTAAATACATTAAATAGATTCTTTACTATTATACTATTTTTTCCCTGAATGTTTAATGTCCTTAACCCCAAATTATGCATCACAGGGTGCATTTTGCATTTTCATTAATTAAACAAATAGTTGACATCATTCTGAATGGATTTTATTCTCAAATGCATAGTTCCATACACATTGAGCATGATGTTGAAGTAATATTTTTGAAATTTTACCTTCCATAGGTTCTATTATTTTTCATATATTTCGACCAAATACTTTGGTGTTAGCCTTATTATCCTTATAGGTGTGGGTGTAGGAGCTATATTTTGTATTAAATTGGGTGGTGTTAACACTTCAACCATAGTAGGGATAGTAGAGGGTTGACTATCTACATTAGACCCTATAGGTGAATTAAATTCCTCTTCATTATGAGACACATGATTTCAGGTCATTAATTGATGTTGATTATCATCATACTCAAAAATTTCATTATGAATGGATGTTTTATTATATTATGTTTATCCATATGTTTCATCATTCATTACAAATTCATTACTTACATGCTCTAAATTTTGAATTTTATCATGCAACAAAGATTAATTGGGTTCTCTTATCTCATTTGAAGACATATGTAAATTAAATTATATAGAATTGTGCATGTTATTTTCATTTTAAATAATATCTGGTGTAGAGGAAGCACCTTCACCTTGCCTAGAAGCCCTTATGGATGATCTCTTATTTGCTTGTCTTTTGCTTGTCTTTTTCTCTTTTCTCTTCAATTTCCTCATTTTTTATCTCTTTGATTGGTATTTTGTGATGAATTCACAACCCCATTATTTATATTTACCAAAATAAGATAATTATAGATTTAAAATTGAAGAATTTGTAGTGATTCTAACCAAGGAAATGAACAATTTACCAAATTCGCATAGTTAACAATAGAAAAACCAGTTTGTAATTTGGAAAGAATAAAACAAATGAGTAATTTTCATGGGAAAGGCAAGAGAAATTCATGAATCATAAAATTCATACGTGATTTCAAAAATATGCATGCCCTTTGGGATCCACAAAAAAAGGGCAAAAACTTTGATTATGGAAAAATTTGGTGTGAAAAGGGTGTATGCCCTTTTCATATTTAGAATTTTTTTCCACTTTCCCTCTAAATTTGCCTTGATTTTAGGCTTGGGGGGTCCCGAACCTAGTCCAAACTCTGTCATGGACCAACCAAGGGGATTTATAAAAAATTTAGGCATTTTTTCATCTTTGTCGACACGTCTGATTAGGAAACTTTTATTATTTAAAAAAAAATTATATGGGTTTGTAGAAGGGAAAGCATAGTTTTAAAATATATAATTTTTTTTAATGTTAGAATAATATTTATAATTATTATTTAATTTCTACATAAAATACCTCGTTATAATCTATATACATATCTTCAAAAATTCCCTTATAAATCTTTGAATATTAATCAAACGCTTATAAAAATTATATCTCAATAATCTACACATTGTCAACTATGCTTTAAAAAAAATTGATTTTCATGAAGTTAAGGTTAGAAAGTTGTTTTCATACACTTGACGTTTTAATTTTATAACTGTCTTGAATTTTAAAATTATTTAAAAATTATATATATAATAAAAATTAATATCAACAATATTTGACATTTCACCTATTCATATATGAATTTTCATACAAAAATTCATTCGTTTACTTTAAAAAAGTGTGTTCGTACACATGTAATCTCCTTATCTTTTCATAAAAAATGACCAACTTATTATCATAAATATATATTTATCGCACACTTTTATCATTGGGTATTGAATTTTTTTATATATTTAGAAACTACATTCAAAATTCCACAATTCATGTTTTTATGGCATTGTCAAATTATTTTTTGAAGTGTCTCTAACAATATCTCCAAGTTCAACTATTGTTATTTTTAGTAACAAAACTATCTCTTTATACCCCGCTTTTGTCCCCCATTATCCTGTATTTACCCCTAACATGATCAACACTCAATATTTGGATATCTAGTGGACCCAATTATGTTCCTCTAAACTAGATGTATAGATAAATATTGTTTATGTCTAACAACTGACTTTCTATAATGATCCATAATATGTGTACCAATTGTCTCTATATAAAAATCCTAAATACATGTAACAACCATCTATATATAATGATCTTGAATAGGTGTATCAACCAATCATGGTGGTGTTAATGGTGAAGGAAGATATATAACTAGTTATAGAGGATACTCATACTATACACCCAAAACTTTGTCTAACCTATTGCAATGTATGTAGTTTAGGATTGGTGTATTGTAGGTGGGATTACCTGAAGTCTTTACATCTAAGGCATCCTAACAACATGTCAAAGACCCCATCACTATATATAACCATGAATTGTGTGGATAATATGGCTAATCATACCTAAATAGGTAATACTATGCATCCCAAGGTATTTTATTTTTCTCCATATGATCCTTTAACTGCTTTTAATGTATCTTGTAAATCTTGTCATATATACCCAAGGGGGTGGAGAAGTGTCATCCTAAAAACATTCTCACTTAAACCATTATAAATCATAACACTATGTATGGGTTTTCCATTGATGTGGGCTCATATTAATATTACATGAAAATATAAATTATCATCTACTATCTAGTTGTCATTGGATGTGATCATGGCTTACTAAGGTAGAGTAATTATTGACCAATTTTGACCCCCAAGTCAAAATGGTCAACCCTTATACGTTTAAAATTTTAATAGGGTTGTTAAAACTTTTATATGGTCTTGTAATGTCTTGTAATGGTCTTCATGTGGTCACATCAGTCATTGATTAGCTTTGTTTGAAATTTGGTCTCATATGTGTTTGTATAGTCTTAGGGTCATTTATGAGTCATGGTACTATCAATTGTGGTCAAGGTAATAAAATGGTATTGATTAATTATAAAAGGTTTTTTATATGTCTTTAATGTCATATATTCATGTATTAACCTTTTTTTATGTTGATATACACCATAAAGTCACTTTGTCACCTTTTGAGCTAATTTGGAGGAATTATACATACCACTCACAAAAGACAAATATTTAAAGAAGACTCATAATTTACCTAATTCCATATAATTGTTAGAGATGGTCAGAGACTTATAATTTTATATTTTAATTCCCAAATCAAGAAAAATATGCCTTTGCATGCATTTTTGGGCACTTGTATGGCCTTGAAAGATCTACTTGCAGGTGAAAAAAATTTCATAGAGTATCTTGGGCTTCTAAAATTCATATTAAAGCTTAGGATAAATTTTTAGGTCCTAAAGATGTAGACAACTCTCTCTCTCTCCTCCATTGCTGCCTTTACAAGCTTAGAATGGCAAAATTCAAATACATGGTATGGCTAGGAGAGAGAAAGTTGGGCACTAAAATTTTGGGAAATGATATGGATACTAATAAGATTAAATTTATTTTAATTTGTTTACATATTAATGGCCATTCATTTATGAAAAATAATTAATATTGTAAGGAGGTCACTATGCCTTGTCCATTCAGGCAAGGTGTAATGTTGCTTCTATTTATTCACCTCAAATTTTGATGGAAGAAAATGGTTTATTGGGATGTTTTCATAGGAAAATTAAGTACTTTTAATTTTTTTTCATCAAGTAACTCAACCTTATGATATGTCTTCAATAAGAGGAAAAAGGTTTTTCAAGTTTGTGAAATATATCACCTTGCTGCAAGTGTTTTAGTTGGTTTGAGATGTTTTCACTCTTAGAAAGTTCCAAGTGCCTAAAATTTCATGGAGGATCTCTCAATTTCATAAGATTCATGTGATCTTCCCTTGAAATGTGATCCTTATATATAGTCTCCAAGTGTCTTTCTCTTAGGAAAGCATGGTTTTTGCATAAACAGTCTTCTACATGTCTGAATGCCAAGTTTGGCCCAAGTATCATGAAATATCCATGATAAAATATGATTAGTACACTATTAAACACATTAAAAACTCAATTCAATGATAATGAGACTTAGTGCACTCTATAATAAGGATTGAGACAAGAATATTCACCCACAGGTCTGTAGACTTGTAGGTGAATGTTCATGAAGTCTAGGTTTCATGTTGTAGTCTTCAAGCCATGAAGAGGTGTGATACAGACTTATAAACACTCATGTGACCTTTAAAAACTCTATTGTATCATCATAAGTATGAATTATTTCATGAGCTTTAAATTTTAATTCACAAGCTTTGTATAGAAGCTGACTGCATACATAGATCGCACATATAAATGTACAAGTTTTAGATGGAATACTATTTGGTAAGAAGTCCATAGGATTATTTAGAGGGTGATAGTGAGGAAGGGACAATATTTGACACAATTTTTAAGTGCTAGGTCTTAAGAAGTTGTCTTACTAGTCCATATAAGAAAAAGTAGATCTACGTATCCTAAACCTATAGGTCCTCATTTTTAGACTGAAACCAATTTTCAAGAGAATAATTGGTTTAGAAGCATGAATCATTAAATATGGGAATGATAAATTTCAAAAAACATTGATGACACCTAACTATTGAAAAGACAATGAGGGTTAGGATGAGAGAATCTACAGACTTGATACTCATGCACATACCTATGTATGAAGGAAAGAGGAAAAGTCTATAGAATGCTATGAAAATGAAAATGAACATTATGGTGTAGTGGAAATTAATCTCCCATGAATTTTCAATAATTTTAAGGTATAATGATAGAGTTGAGAAAATTAATTCTAAGGTTCATGTTCAAAATCTTCTCCAATGACCACCTATAACCATACCTTGATAAGGTGCAAAGAACAATTATGCGTTTATGAAAGTGAAGTATTTTGGGAAATTTTACAAGGTTTTAAAATTTCAATAATATAAATAGAGTTATTGATATGTTTAATGGTTTGAAAATGAAGTCCTAAAACCCTACAATACATTTAGACCATCCTAATGATCATCTATAGGTTTATTAAGGAAGCATGCTAATTTCAAGCCTAAAGAGAAGGCATAGTGCACAAACGGATAATTGAAGTATAGATTAGTTGAATAAAAAAGTTCAAAATGTCATTTTAAGTAAAATAGACATAGGAAATTTAGAGCACTATCTATATGACTCATTTCAACCTTACCTAAATAGTCAAATGGGTGTCTAAAGGCATGTTTGCCTTCATGAAAGATTTTTCTTGTTTTGAGAGGGTTAAAGGTATGTGAGAGGTCTAAGGGAAGGTAAAACATTGAATATGGTTTTATGGTGATATGATGACTCTATAAGACCCTTAAACCTAATAACAAAGGTGACAATTTTGAAAATCATGTTTAGGCTTGTAGAGCCTACCACTACATAGGCAGACCATAGGTGCAATCATGAGAGAGGAATATTATTATAGGTGAATTAAATACTTGAGTGAATTTATGAGTGTGAAATGATATCACAAACCATCCAAGATCACTTAAAATCAAGGTAGGACAAGGAAAGTGTCAATTTGACATTTGAGATCACCTCGAACTCCTTTGATGCAAGACTGCAATTCAAAACTCACTTTATTTTGATTGTTGATACCATGCCACTATGCATGGATTAAAATGGTTTTCAAGGATTATAACTAGGTTATCATACTTATATATTATGGAATTTGTTGTTGGATTGGATCTATCACATGCATGAACAATGACTAAGACTATCAACCCCTATCTAATGGTAATACAGAGACCTGAAGACCAACTTCTTGCACTCATAAATGTATGAACATGATGCATGGGGACCAAATATCCTAGGTAAAGTTCATGGGGATAATACACTTGAAATTTTTGGCATTGGTTTTGGGATTAATGGGCTAGGTTTATGAATAATTATTAAGAACCTAAGTCACTTTAAACCCTCCTAAAACCTTAATAAGAACCTGATGTGGAAGATTGGTATCCAAAGCACATGAGATGACCTAGTTTGATCATCTAACCTCCTTAATACTATTATATACTCCAAGTAGGTCCTCACCATGTAATTCATATGTAATTGCAACTATATGGATTGCATTAAATGCCTTATTTTGAATTATTTTTGGTGTTTTAAAAGGTTTTTAATAGATGAACACTTGTAAATTATTGTTGAGGGTCATTTTGGATGTATTAAATATATTAAATCATAAATATTCTTACAAGACATACTGGAAGTGATCAAGCAAACCTCATTCTTCAAGGCAATCTTAAATAGGCTTAAAAAGAGACTAGGTTTTGAAACCATTTCATGGTTCTCACACTTATACTCACTCTTAGGACCTCAAATTTTTCATGAGAGTTGGTGATATGATTTGGAAAGTGAATCAAATTAATTTTTAATGTTTTACATGTGTTTTAGATATCTGGAGTATAAAATTAGTCTTATAGGCAAGGATGCCTAATTGAGGCCAAATTAGGGGAAGAGAAAATTAGAAAAAAGATAATTTCACTCAATATCAAGACATGAAACTTAGCATGGAATTGTAAAGACATACTGGGTCCTTAAATATGTCTTCAATTTCCTATAATCATTTGTACATTGTCCTACACAAGGAGTTTTATGTGATTTTAGGGCTATAAGGAAAAAAAGCCTAATGAGAGCTTGAGGAGAAAAATAGAGTCTTGGGAGTTTTTCCATGAACCAAAATGGATTATTTATATATGATAAGTTATTTTAATTCATTTCATGGAAAGAGAGTTCCTTGATGAATTATATGTCAAGTTTTGATCCATTTGGACAAGGCTAGGCATGGGAGATGAAGGGGTTTCGAGACACCTAAGCATATAAATGATGATTGACACTAAAATTTCAGATCAAGGGAGTTTTTAAATGTATAAAAGGTGTCAAATTATAAGGTATAAATGAATTCATGGTGAATTAATGATGAAAAGGTCTAGTTGTTACTTCTCATATGCACAGAAGGGTAGTTTTGAAAAAGATGTGCAAGGTGTCAAGCTGAGTTTCTAACACCTACACCACTTGGATGATGAATCATATTTAGATGAGAGACATTTGTCTTTGGAATTATGTTTTTAATATTCCATAACTCATTTATTTTTTTCAACTCACATTAGACATTTGGCAACCTTATCCTCTACACCCCTCTCTCTCTTGATCATTTCTCTATATAAGTTGCCTCTTTTGGCACTGGAATGCATCCAAATTTAGTATGGAAAAGCACTAATAAATTGAATACTGATTTTTAATTTAAATAAATATTTCAATATGGTTTAGTTCTTAAATTCTTGCTTAAGTATGTGAGGTAGCTATCTTAGATGGCAAGTGATATTTATTTCTCCTTGTACCCATCTCACTCTTTCATGCTTTATGTAAGTAATTTGCCTTCTAATAGGTCTCATGATGTGTAAATGGTTATTTTGTGTGTCTTTAAGTGTGAATAAGACTAATAGTGTCTATTATAATACCTACTATTCATCTACCTTGAGAAATACATTACATTCTACCTTCATGTTGTAACACTTTTGTTGGGAGAACCTTGGGTTTTGAGATCAGTTTTACAAATTACCTTTCATAGTGAAAGTTCAAGTATGATTATGGAATTCATATTGTTGCATCACCTATATTATATTAGTGTTAATATCATTTTATCCATTTTCATTAAAATCAATTAGGCTAGTGGTTATTTGTTGGTATTGTGCAAGGGAGCCAACCCTTCAATCTAGAGATTCACCTCTAAGAATTGCCACCCATAATGTATTAGGTATTTCAATGTTACACAAAACTTAAGGAGGATATAGTAGACATAATTAGGGTTAAAATTTGGTTGATAATATTTTTTTTATGCTCGGTGGGGCCTCATGGTCTAAGAAGTTGTCAAAGGTAGATGCTGATTGTGGCAAATCTAATAAAGCTTCATTCATGCAGTATCTGGAAAATCCAACACTCATAGGCTCTTGGTTGTAGATTAGTGATTAATTTTCATGCCTAAGGTAAGTTCAAGGTATTATACTAAAGGCATTCCATTTGAATTTTTAGAGCTTCTTCACTATTCATTTATAATAAAGAGGTTTGCTAACACACATCCATATTCCAATGAAATATTTTGCTACTCACTTACCTATTAGGAGACTTATCTTGGGAAAAATTTACAAGATGACATCCCCAAGGAACCTACCCTTTATTTACTTCAATTATAATATTCATTTAACACTTTCTCATTATGATGACATTCCCATGTCATAGCTCAAAAGTGTGGCTTCATACCTGAGAGAAGTTGTCGCTAATCATATTAAACACATAAGAAACATTTTTAACTTTTGAAATATACAAAACATAACTTAAGAGAATGTTTCCATTATATTTTTGAATTTTTATTTCAAGGGGAGTGCCCTTGATTGGTATGGTACTTTGGCCCCCAATTTTATTATTGTATGGGATAAATCAAGTGACTCTTTGAGAATGAGATTTGAAGACAAACCTGATCACTTGTCTTTGACTATGAAACTAACTACAATAAAGAGAGAACCACAAGAGTCCATAAAAGACTTCAACATAAGATTCCAAAAGTCTTGGGATAGGATCCCAATATTGGTAAGGTCTACTGCACATCATGATTTTATTTAATACCTCAAAGCTTTCAATAGTGACATATTTATGATGATTCAATCTATGGGAGGGGATGATTTACCTAATGCCTATAATACTACTATAAGGGCTGATAATTTCCTTATACAGGATGGGAAGATATATCATAGACCTCCCATGCCTTTGGTTCTTGATGTACAAACCTATATGTCCACTATTGCTCCCATCCCCGCACCAAAGCATAAACAAGTTACCCCTAATCAGCCAAGCAATAAAAAAGAGGAAGATCTGATCAAGGCTCTTAGAGAAGATAATAAAACTCTTATGAGGAAAAAATAAAAAATATTGGAGGTCTATTCAAGGTCCTTACTATCCCTACCAGTCTTACCAAGCTCCTAGACAATATTTTCAAGGTCACTATCAAGGATAAGGGTAACTAACTCATGTTAAGTAACACAATGGAAAAAATCATAATGCTTATTCTAATTCAAGATCATTTTTACCTATTCAAAATAATATTTTATAAGATAATTTAGAGTATCCTTCATGGGATCAACATCATGACTCATCCTCTTATGAAAATAAGACATTCAATCAAGCCTATATGGCCCAATGGGGAATAATGCCTTCTATGACTAAAAAAAACATGCCTAGTGAAGGAGAAAGCAATGGAGGGGATGTTAAATCAAATGATACCTTGATTAAATACTATCAATAGGACTTGTGTGAATTTAAATACCAAGGAAACTTGAACATTAGATTAAACTCTATAGCTAAAAACACAAGGTCAAAAAAGAGAGCAGTTAAGGAAGTACAAGGGACAAGTGGTGGTCCAAACATAAACTCTAAAGAACCTCAAGGATCATGTGTGTTAAATACAATCCCTATGGATCAAGTAAATTAGAAAAATTATAATTATAAGGCTCCTACTATGCCCTCTCCTATACATCAAGTGACACAAGTTAGTGGTAGTGATATAGCTCTTAGAGGGCATGACAAAGTTGGAAACTCTCCTATGAATATTTTTAAGAAAATAAATAAAGTACATGTAAAAATTATAATGTGGGAAACATTTTCCATTCCTAGATAAAGAGACCCACTCCAAAATGAGGTCTCTAAGCTCAATATATCACTTAGGCAGCCTAGTGAAAGAGGGGTAATTTTGGAAAATAAAGTGGACACTAAGGACAGGCAACCAATAAAAACTAAAAGAAGAGATAAATCTACTCAATTTTAGCTCTATATCATCATTGGAGATTAATTAGTCCATAATTTTTTGATTGATATTGGATCAAGCACATCAATCATGCCCAAACAAGTAGCAGACAAGTTAAATTTGAAGTATGAATCACATTCCAAGGGGATGTTGCAGCTAGATGGATCAACTACCAAAATAGTTGGCATCATGAAAGGTTTGTATCTTACTCTCCATTCTTTTCCTACATTTTATATCTCTTAATCTATGGTGGTTATAGATATTCCACCTCATTTTCCCCTTTGCTTGTTAGGGGACTTTACTGCTAAGATTGCGGGGTACTTGAATTTAGATTGGTCCTATATGGAATTTAGGACTAGGTATGGTGCTAAGGTCTCTATAAATTCTAAACCTTTAGTTAATTTTCATGTGGATCCCTATGTGCATAACACATCAAACATGAACCTCACTATCAATGAAGAGGGAGACTATCCTAATGACCAAGAATCTTTGACACCTCTTCATGGCATAGCTAACCTCTATCTTGATGAGTGGGGAGCTGATCAACATGGTTTTGATCCATAAAAAATCATTGAAGAGATAGTTATAGGCACATATATCATTCATGAATAAATTTATCAGTTCCTTGAGGTAAATTTTGATGATGCTCTTCAACAAGCTGCATGGGGTAACTATTTTCTGCATATGGATGATGATGATGATGATGATGATGATGGTGATGATGTTCCAAGTGTACAGGAGCATGCTAGCCAAGAAGAAGATGCATTTATTCCTAATAAAGAGGAAGAGATTCATGAGTATGATACTCAAGAAGAATACGAAGATTTGTGGAAGCAATACCATACCATAATACAAGAGTTTGAAAAAGTAAGTGGGCTTGATATTCCTCAAAATAAATATGATCTTGATGATGAGGTCAATGATGGACCTAATGAGCACAAGGAAGAATGTGAAACCCAAATCAAGTAGAAGGAAACCTTGGAGGAATGTAATCAAATCAAGGAAAAATTTAATGAGAGTTAGGATAAGCATAGACATTAAGATGATCTTGATTCAATTGTAGATGTGTTTGGCTAGCAAGAAGGCAAGTTTAATGCCTCTAAACACTTAGCACATAATAGTTCAAATGAAGGTAAAGTTGGGAAAAGTTTCATGATCCCTAAAGAGTAGATTGAGAAGTTTCAAATGAGAATGAAAGAGACCAAGTAGGATGCAATGTCAAGAAATCCTAAAAAAGATCTAAAGGGATCATTCAAAGGAGTCTCAAGTGATGCACTTGTAGTTAGTAGAGGTTCCAAGAGTGTAAGTCATTTGATCACCTTCATAAGCAATATTTCTTTGATAAACATTCATAATATGATGGGTTATTATCATGGAGTAGATGTGACTCTATAAACATTATTTTTGACCCTAGTTGAATTAAGAGGAGTTGTTTCATCACCTCAAAATTATTACAAAGTATGTACATAATAGGTTGGGTGTGTTATTTTGAGTAAGTTTATTGATCCTTCCCTAAATGCCTTTAGCATAGTGTGTTTTCTTCTTTTTTTATGGTGTAGTGTGAGTTTTATTCTTTTATAGGCATGTGATTTTCAATTTTCAATATAAGAGTGACTCCATTTCCAAATGGGAGGATAAGGCCACTGATCTATCAACATTGTAGGCATGATACCCCTGTAAATTACTAATATGTTGACCAATTTTGACCTCCAAGTCAAAATGGACAACTGTTATAGGTTGAAAATTTTCATAGGGTTATTAAAACTTGTATATGGTCTTTTAATTTCTTATAATGGTATTAATGTGGTCACATCAATCATTTATTAACTTTGATTGAGGTTTGGTCTCATATGTGCTTGTATAATCTCAGGGTCATTTATGAGTCATGGTATTATCAAGTGTGGTCAAGTTCATGACATGGTATTGAGTCTTTATAAAAGGTTTTTTATATGTCTTTAAAGTCATATATTTATGTATTAACCTTTTATTATGATGATATACACCATAAAGTCATTTTGTCACCTTTTGAGATAATTTTGAGGAATTGTACATACCACTCCCAAAATAAAAACATTTCAAGAATCCTCATAACACACCTAATTTTATATAAGGGTAAGATATGGTTAGAGACTAATAAATTTTCACTTCAATTCCTAAATTAAGGAAAATACTCCTTTATAGGCACTTTTGGGCACTTGTACGACCTTGAAAGATCTACTTGCAGGTGAAAATGGTTTCATATAGTCTCTTGGGATTCCAAAGGTCACATTCAATCTTTGGATCAAGTTTTAGGTCATACATATGTATAAAACTCTCTCTCTCTCTCTCTCCTCCATCGTTGCCTTCACAAGCTCAAAAATGTAAAATTCAAATGCATGGTACGACTAAGAGATAGAAAGTTGGGGGATGAAATTTTGGGAAACGATAGGGCTAATATAAAAATTAAATTTATTGGCATTGGTTTTCATATTCAAGTCCCCTCATTTATGAATAATTGTTAAGACTGTAAGGTAGTCACTATGACTTATCCATTCAAGTAGGGTCGAATGTTGCTTCTATTTATTCACCTCAGAATTAGATGAATGAAAATGGTTTTTAAGATGTTTTCAAATGAAAATTGAATCCTTTCAATTTTGGTTTCATAAATCAACTCAACCTTATGAGGTGTCTTCAACAAGAGGTGAAAGGTTTCTCAAGTTTATGAAACATATCACGTTGCTAGAAGTGTTTTGGTTGGTTTGAGATCCTACCACTCTAAAAAATTTATAAGTGTCTTATATTTCATGTAGGATCTCTCAAATTCATAATGTTCATGTGATATTATCTTCAAATGTGATCTTTGTATAAAGTCTTGAAGTGTCTTGCTCTTAAAAAAGCATATTTTGTGCATAAATAATATTCTCTGGGTCTCAATGCATATTTTAGCCCAATTATAAATGAAATATCCATGATATCATATGAGTAACACATTATTGAAAACATTTTGAACTCAAGACAATGAGAATGAGACTCGGTACACTCTCCAATAAGGACTGAGATAATAATATTCACCCACAAGTTTGCAAACCTGGAGGTGAATGTTCATGAAGTCTAGGTTTCATGTTGAGGTGTTCAAGACATGGATAGGTGTGATACATACTTATAAACACTAATGTGACCTTTATATAATCTATTGTATCATCAAAATCATGAATGAATTCATGATTTCCAACTTTCAATGCATAAGTTTTGTATAGAAGCTGACTGCTTACACAGGTTGTACAACAAATATACAAGTTTGAGATGGAATAATGTTTGGTAGGCCTATTTATAGGGTTTTAGTGATAAAAGGACAAAATTTGACATAATTTAAAAGTGTTAGGGCTTAAAAAATTATTTTATCAATCCATGCAAGCAAAATCAGACCTACAGGTCCTAAACCTGTAGGTCCTCATTTTTGGATTCAAACTAATTGTCATGAGAATAATTGGTTTATAAACATGAATAATTATACATAATAATGATACAAGTCACAAAAAAATGATGACACATAACTATTGGAAAGCCAATGAGGGTTAGGATGAGAGAATCTACAAACTTGATAATCATGCACAAACCTATGGATGAAGGAAAGAGGAAAAGATTATAGAATGCAATGAAAAGGAAAATGAACCTTTTGGTGTAGTGGAAATTAACCTCACATGAAGTTTTAATACTTTAAAAGTGTAACGATAGAGTTGAGAATATCAATTCTAAGGCTCATGTTCAAACTCTTCTCTAATGACCACTTACAATCATACCTTGAGAAGGTGCAGAGAACAGTTGTGTGTTTATGAAAGTGAAGGGTTTTGGGAAATTTGAGAAGGATATAAAATCTAAATAATATAGAAATATTTTTTTAGATGTTCAATGTTTTGAAAATGGAGTCTTAAAACACTAAAATACATTCAAACCATCCTAATGATCATCTAAAGGTTTACTTAGGAAACAAGCTAGTTTCAAGCCTACAGAGAAGGCAGAGTGCACAAAAGGATCATTGAAGTATAGCTTATTTAAAAAAAAAAATTCAAAATTTAATTTGAGGTAAAATATATAAATAAAATTTAGAGAATAATTGAATATCTACAATACTCATTTCAACCCTACCTACACAGTTAAATGGGTGTCTATAGGCCTGCTTGCCCTCATGAAAGATTTTTCTTATTTTGAGAGAATTAAAGGTATATGAGTGGCATAAGATAAGGTAAAACATTTTAATATGGTTTCATGGTGATAGGATGACTTTATAAGACCTTCAAATCTAATAACAAAGGTGACAATACCAAAAATCATGTTTAGGCCTGTAGAGCCTAACACTACACAGGCAGATCATAGGTGCAGTCATGTAAAAAGAAGTTTTTTAGAGGTAAATTGAATAATTTATGGAATTTATGAGTTTATAATGATATTACAGACCCCCTAAGATCATCTAAAATCAAGGAAGGACAAGGAAAGTGTCAATTTGGCCTTTGAGATCACATTAGACTCCTCTCATGCAAGATTGCAATTCAAGACTCAATTTATTTTGCTTGTTGAGACCATGAAACTATGTATGGAGTTATATGGTTTTTAAGGATTATAAATATGTACCCATACTTCAATATTATGTAATTGGATACTAGATTTGATCCATCACATGCATGAATAATGACTAAGACTGTCAACCTCTCTCTAATGACAATGCAAAGACTTGAAGACCAAATTATTGCACTTAGAACTATATGCATAGGATGCATGGGGACCTGAGATACTAGGTAAATTTTAGGGGGATAATACAATTGAAAATTTTGGCATTGGTTCAGGGATTAAGGGGCTAGGTTTTATGAATAATCATTAAGAACCTAAGTTACTTTAAACCTTCCTAAAACCCTAGTAAGAACCTGATGTGGAAGATTGGTCTCCAAAGAAAATAAGATGAGATATTTTTATCCTATAACCTCCTAAAAATTATTCTATAATAAAATTATTTCCTCACCATGTACTTCATTTGTACTTGCAATTGTACAAATTGCATTAAATACCTTATTTTGTAAAGATTTTTGGTGTTTTTTAGGGTTTTGAATAGCTAAACACTTAAAAAATATTAGGAAGGGTCATTTGGGATGTATTAAATCTATTAAATCCTAAAAAATATTATATAATATATGGGAATTGATCAAACAAATATCATTCTTCAAGGTAGTCTTAAATAGGCTTAAAAAGAGACTAGGTTTTAGCACCATTTCATGGTTCTCACACTTTTACTCACTCTCAGCACCTCAAATTTGGCATGGAGGTTGGTGATATGATTTTGAAAGTAAATAAAACACTTTTTTGTGGTTTCAAATGTGTGTGATATATTTGGTATAGAAAATCAGTCTTCTAGGCAAGGAGACCTAATTAAGGCCTAATTACAAAGAGAATAACAAAAAAAGATACTTCCACTCACTCTCAAAACTTGAAAATTGGAATGGAGTTGTAAATATATATTGGGTCACAAAATATGTCTTCATTTTCCAAGTATAATCCATATAATATCCTACACAATGAGTTTTACATGATTTTAGGGCTACAAGGAAAAGAGGCTTAATGAGAGCTCATTGAGGATCAAAATGGAGTCTTAAGAGTTTTTACATGAAAAAAATGGATATATTAAGGTATTATAAGGTATTTTAATGAATTTAATGGAAAAAGAGTGCCTTAATGAAGTACAATTCATGTTTTGAGCCATTTGGACAAGGCTAGATGTGGTAGATGAAGGGGTTTCAAGACACCTAAGCATATAAATGATGATTTCCACTAAAATGTCAGATCAAGGGAGTTTATAAATGTAGGAAATGTGTCAAATGTTAAGTTATGAAGGAATTCATAGTGAATTTATGATTAAAAGGTCCATTTTTCACTTCTCATATACAAATAAGGGCAATTTTGAAGAAGATGTACGTGGTGTGAAGTTGAGTTTCTAACTCCTATGCCACTTGGATGATGAAACATATTTAGAGGAGTGACATATGTATTTGGAAGTATATTTGGAATTTTTAATAAATATTTTCTTTTTTTGTAACTTGTTGTCACTTGGATTTTCACCCCTTGGGAAGATGTCTCAACTCTCCTCATCCAAGTGGCATAATTGAAACACCTCTAGGCTGTGGGTAACCTAAGAATGAGGTGAATCTTTAGATAGGGATAACTCCCTTGATGTAACATTTTTAGATCAATACTACACCTGCACTTGTAGGGAAAAGGGAGATAAAACTAAAATTAAACTATCCTAAAGGTGGTGATACACCAAATTAATTGATAACTACCAACTAACTACATGTCACACATGAGACCAAGAGACTAACTAAGCATATACTTATCTAATCTGAATCTTCTCACATCAGTATTTCACTATAAGGTTGTGATGAATGTTTAGGATAGGAGGAATAGAAAAGAGGCCTAGAATGGCATTATTAAATAGACTAACTCACTCAACCTTGACACTTTATAGAACACTTCACATGACTTGCAAAAAGAAGCTTTCAAGCTACAAATAAGTGAGAGAATGAGACAATACGTTAAGTAAACAATAGTCATCACTAATAAATATCAATAATTCAAGTGAACACACTATGAATAGTCATATAATATGTAAAATAGATAGTCTTTATTGATCCATGGTATGTAAATGAGTAGGGCTTCACCATACTCAGGTGGAACATCCTTGCAATAGCCAAAATGGTTATTTCTTATAGAACTTGAGAGAGAGAAGAGAAAAAAGAATTCCAAAGGTCACTTGAAAAATTTTCATGCTAATAAAAAGAGTTACATGTGCATGAAAAGAGAATGTGAAACTGATCATGCAAAGTTAGAAGAGACAAGTGGCACCCCAAGTCATGAAACTCTTGAAATGTGGTGTACGAGTTCTCATTTTGCACAAAAAACTACCTTCATCATTCACCCTTATTGAAACATCCAAAAACTAAATAGGTATATATCTCATGACTAGAATAAGAGGGAGGGGTTATAGACATGCTCTTTCATGCATTGGATGCATTATAAATCACCTGGATTCCTCTAAAAATGAGCCATCACTACCTGCAGTCAAAGAAACTCCCCTTTTCACACACCTTACTTAAATTCTAAAATGGTTTCAATTTCTTGTGAAAATCCATTAAAGAGGGTGAATTGCATGTTTCAAGGCCATCCATATCTTGAGAGGCTTTAGGCACACCTTAAAAGTAACTTACTTGATGTTTTAACCCTTCTCACTATCATGTTCACTATGACAGTTTTGATTGGCTAAGATGATAACTCTTGATAAGACACCTAGGATTTTTTATGAATCATGAAATGGACATGGGGAGTTAGCTTAAGTCTCAAGCTTTCCTCTCATGTGATTGTCACCTTCGGACTCTTCCTAAAACCTACAAAACACATAGAACTATCAACAATACCCTATTTTGTACTCCATCCATATAGTTCTGTACAATCCAAAAGGATGGGGAGTATCCCTAAAGATTTATCTAAAAAATCCAATAGATTTCCATGTCACTATATTCCATTAGAGAAAATTTACATCTTTATTTCCTCAATTAGGTTTTTTCCAAGGGTTTGTAAGGGTTTTGAGTCATTTCCACCCTTAAGGATTGTTCATGAATATTAGATGTTAGAAATGCAAAAAAATTACACTAGATAAAATTTTAAAACCATTTTCAACCTCCCCAAACTCGCTATATCCCCATGCCAAACCTCAGAGAAGATGTGAACACTCAAACTTAGCCTATCGAGCTTGATTTCCCATTTTTCATAGGCTTGATGTAGATCTGATCCAACAGTAGCTTTCCTTGTGATTTCTCTACAAGGTAAAAGATTAGAAACATATAAAATGACCTCATAAAAATTATCTAATATAGTGGAGTGATCTTCTAAGTTTTTAATTTAAATTGACCTTTTATTTGGGCTCTAGGCCTAATTATGCGTAGCAGACCTATTTGCAACCTTGATGATCTAGACCACTTTATTGAGGTTCTCCCTTTTGTGCATGGTATATCACATTGTGATAGGTGTGACTCAAATTTAAAAACCTCTCTTCAATTCTCAATCAATTCTTGACTCATTTATTTATCTCCCTTTCTCACAAACTACAAGATTTATGCATAAAGGGAGTGCTCTCTATCTGAGAAAAAAAAGAGGGAACTTCACCTATTTTACCAAACCAATTGATTACTAAAGGAGATTATTCAAGTTTTGGGGACACTCTACATAAAATATTGGCCTTTGATAAGGTCAATATACCCACTAACTCCAAATTCCAAGACAGACTCCTAGAAAAGGGACTGTGTATAGGGTTTTAAGATGTGGACTATGTGATGCATCCTTAGATCTCTCTCTCTCTCTCTCTCTCTCTCTCTCTCTCTCTCATTTTACACTATAAATAACCTTATTTTCATTTGTATTTTCATCTTTTAAGGATATGAAAAATCTCTCCTCATCCAAGTGGCACAATGGAAACACCTCTAGGCTTGTGGGTAGCCTAAGGACGAGGTGAATCTCTAGATAGGGCTAGCTCCCTTGATGTACCAATTTAGATTGAAACTACACCTAAAATTTGGGTAGGGGAAGGGAGAGAGTAAACTAAAATAAAAATATTCTAAAGGAGGTGATACACCAAATATATTGATGACTTCCAACCATTAGCATGTTATACATGAAATCAAGGGACAAACTGAACATACACTTCTCCAATCTGCATCTTCTCACATCAATGTTACATTATGAGGATATGGATGAATGTGAAAAGATAGGAGGACTATAAAATATGCCTTGAATGGCACTAATAAAAATAATAACTCACTAAATCCTTGACATTTCATAGAATACTTCACATGCCCTGCAAGAAGAAATTTTCCAACTGTAAACAGGATACAAGAATGAGATAACATGCTAATGAATCCATAGGCTTCACTAAGCAAGATCCAAAATTCAAGTAAAAAAAGTAATAAAAGTAATGAAAAGGTGAAAATATATATTATTATCAATCAAATGTTATGAAAATGATCAGGGCTTCACCATACTCAGGTGGCACATAAGTTACAATGGCTAGTTCTTATAGAACTTATGAGAGAGAGAAGAAGAGAGAAGTCCAAGGGTCACAAGGAAAATTGTTAAGATAATAAAATTATTTATTAATTCATGATAATAGTATATTATATTAACCATGCAATTTTAGGAAGCACAAGTGTTAATTCAAGGCATGAAACTCTTGAAAATTGACATAAAATTCTTCATTCTGGCTCAAAAAATTGCCTTCATGATTTGGACCTATTTGATCATCCCAAAAATAATTATGGATATTTATGATCATTAAAATTAAGGGTATATATTTTATACATGCCTATCCATGCATTGGTTGTAGGCCTGATCATCTAAAATCATCTGGAAAGGAGTTATCATCATCTGTAGTCCAGAAAACTCCTCTTTCATGCACCCTACACACTTGGCCTCAAAATTGGCATCAATTTTCCATGAAAATATATGGCATGGAGTGGATTCAACTTTTAAATACCTTATATGTCTTTATAAGAATTAGGCACACCTTAAAATCACTTCACTTGAAGTTTTCCACCCTTCTCACTAGCTTGTCCACTAGGCCAATTTTGACTGGCTAAGATGAGATTTTTTTTGAACTTAGGAGTTGTTATGAGGCATGAAATTATTATGGGGAGTTATCAAAATTCTTAATATTTTTCATAATTTTTTTTTTCATATTAAGAATCCTCTTAGAACCTACATAATTCATAAAACTATCCAGAAAATCCTATTTTGTATCCTATCCATACAAATCCATATAACTAAAAAGTATGGGAGGGAGAATAAGTGAGTCCTATACAAATTAAAATGATCATCCTAATAAAAATATGCCATTAGAATAGATTTTCAACTCCATTTCCACAAATTGGTCACTAGGAAGGGTTTGCAAGGGTTTTGAGCAGTTTTGACTCTTAAACATTATTCATAAAAACTTGACATTCAACATACAAATAAATTTCATAAAAATGATGTTCAAGGAATCTGATAACATCTCCAAACTTATTTGGCCCCCATGTAAAGCTTCAAGAGAGATGTGAGCCTTGAAATTTGACCTATCGATCTTGTCTTTCTATTTCCTACATGCTTAAGTTAGTTTCTAAGCCAAAAGTAACCTTTTCATAGTTTCCTTTACATATTATCAGTTTTAAAACATCTTATATGACCTCATAAACATGTCCCAATGGGTTGGAATGCATAACTCATTTTAGAAGTGCAAATGGTCTCTCATTTAGAATCTAAGCTTCACCATGCTTAGTAAGCTTGAATGCACCTTAGAGCTCAAAATGACCTTTTATGGTTTTACTTGCCT
Source organism: Torreya grandis (assembly GCA_037957365.1). Classification (NCBI taxonomy): domain Eukaryota; kingdom Viridiplantae; phylum Streptophyta; class Pinopsida; order Cupressales; family Taxaceae; genus Torreya; species Torreya grandis. The sequence goes on from JARHVA010001267.1 coordinate 2,208,963, forward strand.
CTAAATAGTATATAAAATTCTATCATGATCCCATAATAATTATCTAATAGGATATAAATCATATAAAATACTAGAAGTGAAGATGACTTCCTCATCTAGTACTAGGCTTCACCATTTCTCATAGCCCTGATTGTAACCTTAAGAGTATGGAGAAAACTATTGAGTTTAAACCTCATGTTATTGGTTTTCATGATTTTTATATGTGTTTCAAACTTTATACACCTTATTATAAGGATATTTTATCTTCTAGTCTACTCTTTTGTCCTCATTCTCCAAATCTGCCATTTAGTGTATAAAGGGAGTGCCCTTTGTCTAAGACAAAATAGAGGACACTTACCCTATTTCATTAGATAAGTTAGATATTGGAGTGGACTATCCAAGTGGTAGGTATGTCCTACACAAAAAATAATCCCTTGGTTCCAATAAAAACTCCTCTAAAATCATGAAAAACCAAAATAGACTTTTTAAAGATAGACTGTGTTCATGATAGTCAAAAAATGACTATGTATTGCCCTTTAGAGAGGGTTTATTATGATTTGTTTCCTTGGATTAGGTTCATGAGATGTTAATAAATATTATAAATTAATTCCAATTACTTTTTCATTATAAACCTTGCTAAAACCCCTCATGGTCATGCCCTTTGTTTGACTGGTTTTGTGCTTTGACTGTGTTTCCTGTCTCTTTGGCTAAAAGATGACTCATGTAGGTAGATTTGCCTAATTAAAGCTTGAAAAAACAAAGTAAACAACCTAATTATAACCCCATGGAGTTATTTTTACTTTTTTAAAGTCATTTTCTCCATCTTCATGCTTTACCATCACCTAGACCTACTCCTTTATGCTCATTGCCAACACAGTCATACATAGAGCTGTAGGTGCGTGTTAGGACCTTGAGAGGTCTATGTAAAATTTTATTGCATTGATAAGGGTTCATATGGGACATAATGGATTTTAGGAAGGTTTTCATAGGTTATTTAATCATGTTAACTTCACTTCATCCTATCTACAGGCACTTTGAACTAACCAAATTGAGCTTTCCCTGTACTAATTATGAAACCCTGCATATGATTAATGTAGATGCATACTTGAATGCTTTAGGCTGATAAAAATAATTAAAGGAAATTGTGTCTAATTTCATGGTCATATAAAATTTATTTACTCATTCATCATACTTGTAACATAGCAGTCACCAAGGAACCATCTTCCTCTAGCTCACTGTTTCATATAGTCACATAGTTGGTTGTAGGTGTATATGAGCTATAGTTTAGCTTTGATCATGGTGTTGAAGACCTTAAATTAAGATTGAAATCCACTTAGTGTTTTCCCATATCTGGATTTAACTTGGATGTCCCAAGACTCTATCTAAACATCAAGTTGAGGTCACTAACTATATACCCTACTTTGGGTGGATGTTGAGACTGCTTGTACAGACTATAGGTGTATATGAGGAACATGGCACCGATTATCATCCTCTCTTGAAAATATTTTCCATAAAAATTACTCATTAAAATCATTTAGTAACATTACACTATGGTATCAAGTCCTAATTACAACTTGTCATCCCCAAAATCGGCCACTTGTGTTTGTAGTCAACTTGTTTACGTAGGAAATTATTCTTATGTCTTTTTCCTAAATACAGTCTTATCCATTTGATCAAATAAGTAGAGCAAGTGAAAATAATTTGAAAGATGTCCTGAAGTTGTTTGTGGAGACTTTGTGCTACCATAATTGTCTTTAGCTTGTGTATTTTGTGTTTCAGCACAAAGGATATTGGAAAGGCTTTAAACTGCTTTTATCCTTTATGATCATATACTATGTTGTAGTTTGTGGTGGAGACTTTGGGCTATACTTCATTCTACGGTGTCCTACATACTTAATCAGTAAGAGAAGCAAAAAAAGACTTTGTGCTTTCATGGGTTTATTATGGATCTAGTTTTCACCCGAGAAGTTTTCCTGTTGTTTTATGAACATCATTTCTGAAAAAATAGAAATGGATTCAGTTATTACACAAAATTTTTCCTCTATTTTGTGAACATCATTTCTGAAAAAAGATAAATGGATGGTGTGATTTTACCCCCCAGTTAGTATTTAGTATAGGTTTAGTTTATAATAGTTTATAGGGAGCCTCCCCTTGCTTAGAGGAAAGATTTATCTCATTATGTTGTGACTGATATAACAATTTTGTCTTCAGTTAGTTAATGAAAAAATATTCACCCACCAACTTTTTGGTGACTCCATTGGGGAAGAATGTGCAAGTTAAAGCCTCACACTTCAAGTTGAAGCATTTTTAGTTCTTTTCCATTCTACACTTTGGTAGATCTATGGTATATGTGAAGCCAGAGAGATCAAGGTATTGTTGATCTTGTATTTGAGTTCATAAAATAAAATCATTTTGATCTTTCTCCTCTACGAGCTCACCTCCAGCGAATCAAGAGTTTTCCTCCCACCAACGTCAGGTCTCCAATACCAGATGAAGCTTCTCTTTCCTCTGCTAGTAGAGCTTTGTTTATACATACTCCACAAAAGTTTTTTATCCCTCCTTTCAATCATCATATCATGGCAGCCCAAGGCCCTTGGGGTAACACCTTTGGCCCCCTAAATCTAACCCCACCTTTACATGAACTACCTCGTAGTTCAAGAAAGAATTTTACCAAGTTTTATGGTGATGAAAAAGTTCATCTTGATGAGCATATTGCAGCTTTCTGCATAGCCTATGGTGTGATAGGCATTGAATATGAAGATATAGCGATAAGATTATTCGTATAAATATTGCAAGGCGTTGCCACAGATTGGTTTTGTCATCTTCAAGCTCAGACTATAACTAATTGGAACACTTTCAAGGCCAAGTTTGAGGCTAGGTTTAAACCCGCAGAAGATGCACATGCCTTGTTGGCTTAGCTTACGCAAATGAAGAAGGAGCCTCATGAACCTATGCAAGACTTCATTACTAAATTCAATTATCTGAGGAACATGATTCCTATAATTTCTCAGCCAACACCAAAAAATCTTAAGTGCTTCTTCATCAATTCTCAACTTCCTGAAGTGAGTTTTCTATTGAGGTAGGCTAGCCATATAGATATTTTTGCAGCTCAAATTTTGGAAATCGAGGTCGAAGATGATCTTATCCTTTCAGGTAAGATAAGAAGAGATCCTAACAAAAATAAATTTTCTTCACCTACTGAAAATTATTCTACAAGCACCACTGATCCTATGATGCAAAAGTTATCAAATGAGTTGTTAGCTCTGAAAAGGCAAATAGCCCAAGGAATGTCTGCTCTTCCTTATCAGGATATACCAAGGAAGACATTACCTAAACCATTCATATCAAAGCAATGTAGCCAGGAATCAAGGGTAACCCAATCACCTTCCTCCCGCATAGGGGAAGCTTGCCATTGAAGTAGCACTAATTAACTCAGCAGTTGGTTATCATGAAGATGAACATGATTTCTCTTTCCAACCTGAGTTGGACTAAGAAGATGACGCTAATCTCTTTGCAGAAGGAGAAGAAGAATTAGCTGGCGACTCCAACATTGGTTTTCTAAATTACCAAGATGAAGCTAGAAGAAAGGGAGAAGTGTTTGATGGATCATACACTATTTTTACTAGGTCCTAAAACTAGTCAACTCAAAAAGTTGATAAGGGAAAAGTAGGAGAAGAACCTCAGCCAGTAATTTCAATTGTTAATTGGGGGACTTCACTACCTTTCCATTCAAAGGACCCAGTGATCAATAAGAAAGTAAGTACCTCAAATAACCCTATACCTTCTGCTTCCATTTCTCAAACTAGTCCCACACCCAAGAAAACCCAGAATGATGGACTTCTTTCCTCTATTTCTAGTTCATTTCAGTTATTTGATAAAATTGATCATACTAGGAAGACCAAGATCCAAATGTCTGAGTTTGAATACTTACAAGCCAACCATGAGCAGTTGGATAGGTTGACTGAATGCATCAAAAGCAAAATCGTCCCTACGAGACAAGATTTTTCAAAAGTAACTCATGATCCCCTAAAGAACAAAGCCACCCAAAATAATCTTGTTATTACTCCTCTTGTTTCCCCTGGGAAAATAAAACCTTTCTATGTTTCCCTTTTGATTAATGGTCATAAGTTGAGCAACTATATAATAGACTTTGGAGCCTCTGACAATTTTATGACCACCAAGGTAGCAAACTCTCTCAGTCTTACCTTAAATAAAACTTTTGGGAGATGTTTCTCCATGGAAAAAAAGTAAGTGCCACTTTTGGGTCAAATCAAAGATGTCCAATTTGCATTTTCATCTTTTATAGATAAGAAGATTAAGATGATAGTCTTAGTGGCTAATGTTCTAGCTTCCTATGGAATTCTGTTCGGACGTAATTTTTGTAAGGATGTAGGTGGAGAGTTGAATATGGACCTATCTGAAGCAAGGATACCTATTAAGGGAATCATGCAAAAGTTGATTCCTAAGAAGGAGTAAAAATATATTGTCACCCAAATGTCAAACCCTGAAGCTCAAATTTTGTTTGAATCCTCAAGAATGAGTAATTACTTTCTATCCACTGACGATGTTTCTATTTCATTAGATGAAAGTTCAATGGGTGGCAATTCAAAGAATTCAGATAGAAAATCAGAAGAATTGGTTGAGCAAAGTTTAGGTGAAAAAGGATCTTCCCTCCCTAGCGAAGAGAAATTTTTAAGAAAATCAGAGTCTAATGATGTCTGGATTCTAGAATTTGATGGCAGCTACTCTTCTACCAGTTATGGAGCTAGAATTGTTTTTATATCTCCACAAGAAGATATTTTCCCCTTTTCATATAAGTTGTAGTTCAACAATACCAACAACATCACCGAGTATGAATCTTTATTACTCAGATTGAAATCTGCTCATGCTAAAGGTGTTAAGATTCTTCATGTCCGAGGAGATACTGAATTGGTGGTTTGTCAGGTAAGAAATTTGTATCAAACCGAAAATGAAAGATTATGATATTATCAAAATCTTGTATGGGATTGTATTGAAAGTTTTGATGATTTCAATATTTTTGCGGTGCCTAGAGAGTTTAATGATCATATAGATTCATTGGATGTCTCTTCAACCCTCATGGTTCCTCACAAATATTTCAAAAGGAACAAGTACACTATTGAGTTGGTCTTTCGACCAACTCAATAGTGTACCTGATAATGCCGATCATTGGTAGGTGTTTAATGGTGATAATCAAATTGTTGATTTTCTAGAAAAGATGGATGGTTTTGAGGAGCTCTATTTCAAAGGTAGTACCTCTCTAGCACGAAAATCAATTCCAAAAACAAGTTCATGAACTAGCGAAGAGTTTCTTCAACTCAAAGGGAATAAAATCCTAAAAGGTTTGGTTTCTCTTGAGAAACTATTTGATAAGCATGCAGGTGTATCAAGTAGCAACCAATGGATTGAAGTTCATCCAAAGAGTTCAATCAAGTAAATCTAAGTATCGAAGAAAATCCTAAAATGGTCAACAATGGGAAATGTTGCACTACCAATGAAAAGCTCAAATTCGTCACTCTTCTTCACCGTTACATTGATGTTTTTGCATATTCCTATGATGACCTAAAATCCTTCAGGCTTGATGAAATTTGGCATGAAATTCCTTCCAAGACTGGGTCATTGCCTCACAAGTAGAAGCAAAGGCAATACAATCCCAATATATCAGGTACTATCCTTTCAGAGATCCAGAAGATGTTGAATGCTAGGATAATTTTTTCAATTCACTATTCCACCTAGATTGCCAACATAGTTCCTGTAAGAAAAAAGAATATATAAATTTGTATATGTGTGGATTTCAAGAATCTCAATCAATATTCTCTAAAGGACAACTACCCTCTACCTATCATGGATCAAGTGTTGAAAAAAATAACTGGCTCAGAGATGTTATCAATGTTAGATGGTTTTTTTGGGTATAATCAAGTAGAATTTGATGAAGTCATCAATATAAAAATGCTTTCACTACACCTTGGGGCATGTTTGCATATCACAAAATGCCTTTTGGTTTGATCAACACTGGCACCACATTCCAGAGAGCAATGGACCTTGCCTTCAAAGATTAATTAGGGAAGTTCATCGTGGTATATCTTGATGACTTAACTATCTTCTCCAAGCATCGTATTGATCATATACATCATTTACAACAAGTGCTGGAACACTTTCAACAAAATGGTCTTTCTCTTAATCCCAAGAAGTTAGTTTTTGGGGTTACAAAAGGTAAAATTCTCAGCCACATTGTATCCCAAGAAGGTATAAAAATCAACTAAAAAAAAGTCAGATCTATCCAAAATCTTACTCTACCTACTAGTAAGTCTGCAGTCCATTCTTTCTTCAGAAAGGTGAATTTTCTATGAAGGTTCATCCCAGAATTTGCAAAAAAAACCCACCACATTGTCGACATGATGAAGGATAAAGCTAATTTCTAATAGACTGTAGAAGGCACAACAACATTCAAAGATATTAATAAGGCTATTACTCATTCCCCAATCCTAGTTTGTCTAGATTATACCAAAGACTTCATGGTATACAGTTATGCTTCTGAGCACACACTTTCAACCATTTTGGTTCAACAAGACAAAGAAAGTGTGGATTTTCCCATATCATTTATGAGATGCCCTCTCAAAGATCATGAATTGACGTATTCAATTATGGAGAACCATGCTTATGCAGTGGTTAAGGCGATAAAATATTTCCAGTTCTATATCTTGAATTCATACACTGTTGTTTTGGTGCCTGATACCACAGTGAAAGCTATTTTAACTCAGTAAGAGTTTGGTACAAAAAGGGGAAATTGGATTGCCAAAATTCTAGAGTTTGATCTTGATATCAAGCCTACTAAGCTGGTGCGGGGAAGAGGTCTCTGTCAATTAATTGCTGAAAATGTATCAGAAGAAATATGACATGAAGAGGCAGTGACTAATGACATGCCAACAGTTATTTTTGTTACTAATATTGATGAGTGGTATTATAATATTGCTCATTTTTTTACTTATGGTGAATGTCCTACACATCTATCTTACAAAAAAAAGAGAAATGTTAAGTTTGTTGTTTCCAAAATCAGCTCAGCTCATTTTTAGAACAACCCCCTGCGAAACTTGTCTGTTTCGCCCTTTGTTTCTCTAAGTCTATTTTCAAGATGGGTTTTTCTCATTCTCGTCTTGTCCCAACTGCACCATTTGAAATTTGTAAGATCTTTTCATTACATTTTCCCCAAAATGTGAAGGTTATTACGGTCTCAATACGATTAGGGGACCAAAATCTAGCTTTTTCAGAGTTAGTATTTTTCTTTCATTTTCATGCACGGGTGGCAAATTTTACCGCCAGTGCATTTTTACCTTTGACATGCAGGAGTAGCAAAATTTGCCGCCCCTACATCTGGACATGCACGGGCAGAAAATTTTGCCACCCCTACATTTTTTTCATCTCTCACATGTAGGAGCAACAAAAATTTTTGCCCCTGCATGTCCCTTCTAATTCCCAGTGCAAGGGCGGTGATTTTTGTTGCCCTTGCACTACCTCAATTTATGTGTGCAACATTTATTACCATACACGTTGGGTTTTTGGGGTTAATTTTCACCCCATTTAATCCAATTTAACCTCATTTAACTTCATTCTTTCCTCTCCTCCTCCTACCTTCTACCTCTAGATGATCCAGCGAATGGGTAAAAGTGCATTTTGACAGATTTGAGCTCGTAGTGCGTATGGTTTTCCAGGTATGCCTTATATTTGTCTTGTATTTCTTTTTGTTCCTTCTCTTAAATTTTGCTTTCATTCTTATTTTGTTTTTCCTCATTTCTTCCCTTCTCCATCGGCCTTCCAGGCTTCCTCTTCGTGTTGGGTTGGTGAAATTCACCACCTTCCCTTGCCCACAAATTTATTGCTCTAACCTTCATGGGTGGCAATTTTTGCCACCCTAGTCATGCCCTACCCTCATGATCTGCATGGGTGGCAAATTTTTCCACCGATGTAGGTCAGGACGCATGGGCAACAAATTTCACCACCCATGCAATTTCATCTAAAAACATGCATGGGCAGTGAAATCCACCACCTGTGCCTCTTGTTTGTCCCCTCGCATGTGCGGGTGGCAATTTTTGTCACCTGTGTCTTTTTTCCTCAACCTGCATGGGCGGTGAAATTTACTGCCGACATAGGCTGAAGTGCATGGGTGGCAAATTTCACCACCCCTACATTTTCCCCTTCACCTACATGGGCAGAAAATTTCTCTGCCTGTGCCATTTCCTTCTCCCTCTTGCATGCGAGGGTAGTGAAATTCACCGCCCCTGCATGCAGTTCTTTCCTCATGCTTGGGCAATGATTTTTGCTGCCCTTGCAGTTTTCCTCCAAATTTCTCCAACTCTGGAGAGATCTTAATCTTTTTCATTTTTCCACCTCCTCTCCTTTTTTCCCTCATTTTTGACCTGATTTTCGACCCAGCCTTGTGAAGTGCCCTTCCTTGGTCATGATCACCCAACGTGTAAATTCCCTAATTTGCCTACTATTCCCTAATTACACAATCATGATTGCAGTTTCCACTAAAGATTCTTGTTCATTGGCAGCTGCTCAATCAAGACCAGTTCCAATGACTGAGGCTTCTCTAAAAAAGTCAAAAGCCATGAAGTACCAATACTAGGGCATTTTTTCGATCACTTCGGTCACTTCTAATGTTGACAACATTAGAGATACAGAGATTGGCCACATGGATATGGCTGAGTTCATGACCAGAACCAAGGCAATGAACCCAAGCTCTGAAATGAAAAGGATCATCGAGAGCAACATATATCTAGTTACCACTTTCTCAATAGCAGCACATCATACAGAGTTCATCCTCCAGTGCACCCAGTTCTACAACAAAGAGACCAAATCAGTCTCTAATGCCAGCAGCAACACAACGTGATAATTTAGCTGGACCCTAAATTCACTGATAAAGTTTTCATGTGCCCTCTTTCTACTGAAGTACTAAGAATTGACTTCGTAAAAGCACAGAAAGAGTATGACAAGGACCCTAAAAGGGCAAAGAAGGTGATGAATCACAGATGGCTTAAAGCCCCCAAAACCAACATGTCCAGGTGGCCACAAAATTTCCTGAGGAGTGATTTCATTAAAGAGGTTGGTGACTTGATTACTCTCTTCAACAGGGTATGAGCCTGCCTTCTTCACAATTCCATGAGTGGATGTACCCCTTTATCAAGATCATCCTCCAAGGGAAGTAGGTCATCTTCTGGGGTCAGCAGATCAGCAACGCTCTTCATGAGCAACTGACCAAGGTACAAACTACTTCAAAGTTCTATATGACTTCATACTTGGTGTACATAGTTGCTTTAATGCGAACCTTCCCAAGTTTGACAACTGAAGGAGACAAGAAGACCACCCCAGTCTACTCATATTACCCTTAATTAACACTCTAAGGATCAATCTACCATTTTAAGAGGGTAAATGACGCCTTCTTCATAGTATTTTTATGCCTCTTTGACCCTCAGCTTGAATAGAAAATAATATCTTATGAAGCCTGGATGGTCGTCAATGACTATAGCTGTATGTTCCTACAATTTCCCTCCTTCTGCTATCTTTGGGTTGGCTTTTTCCAAGGTTATCGCCATATGCTCCCCAGATTTCTTTTTGACAAGCTAGTTCTAATGGAGCTGTGTAGACAAATGGTTGTCATACACACTAGGCAAATGGAACTGAAAAATCCAAGTTTCAAGTTTCCAATTGAAATTGATAGATACTCGATTTTGACAGTAGCCAAAGAAAAGGTCATGGAAACAAAGATGCAGCTAGTTACTATGAAACAGTTCAAGAGGAGGGACAAGTTTGACTATAGGGGTGTCAAGGACATGATCAGAAGAAAGACTCAGTTTCATGAGCCTATGATCGAAGACATCTAGGTAGATCTAAGGACAGCTAAAGAAATCAGGAGGATGGACTACAACAGGCTGACCTTGGAACAAATCAAATATTTGGGGCTTGCGGATATTTCCTCCAATTTGGTTGATGATAAGAATATTATCAACAGCAGGTACCTGGCCGAGAAGGTTGTTGACTCTCCTCTTCCTCCTATCCAGTGGTCCCAAAAATAATTAACTTCTTTGAGGAAGAGATTTGAACCAATATTGGCTAACACCAATGATTGGTTAATAGCCAAAGGGATCACGTTGAAAGAGTTCATTACAAGATCAGAGGCTGAATTCCAAGCAAAAATGAGGAAGAAAGCAGAAAATAGGACCAAGAACAAAGGTGATGTTCCTTCCCCATCTAGGCCTCACAAGCCTAGAATCATCTTTGTTTCCAAGAAATTGAAGGTTGTTGAGGAGCCAAAATCAATGGCTAAGGGAGTTAGAGAACAAAGCTCCCAAAAATAGGCAGCTCAACAAATGGAGATAGATGACAGGCCCTCAGAGCAGCAAAGGACTGAGCCTCTACCTTCCCAAGAAGGGGCATAACCACTTACAGACGTCTCTCCTTCACCACCTCTTTCTCCTATCAATGTTCCTTCTTCTGAATCCACCTCTCCTTCCAAATTCATGTTTGGCAATCCTCGAGGTGCTTTTGGAGATACTCTTCATTCCTCTGGATCTATTCCTAGTCTAACATCTCCTTCCTTCAATCTAGGAGAAAGCTCTACCCTTGATCAATTAATGGCCGGTACGGTTTCACCAGTTGCTCCAATTGAAACCACTATTACCACTAGCAGTGCAAAAGTTACCACGATAACACCAGCTATAGGAACCATTACCACAATAGGTACTTCTTCTCTCCCTCCTTAGATGTCAGCTTTCATGCCCAAAAGAAAGAAGCTAGCCATCTCTGTAGATAACTTCAATTTTAGAAAGATAGTGTCGGTGAAAGCTAAGGCCTCTAAGAGACCAAGGATCCTCTCAAAATTGGTTGAGGAAAAGGGGTATAAATTTATGGAAATAGCTAAACCACTGCAGGACACAACCCTTGAGGGTTTTGACATGAGCAGTTATTCCATCTCTCATGTTGAACTTGGAAAAGTTACTCATGAAGGTGCGAAAAGCAATCTACAATCTGCAATGGACATCATGGTCTAAAAATTTGACTAGAAAAGGAAATGAAAGACTACTATAAGGCCAAGGCAGAGCAATTGACTATAGTAGTCAAGAAATTCACCCTTGCCCCTGAAGCGGCAATCCCAGAGGCCTTTTCCATAGACGACCCTGTCATTCAAAAGGTTGAGAAAACCTATATGAAAGGGAAAGTGCTAGAGGATTACATTGAGAAGATGCACACTTAGGGAATTTCCTTACTTACAGAGGTTTCTGAAAAGACAGACAAAATGAAGAAAATGAGGACGGATCTAGAGGACCTTGTCTCACTTATTTCTCAGGACATTGACAGTATGGAGAAATATCTTGGCAAGTGGAGGGAAATGAAAGATCTGAAGAAAAGCACCTTGATTTCCATCAGTGTTATTTCCAGCAAAGATTCCTATGTTAAGATTAAGGAATCACTAATATACAGGGTTCAGGTACTCAAGGAGCTGATTGAAGATCTCGAGTCTTCTAAGGATGCTAGTGAGAAAAGAGACACAGGCCTATTGAATAGACTGGAAGAATTTCCTTGTGACCTCACCTCCAGGGATAATTAATTTCCTTCAGTAGAAGAGATAATCGAGGATTCAGAGGTATAATTCAGAGGGATTTTGAAGAAAAAGCATTCTCAATGACTTTTGTGGATAACATTTTAGATACTCAGTTGACTCTGGATAATCTAAGATTCAGGTTAACGAGTCATGCCAAGGCAATCATAGCATTGAAGGATGTTGTAATTAGGGCCAGGGTCATCTTCAAGAACACCATTGCGCCAGATAGTATAGGAATTCAGGCATCTATCGCTATGTATGATGCTCATCTGAAGAAGTCCGGTGGCAAGAGCTGAACCTTTTTCCCCTTCTCTCTTCTTTTTCTCTTCTCATGCACTTTTGTCATTTAAAAGTGCATGCAATTTTGTAATGTGTAATTACATGTAAAAAATCTAGAAAAATATCTCAAAAGTCAAAGATGACTCATCTTTGACCAAGATATTTTTATATTTTAATCTTTTTAATTTTGAAGGTTTCTCCCTATATAGAGAGGGGACCTCTTTTGTAAATGGATCTCTGATGATTGAGAGCAAAAACTCTGCTGAAATTGAGACACTTCTTGAGACTTTGTGCTCAACTTGTAAATCATATTTTGTTAAATGAATGAGAAGCAGGTTTATTTCAGACTTTGTGTTGAAGTTATCTATGTTATTTAGGAAATAAGTTCTTATGTCCTCTTTCCTGATAATCTCTTATTTATTTGATTTAATAAGCAAAGTGTGCGTGTTGACATTATTTGGGGACGTTTCTAAAAGATAGAAGAGAGACTTTGAGCTACTTTCATTTTGGTGATCCTATTATCCTTTGTAGTTTCAGGCAAAGACTTTGTGCTTTGTTTCACTCTACGGTTACTCGTATTCTGGATCAGTGAAGGAGACAACGAAAGACTTTGTGCTTACATAGGTTTCTTTGTTTAGCTTTGTTACTTACTTCAGGGGATTTTCTGCTCTACGTTGGATACCATTCCTGAAAGAAGAGGAATGTTGTTGGCTAATGACCAGGATCTCTCTCTCTTGTTCCTTAAGCATCACCTCTGAAAAAAGAGAGTTGGATGTTGTTATACCACCCCAAGTGTTATTTTTTGCTTAATCATATATACATATAACATATAAATATTTATAGGGAACCTCCCCTTGATGAGAGGAGAGATTTACCTCATCCAGATCTGGTAAACCCATACTTTTTGTGGCGTAAATCTCCCTGTGTTGTGGTTGATATACCTATTTTGTCATTAGTTAGTTGACAACAAAATATTCACCCAACAAAGTTGAGAACTACTAACTATGTTTTGTGGGATAATGGTTTGTATAAAAGAAGCCTTGATGGGGTATTTCTTTATTGCATGGATAAAGTGCAATAAAGTAAACTTTTGGAGTCCTTCTATAACTTGGCTTGTGGAGGAAATTTTTTTACACCTGTGACTGCTCATAAAATTCTATGAGCTAGATATTATTGGCCTACTCTGTTTCAAGATGCATACAATTAGGTACGTAGATGTGATTTATTTCAACAGTTCATTGGGAAATCTAAGTTGGTTGCATTACCCCTTAAGCCTGTGGTGATCGAAGAGCCTTTTCAGCAATGGGGTATTGACTTCATTGGCATCGTGAACCCATCCTCAAGTGTTGGACATAACTATATCCTCACTGCAATAGATTATTTTACTAAGTGGGTGGAAGCCATTCCAGTCAACCATGCCACTTCAAGAAGTGGTGTGTAATTTCTTGAAGGAAAATATTATTTCCCATTTTGGAGTTCTAAAAAAGATTATAGCAGATAATGCCTCATGTTTCTCTTCTTAGAATATTACTAACTTTTGCTACAATCATAGAATTATTCTTTCCCACTCTTCAGACTATTATCCATAAGGAAATGGCTAGGCCAAATCGAGTAACAAAAATCAGGTTACTATCATCAGGAAATTGGTTGATCACAATCAGAGGACTTGGCATAAAGCATTGTTTGATGCTCAATGGACAGATAGGATTATGCCTAAGAGGGCAATAGGTATGTCCCCATTCCAACTTCTATATGGTCTAAATGCAGAAATACCCATTACCTTGGAATTACCAGCATTGAAGTTGGCAAAGACAATAGAAGATTCAACTTTTGAAAGTTCTATTGATAGAAGAATCATGTGTCTAACTGAGTTAGAAGAGAAATGAACTATAGTAGTGGACCACATTGATAAACATCAAAATTAGGTGAAGAAACTTTTTGACTAGAAAGCAAGGATTCATGAGTTTCAGATTGGAGATCAACTCTTGTTATGGGACAAGAGGAGAGAACCAAAGGGAATGCATAGAAAATTTGATTCCTTGTGGAGAGGTCCATTCACCATCCATCAATTTAGTGGTGATAATAGTTTCTTATTGAGATATCAAGATGGGACGTCGTTCTCACTACCTTGTAGTGGGCAGCATCTAAAGCACTTCAATCCTTAAAGTATCAGATAAGTCCAGTCGTACATTTATATAGTCTTTATTTGTTTTGTGTTGTTCATTTAGTTTTTTTGGCATCTTTCTATTTTTGGGTGGCTTGACTTCATGGCCCAATGGCATGGATGAAGGCACTTAGAGTCTAGATTCTACTCTCTTCGATTGTTTTAGAGTACAATCAATGGAAGTTCCCCAATTGGAGCCTGCTTTTGTCCCCAAAATTGACCACTCATTTTTGTAGTCAACATGTTAACCATTTTGGTCTTGCAGGCCAAAAAATAGTTTTCTTCCTTCTCAAAAATGTTCTGAGCAATCAAGTTATCCAATTATCCAAGTCTTTTCGGCAAAAGGAAATCTCTCATTTTCAAAGGGTTTTTCAGTCGAGAAAATGAATAAGGAATAATTCAAAAAACTTGAAGGCATTTTCTAAAATTGATAAGGATGGTTTGACATCGAGGTTTAATGATATATGGTTCAACAATGGGGTTCAATGATTTGAAATGAACGCCACTGAACCATTGAACCATTGAACCGTTGAACCATTGAACTCTGCTTCAAAATGGTTCAAAGGTTCAAAATAGTTCAAAAAGGTTTGAGCGAAAGGTTCCAAAGAGAGGTTCAAATAGTTAGTTCAATGATACATTGAATTGAACTCATTAGAAGACTGAGCGAACGTAACTCTTTGCAAAACATAAAATATTGAGCTGCTAAACCATTGAACCAGTGAACTCTAAAAAGATGGTTCAAGTTTCAAAATGGTTCAAGTGACCGGTGATGTCCTCACGAACGTTAAATACAAGATAATGGAATAAATTTTAATTTTCAAATAATGCAGACCCAAGGACAAACTCAGTTATTCGCTGAGCAAGGAGCTAAAGAAGCCAGCAGAAGGAGAGACGATAACCCTAAGAGCTTGGATCAACAGGAAGAGACAAAATATAGTAAGGAAAGAGGGAATCAAATATAGAATCTAGAAGCATCAGTGGAAGAGTTATTCTAGTGGGTGGAATAGTCCACCAGGTGGATATTAGAGAGTGCAAGCATTCAATGGCGTGGCCTATTTTTCTTCATTTGAGTAAAGATGAGTGGACAGTCATGTAAGTATCATAAAGAGGAGCGGCCTTTCCTTTTAGAGGATCAGGCAACCCATGCTTTGGAGAAGACATTTTATATGATTCAAATGCCAAAGTCAAGACTAGTAGCCTGCTCCAGCATGGCCCCTGCACAAAACTTCCTCTTTCCAATGCATTCAATGCAGCATGGGCCATTTTATGAAAACAAGTGCCAAAGACTTTCTTTGGATGCTATATATTGTAATCTCTCATTTTGAATGAAGGAGATATCTCAATTATTAGAAGCAAAACTCTACCTAAATTGAAAGGCATTTTTGAGACTTTGAGCTCAGATTGTTAATCATATTTTATCAGGTGAATGAGAAAGCAAGTGACCTTTCAAACTTTGTGTTGAAATAACTTGTGTTATGTAAGAAATTGTTCTTATGTTTTTTTTCTAAATACAGTCTTATTCGTTTGATCAAATAAGTAGAGAAAGTGAAAATAATCTGGAAGATGTCCTGAAGCCGATTGTGGAGACTTTGTGCCACCATAATTGTCTTTAGCTTGTGTATTTTGCATTTCAGCACAAAGGATATTGGAAAGGCTTTGAATACTTTTATCCTTTGTGATAATATACTTTGTTGTAGTTTGCGGTGGAGACTTTGGGCTATACTTCATTCTACAATGTCCTACGTACTTAATTAGTAAGAGAAGCAACAAAAGACTTTGTGCTTTTGTGGGTTTCTTGTGAATCCAGTTATCACCCAAGAAGTTTTCCTGTTGTTTTATGAACATCATTTTTGAAAAAAGAGAAATGGATTTAGTTATTACATAGTATTTTTCCTCTATTTTGTGAACATCATTTCTTAAAAAAGAGAAATGGATGGTGTGATTCTACCCCCCAGTTAGTATTTAGTATAGGTTTAGTTTATAATAGTTTATAGGGAGCCTCCCCTTGCTTAGAGGAGAGATTTATCTCATTATGATGTGACTGATATAACAATTTTGTCTTCAGTTAGTTGACAACAAAATATTCAACCAACACAACCTTAGTTGAAAAAGGGGTCTCCTTTGACTCCAAGCTATAGATAACATTGACTATTTTCAGTGTATAAATGGGCAAATCTAAGGTTCCCAACAACCATCTTCCACTCATCCTTTGCCCCTAAAAATTTGTATAACTCTTCTTAATGATAGAGGATTGAAATAAAAAACATAAGGATGAAACAACAATCTTTATACCCCTATTACAAAATGTCATCAAAACACCTAAAAATCTATTTTCATCTTTTGGGGAAAGAAGGCATGAACACTATCATTTGAACTTTTAGTATGATTGTCAACCTCCATTGATGATTTAACATTGAAAATAGGTCTGTCATGGACTGGCCTAAACACTAGGACCTCAAAGAGAGTTCCATCATCAATCTCAACACCTCAAAATGGTTCTTTTATTCTCTGTTAGATCACCCGTAGATGTTGATTTTTAGTATATACAGGCAATGGGTAGAATGTGGAAAATATGCATTGATTTATACCTCTCATTAATTTTATGTCCATATCAAAGACTTAAAATTCATTTTTAACATCTCCAATATCTTGAAAACACTACAAAATCTCCCATCATAAAATGACATCATTAGAAGGCTCTGTAGGTGTGTACTTTAATGGTTGCCTAACTACACATACTATACATGACTACTATCAAGGTCTTTTATGCTACTTGGGGTATCCAAAATGACTTATAATACCAAAATAAAATTAAAATTACATTTGATAGTCCCATTTTCTCCTTTATAATCATGATCAATGTTAAAAAACATGGTTGTAACTAAGAACATGTAGAGAGTTGATGGTGAGTGTGACAAGACTAGGTGTTTACATGGAGTCATAAGACCAAAAATTAAATAATATGGTATATATGGAACTAAAACATGTAAAAAAACATATTATACTCATTTGAATCTCTTGCAAAGAATACAACCTTCTGTAAGTAGTGAATTTGATTACTATCTCTCCTGAAACTTCAACTTACAAACTAAACTAAATTTATAATGATATCTTAACCAAGCATGGAAATCATAATAATATGGATAAAACATCATCTATAATCAAACTTAACAACTGTTTTGTATGGACTTAAAAAAAATGGAGCAAAACCTATAGGGTGCATGAAACAACAAGAAAAAAAGTACAGTCAACTTCATGAGGATGGTTAATGAATCACAAGCCACCATTATTCAAAATATTTATATTTAAATGAATTTATATAATATTATTATCAACTCCCAAAATTATTTATCTTGAAACCTCATGATTTGTCTGTACTAAGCACAAACCTATAGGCTATTTTTGCTTGCCAAGAAGGATGAAAAGGGAGCAAAACATTTTTGGGCCAAAAATAGCACTTATAGAGCATGTAAATAATTTATATGGATCTAAGGAATCTAAAGAGTCATATTTAAACCTTCTCCCATTTGTCACACTTCCCAATGAGATGTACAAGTGCCAAACTCTCTTTTTTCTCAAGAAAATTGCCTTTTATTCTGAAGAACTTGCTACCTTTTAGTTATGTCATTTGATTAAGATCTCTTAGGACACATGGAATGTTACATCATATTTTATAACCTTCACACTTCCAAATAAATCTATACAACTCATTAAATGCCCCTTTTTTAACCTCAAAATGATAAAAATAACTAAAAAGACTAAGGACCAAGGATAGTATAACATAAAATGACCTAAAAGTTAAGTTTTTATCTAAGGGTGCCCTAATTTGACCTTAAATTCAAATTTTCTCAACAATATGGTGACTCAAAGGGGTAGCATGCCTACTATGCTAACTAGACTAGTAGCACTATTAGTCCATTGGTCTTAGGAGTCATCTAAAGTTTGAGATAAACAATGAGACCTTTGACCATTAACCACAATATTGACCAAGATAAGATAAATAATTGACTATCTCACCTACACAAAGTAAAGGACACACACAAAACAAAGGACACACATAAAACAAAGCAAATGAACTAACAAGACACACACCTATGCTCAAGGAACTTAGGAAAAATAGGAAGAAAACAACTATATACAACTAAAAATCAAGTATACCTCCCTTTCCAGGATCAAAAGGAAAGTTTATTACATCTCTTTCTTCATAAGATGGATCATGATGCCAAGCATGTTGCTCTTTAGATTGAACACTTGATAGATCATATCTACTTCTTAACACCTCAATTTTTATGATCTCAAGTGGACCATATTCAAATAGGTTTATAATGTAAAATTATTCATCTTGGCCTTGTACACATACTTCATGTTGCTGCCTAATCTTCATCTCATGATCAAATTTCATCTTCTTTGTAGGCATGATCTCAAGAGGAGTAGTTTCATGTTATTTTGAAGGTTGAGGGTAGTAGAATTTTGTATTGACCTCCAAAGGCTGATGTGGACTTTTCTCTTGTTCATATATAACATGTTGGACAATATCATCTTGCTCATCACTTGGAATCAACTCCAATGGAATAGTAGACCCCTTAAGAGACTCAAACTCATTGCAAATGTCTTCAAATTGATGATACAAGTCGTCATATTATTTTTTATCATCACTATGAAGGGGAAAAATAATATAATATCCTTCATCCTCTTCCTTAGAATCCAAAAGGACTTCATCCAGGATTTCTTCTTCAACACAAGGAAGGCATTCTTCATCATCAACCAAACAATAAGAATTAATACAAGGGCTTACCTCTTCTTCAACACTTAGGACCTCTTGAGGGATCTCAAATTGTGTCTCAGCTATCATAATCTGATCTTTCTTCTTAAGGGCTACAAGATCTTCCATTTCTTTCTCCTTTTTGGTGATGCCAAGACTAGGCATCTTAAAATCTAGTGACCTAGCCCATTGAGGCTGCCAAGGAGTTGCAATTTCCTCAAGTAAGAGTTTTTAATTTTAATTAACCAAGTGATCTTATTTAGGTTCCCATACCATAAGTACATCAAGGAAAAGGGTGATGGGAGGAGGAAAAGATGAACTGTTGGTGGAGGTGGAACATAGGGATCAAAATCGGGCTGAGAATGAAAAGTAAGAGGTTATTTTGGGTGTTCTTGGGGAAGGGGAGGCAAACCTTAGGCTAAAATGGCTTGGTTATCTTCCTTCCACTTGATAATCACTTCACTCACATCTGATCTAGCTTGAACGCTTTCTTGAGGAGGGGTAGATGGGGTGACTTGCATAGAATCAACTTCTTTCTCAACTTCACACTCCTTAACAATTCTTCTATCCTCTTTATTCACCCATGATTCCACTATCTTACTCTAGCTTAGGATATTAGGATTATAAGTCTTATCTTAGGGTGGTGATGCAACTTGAGGAGTGGGTGAAGTGTTCAAAGAATTTGGAATCACCTTAGGCTTATATTCTCCACCTTTTCTCCAACTTGGAATCTCATAGGTAGGGGTCACTCCTTGAGATGGGGATGCAATGCAAGAGAGAAATGAGGAATTTAAATCCACTTATTTTTCTGCTTAAATGGACTACTTCTTATGCATATTATCCAACTCAATCTACCTATTAAGATTAGCTTCAAACATAAGGTTTCTCCTTTCAACTCTCTCTTCTAACTGATTGGGAAAAGGGTGACTTTGATAAGCTTAATTGAGCTCATGAGTAGGGGTCAAATAGGACTGATAAAAACCTTGTGTAAGTGTAAATGAAGTTTGATAGGTTTTTTGAGGCTTCCTTTCATAAATTCTTAGCCTATCTTCTAAGGATGAAACTAGGCCACTCACATCTAGCATCTCACTTGTGAGCCTTTGCTAATTGGCTCTCTCAATAGGTGCCCACGCTCTTCTGACTAGCTCTAATGGATATTTCACATTATGAATAATATGAATAGGAACATCTTAACCACATCGCCTTTGTGTGTCAAGATCTAACATATACCTCTCATAGCCTAAAAATGTTTGTTTGAAATTAGAAAAAGATTGACTTAAGAAGTGGCTAGGTTGACTAGGAGAAGCAAGACATTGAGAAGGTTGGATATAGGACTGATAACCTTCATGAATGGGCTGATAGGGATCATTTGAAGCTGATGGAGGTCATAGTGAGGTTGTTAAGGATCATGAAAAATCTAGACAAGAACTTGTTCTTGTTGATAGGGAATGCCATAAGCGTGAAATGTCTCACCAACTTGTGTAAAACAAAACTCAACACCAAAGTCATCCATGAAACTTTATTGAAAGCAAGAACACAAATAAATATATTACCAAAAATATTCAAAAGATAACCTATGCTATTTGACCAGCTGATATAACTTTGGAATCACCATTGATGCTTGGATAGATGCCTCCAAAGGCTGATTGTTACAAGACAACACCAAAAATATTTCAACCTCTTGGACCAAGAATCCCACAAGGCATGAAAAAAATTATTGTCACTTGGATTTTCACCATTTTATGATATGGAAAATATCTCCTCATCCAAGTGTCATAATGGAAACACCTCTAGGCTTGTGGGTAGCCTAAGGATGAGGTAAATCTTGAGATAAGACTAACTCCCTTGATACACCACTTTGGACAGTAACTACACATAAAATTTGGGAGGGGGAAATGGAGAGAGATAACTAAAATAAGATATTATAAGGGAGGTGATACACTAAATATATTGATGACTTCCAACCAATAGCATGTTACACATGAAATCAAAGGATAAACTAAACACACACTTCTCCAATCTGCATCTTCTCTTATCAATGTTACATTATAAGGTTATAGATGAATGTGAAAATCTGGGAGGAATAGACAAGAGGCCTTGAATGACACTAGTGAAAATACTAACTCACTCAATCTTTGACATTTCCTAGAACACTTCACATGCCCTGCAAGAAGAAGCTTTTCAATTGTAAATAAGATGCAAGAATGAGACAAAATGCTAAGGAATCCATAGTCTTCACTAGGCAAGATCCAATATTAAACTAAAACACACTAATAAAAATCAATAAGAGGTAAGAATTATTAGTATTATTTATCAAATGGTATGAAAATGAGCAAGACTTTACCACACTCAGGTGGAACATAAGTTACAATGGCCAAAATGGCTAGTTCTTATAGAACGTGAGAGAGAGAGAGAAGAAGATAGAATTTCAAGGTTCACAAGGACACTTGTTAAGAATAAAAAATTAGTTAATAATACATGAGAAGAGGATATGGGATGATCCATGCAAGGTTAGGAAGCACAAGTGTCAATTCAAGGCATGAAACTCTTGAAAAGTGGCATAAAACTCTTCATTCTGTCTTATAAAATTATCTTCATGGTTTGGACCTATTTAAACATCCCAAGAATTATTAGGGATAGGTATGATGATTATAATTAAGGGGATGGATTTTATACATGCCTCTCCACGCATTGGTTTCAGGCCTGGTCATCTAGAATCATCTGGAAAGGAGCTATCATCATCTACAGTCCAAAAAACTCCTCTTTCATGTACCCTGCACACTTGGCCTAAATATTGGAATTAATTTTACATTAAAATAAATTAGAGTGAGTATATTACAAATTTAAATACCCTCCATGTACTTATATACATCAGGTACACCTTAAAATCACTCTACTTTAAGTTTTTCACCCTTCTCAGTAGCTTATCCACTAGGCTAGTTTTGACTAGCTAAGATGAGAGCTCTTGTTGAGGAACTTAGGAGTTTTTATAAGTAATTAAATTAATGTGGAGAGTTATCAAAAGTCTTAATATTTCTCCCAATTTTTTTTCATCTTTAGAATCCTCCTAGAACCTACATAATGCACAAAATTGTCAATAAAATCCTATTTTGTACCCTATCCATACAATTTCATATAGATAAAAATAATGAGAGGGAGTCTCAGTGAGGCCTCTATAAATTAATATCATCATTCTAATCAAACTATGCAATTATAATATCTTTCCAACTCCATTTCCACAAACTGGTCACTATGAAGGGTTTACAAGGGTTTTGAGCAGTTTTGACACTTAAACATTATTCATAAAAACTTGACGTTCAAATTGAAAAAAAAATTGATAAAAATTATGTTAAAGGACCTTGATAACACCCCAAAAATTCTTTGGCCCCCATGCAAACTTCAAGAGAGATGTGAGCCTTCAAATTTGACCTATCAAGCTTGTCTCTCTATTTCCTACATGTTTAAGCTAGTTTATGAGCCAAAAGTGACCTTTTCATAGTTTCCTTTGCATCTTATCAGTTTTAACACATATTATATAGCCTAATAAACATTCCCCAATGGGTTATAATTCATAACTCATGTTATAAGTGCAAATGGCCTCTCATTTAGAATCTAGGCTTCACCATGTTTAGTAAGCTTAACTACACCTTAGAGCTCAAAATGAACTTTTATGGTTTTCCTTGCCTCAAAATAGTTTATAAAGTTATATCATGATCCAATAATAATTATCCAATATTCTATAAATCATATCAGAGACTATAAGTGAAGATGACTTCCTCATCTAGTACTAGGCTTCACCATTCCTCATAGCTCTGACTGTAACCTTAAGAGTATGGAGAAAAATATTGAGTTTAACCCTCATTTTCTTGGTTTTAATGATTTTTATAGGTGTGTTAAAAATTTATGCACCTTTTTATAAGTCTATTTTAGCTTCTTGTCTACTCTTTTGTCCTCATTCTCCAAATCTACCATTCAGTGCATAGAGGGAAGTGCCCTCTGTTTGAGACAAATTAGAGGGAACTTACCCTATTTCATTAAAAAAATTAGAGGCATATAAAAGTTGTATGGATGTATTAAACAAAAAATAATCCCTTGGTTCCAATAAAAACTCTTCCAAAAGCATGAAAAACCAAAACATATTTTGTGAAGATATATGTGTTCATGACAGTCAGAAAATGACTATGTATTGCCCTTTAGAGAGGGTTTATTATGCTTTATTTCTATGGATTAGGTTAATGATATGTTAATACCTCTTATAAATTTATTAAAATCACATTTTAATTATAACCCTTTCTAAATCCACTCATGGTCATGCCCTTTGTCTGACTGGTTTTGTGCTTTATTTGTGTTTCCTATCTCTTTGGCCAAATAATGACTCCTGTAGGTAGAGTTGCCTAATTCAAGCTTGAAAAAACAAAATAAATAAACTCATTATAAATCCATATATTAATTTTGTACTTTTTTAAATCCATTTACTCCATCTTCATGTTTTACCATTACCTAGACCCACTCCTTTATGCTCATTGCCAACACAGTCATACACAAGGTTGTAGGTGCGTGTTAGGACCTTGAGAGGTCTAAGTAAACTTGTATTGAATTTTTAATGGTTAATATAGGTAATCATGTCTTTTATTAAGGTGTTAATATGTTATTTAATCATATTAAATTCAATTTATCCTCTCTACATGCACTTTAAACTAACCAAATTGAGTTTTCCCTGTACTAACTATGAACCCTTGCATATGATTCTGGTAAATGCATACTTGAATGATTTAGGATGATAAAAATTATTAAAGGAACCTATATATAATTTTATGATCATTTAAAATTTATTGACTCATTCATCATACTTGAAACATACCCGTCACCAAAGAATCATCTTCTTCTAGCTCAAAGAACCATCTTCTTGTAGCTCACTGTTTCATACAGTCACATAGTTGGCTATAAGTGTATATGAGATATAGTTTAGATTTGATCATGGTGTTGAAGACCTTACATGAATCTTGAAATCCATTTAGTGTTTTCCCATATCTGTATTTACCTTGGATGTCCCAAGACTCTATCTAAGCATCAAGTTGAGGTCACTGGCTACATACCCTGTTGTGGGTGGATGTTGAGACTGCTTGTATGGACTGTAGGTGTATATGAGGAACATGAAACCACTTATCATACTTTATTGATAGTATTTTAGGTCAAAATTACTCATTAAAATAATTTATGAATATTCCATTATGTTATCAAGGCCTAATTGCAACCTTAGGTGAAAAAAGGGTCTCCTTTGACTCCAAGCTATAGATAACATTGACTATTTTCAGTGTATAAATGGGCAAATCTAAGGTTCCAAACAACAATATTACACTCAGACTTTATCCCTAAATTTTTTTATATATATTCTCCATGCTATATGCTTTAAAACAAACACATTAGGATGAAACAACAGTCTTTATACCCCTATTACAAAATGTCATCAAAACACCTAAGAACTATGTTTTCATCTTTTGGGGAAAGAAGGCCTGAACACTATCATTTGAAATTTTAATATGGGTTAAAACCTCCATTGATGATTTAACCTTAAAACTAGGTCTACCATGGAGTGTCCTGAACACTAAGACATCAAAGAGAGTTCTATCATCAATCTCAACACCTCAAAATGGTTCTTTTGTTCTCTGTTAGATCACCTGTAGATGTTGATTTTTAGTATATATAGGAAATGGGCAGAATGTGGAAAATATGCATTGATTTATACCTCTCATAAATTTCATGTCCATATCAAATACTTTAAATGCATTGTTCACATCTCTAAGATCTTGAAAACACTATAAAAGCTCCCATCATAGAATGGCATCATTAGAAGGCTCTATAGGTGTGTAGTTTAATGGCTACCAAACTGTATATACTGTACATGAATATTATCAAGGTATTTTGTGATAATTTGGGTATCAAACATGACTTATCATACCAAAATAACATGAAAATCACCTTTTATATTCTCTTTTTCTCCTTTATAAACATGATCAATGTTCAAAAACATGGTTGTAACTGAGAACAGGCAGAGAGTTGATGGTGAGTGTGACAAGACTGGGTGTTTAATCAAAATATGGAGTCATAAGACCAAAACTAAAATGATGTGGTATATATGGAATTGAGACATGTAAAACACCATATTATACTCATGTGAATCCCTTTCAGAGAATACAACCTTTTGCAAGTAGTGAATTTGACTACCATCTCACCTGGAACATCAACTTGAAACTTAAACTAAATAGCCCATAAGATATTCACTAAGCATGAAAATAAGCATGGAAATAATGAGAGGAGTGATCCAAAATCATCTAGAATCAACCTACATAACTGGTTTATATGGACTTTCTAAAAATGGAGAAAAACCTATAGGGTGCATGAAACAAGTAGAAAATTATAGTCAACTTCATGATGATGGTCAATGAAGAAAAGGCCACAATTATTAAAAATATTTATATTTTAAATGAATGTATCTAATTTTATTATCAAATATTATAAGCATTTATCTTGAAACCTCCTGAGTTTTCTGTACTATGCACAAATCTCTAGGCTGCTTTTGCTTGCCAAAAAGGGTGAAAAAGGAGTAGAACAGTTTTGGGCCAAAAATTGCACTTTTAGTGCATGTCAAGCATTAAGATGGATATAAGTAATTTGAAGAGTCATTTTAAAACATTATCCCTTGTGGCACACTTCCTAATGAGCTATACAAGTGCCAAACTCTCTTTTTTTCTCAAGAAAACCACCCTTTCTTTTGAAGAGCATACCACCTTTTAGTTATGTTAGTTGATTAAGATCTATTAGGACACATGAGATGTGACATCATATTTCTTAACCTTCACACTTCCCAATAAATATATAAAACTCATTAAATGCCCTTTTTTTGACCTCAAAATGACTCAAAATGATTAAAAGGACTAAAAATATTAAGGACCAAGGCTAATATAACATCAAATTACATTAATTAACCTAAAAAACACCTTATGACATATGTATTAAACCCCTAAAACACCTAAACTCAAGTTTTTACCTAAGGGTGCCTTAATTAGACCTAAAAGTCAAATTTGGTAAATAAGCCTATAGAGATCATCATGATCATAATAAATGTGCTCCCGATCTGCTCATTACTTCAAACTCTTACATACTCCTCCCCACACCTTTCTTAGTCAAAATTGAGTACAATTCCTAACTGTATTTCTTGTTTTGAAGGGTAGTTGTAGGTAGTCCTATATGTTTAAGCTTGAAAAAAATGTCTACAAACCTCCTTATAGTCCCTTAGGGTCATTTGATTTTTTTTGGATCCAATTGTTTCATGATTGGGATATACCCACATCAAGAACCTAATCCTTTTGCTCTCTACCCCTCACAATTAGCTATAGTTGGCTATGTAGGGTCCTTTAGGTGTACTTTCTCCATGAAAATTATGTCATATAACTTATGGGAACCATCTGAGGCTTTTGGTAGTAGCTTTCAGCTGATATGTATCTCCATATTCATATACTATGTTCAAGATATTACTAAGCACTTGTAGGACTTCACAGTCCATTATACATCAATCATCCAAGTGAGAGACACCTGTAGGTGCATATAGGGTCTAAAACATAGAACTCCAACTCTTTAAATGACCTTTAGGTCATGAATGCTCTATTCACCATCTAAAACCATTCCAATAAGGTGGCATGGTCTAATACCACACCCCTGAGTGAATAGGTCTTTTTATAGCTCAAATCTTGTAGACGATACTGTCTGAGTTCAATGCATAAAAGTACAACTTTGGGCCTTTCAACAACCATCCTCCTTAAGTCATTTTCCTTCCAAATTTTGCATAACTCTTGTCCTATTTGGAGGCTTCAAGGTTTGGTCATCAAGATTCATAAAATTCATTGTTAATCTTGTTGTATGCTATTAACCAAATGGTGAGGTGCTCTATTTTTGTCCTTTAGGGAAAAGATCCCTGAACATAGTCTTTTCCTTAAAAACATAAACTTCTAGGTCTATTTTCCCATATGTTACCTTTAAACATATCTAAAATGCTCTTTACTTCACACCTAGGACTTAAATAATATGTTATCCTTTCTAATTTCATCCATCAAGCATTCTCATTTCTCTATGGTGCCACCTGTAGGTGGACTTTTGCATGTATACAGGTAGTGGGCAGAATTGGAACAATGTGCATAAGATCCTGCTCTCATAGTCAATTGATCTCCACTCTCCTCATGGTGTTGAAATGAAACATTAGGATGTTTAAAATATTAATACAATCTCTCACACCTCCTTTTTAATTTTGAACTTTTCTATTGGTACCTGTAGGTGCATTTATATGGTGATTATGTGCATATTAAACCTATCTTCTCATTGCTATCTATAGTGCCACTTGGGATTAAATTATTTGTTTATATTATAATAACATGATTAACACTTTGAGACCATAATTAATTCTCCATGAATGTGTTTCATATATTTTCATAGCTCACCTAGCTAATTGTATATGACAGTCATTGAGCAAGCTAACTATATGGTGCTTATTACTGCAATACCATGGAACATTGTTTGGAGAATGAGATTTAGAAGTAAAAGGGATAAATATAAAATTGAAAACATGGAAATGAACCTATCACAACCCTATAAATTCACCACTAAAGCATGAAGGTTTTGCAGATAGTGGAAATCTACCTACAACACATAATGGTGCTTTCTCCTACAAATCGAGATACTTGGCTTATCCAAACACTTTAAAACATGAAACCAAGCATGGGAAGAATTATATGAGAGAGATAAAATAATATATAATTAATATCAGTAGTTAGATTGTGTGAAATTCTCCAAACCAAAGCAAAACCTATAGGGTGCACAGATTAGCAAGCAAATTAGATAGGCTAATTTCATGAGAATGGTTCATAAAGCACATGCCATCATTATTCTAAAACCAAACATAAAATGGAATATTATTGAGTGTAAAAGACACCCCTAGGATCATTTTTCTTAAAACCTCCCCTGCTGGCCGTACTAAGCACAAACCTGCTGACTGGTTCTATGTTCATGGTAGAGGGATGGGATAGTAGAATGGGTTTTTACCTTTTCTTCATGTGTCACACTCCCTCATGGATCGTACAAGTGCCAAACTCCTCCCTTTTCCAAGAAAATTGCTCTTTCTTTTGAAGAACCTACCACTTTTTAGTTAGAAATAGTTAATTAGTACTTATTAGGACACATGGGGCATGAAATAACCTTTTAAAACATTCAATTTTTCTAAAGAGGTCATACAACTCATTTAATGCTCATTTTTTACCCCTAAAATGACTCTTAGGACTAAAAATATTATGATCAAGGCTAGATACTCATAAAATCACACAAAATGAGATATGACATACTTCATGACATTGTAATAGGCCCCTGAAAACATTTAAATATCAATTTTTTACCTATAGGGGCCCAATTTGACCTACAGGTTCAAATTTGGTCAACATAACTCACATTAGACACTTGACAACCTCATCCTCTACACCCCCCCCTCTCATGTCTCTATATAAGCTGCTTCTTTTGGTATTGTAATGCATCCACATTTGGTATGATGAATCCATTATAAATTGACTAATGATTTTGACTTTGAATAAATATTTCAATTTGGTTTAGTTCTCAAATTCTTGATTAAATGTGTTAAGTAGTCTATCTTGGATGGCAAGTGATAGTTATTTCTCCTTATATCCATCTCACTCTTTCATGCACTTTGTGTAAGTAATATTCCTTATAACAGGTCTCATGATGTGTAAATGGTTGTTTTTTGTGTCATTAAGTGTGAAGAAGACTACTAATTTATATGAAAATACCTACTATTCATCTACCTTGAGAAATACATTACATTCGACCTTCATGTTGAAACACTTTTGTTGGGAGAACCTTGGGTTTTGATATCAGTTTTGCAAATTGCCTTTCATAGTACATGTTCAAGTAGGCTTGTGAAATTCATCTTGCTATATAAAATTTGTTAGATTAGTGTTAATCTAATTCTAACCCTTTTACTTTAAAGTAAGTAGGTTAGTGGTTAGTTGTAGGTATTGTGTAAGGGAGCTAGCCCTTCAATCTAGAGCTATCCTTAGGGTGCAGATTTGGTTGATAACAATACCATTAAGTGTATCAATGATAACACATATTGGATGGTCATATGTTGTTGAAAAAGGATGTGTAATGTATGCATAATGTATTTATGAAGTGTCTTTATTTATTTTTTGTTTCGTTTTTAGGAAAAGGATCACTAAAGGTCTTAAATTTTTTATTTCGATTATGTTATGGTATAAATTCCTTTGTAAGATTTGCCAAATCAATAATGTTGTCATCTATAAGATCTTTTATATTACATCTTAGTTTTAAACCTATGTTCATTGAATGCCCCAAAATTTGATGATGATCATAATATGAATTTCTCACATATTTTCTTGGTCTAGGCCTTCTTGGATTGAGCTCTTGTGGAGGAAAGAGTTATAAGGTTACACTCAAGCAACCTCTTTAGTAGTACATGAGGACAGAATGGTATTATTGAAAATTACCTCTTTAATGGAGTTTTAAGTTGTAAATGGTTTGGAGGTTGTGACACTGCATTGAATGCAACCTTCACCTCATTATTTTTATCATATGATATGACATCATAACTTAGATTGCTTTGAATGATATGACCTCATAACTTAGTTTGATTTGAACCTTCGTTGTTGAAGTAGTCATAGGATAAGAATTATATTTTATTTTTTTCAAATATATTAAATTAACTTATTTATCCCTTATTGTATCTCACAACTCATCAAATAATTTAAATCTATTAAATATAATTTACTCATGTAGCAGTGCTAGCAAGCCTTGCTTGAATATATCTTGTAATTCATTGTTATGTCAGGATCCTACTCCTCAATAATAGTACAATATGATTACCTTGTATAAGCAACTAAACACAGAATTATACCAGAATGAACAAATAATTAGAATTCACAAATGGCACAGAATATGAGAGACAATACACAATCTTGTATTAATACTCATCCAGAAAGAAAATACAATAAATAAGATGCCACTTCTTCTCACACCTCTGTGAGGCTTCCCACACCTCAAGGGCTCCCATTAATTTTCAATCAAGAGTTCACTCTCCTACCAAAAATGGTCACAACAAACAACTCAAACACATAGTTGTTGTTCACCTCCAACCAGGCAGTATCACTACTGCCAGTACACAAGTACTCAAAGTGTTGGGAACCCCTTATCCAATGAAAGCACAATTAATTACTTTCTTATAAGCAATTAAATATGGAATTATACCATAATGATTAAGTAACTAGAAACTTGAGACAGCAAAGAATTTGAGAGACAATACACACTCTTGTATTAAATATTACTAGAAGAAAATACAATAAGGAAGATGCCACTTCTTCCTCCACCTCAAAGGCTTGCCACACCTCAAGACCTTCTTCCCTCTCTCTCTTTCTCAACACAACAACTCTACAGCCTGAGTTATTATCCCTCCTTGAATGCTTCAGCTGATCTCCTTGACCTTACACCTGTAGATCTCCTTAACCTTGCAACTTGCTTCAATGCTTTTACTTGCCTGCTTGATTTACAATACATGCCTCATGGGTCTTTAAATAGAATCCCATGCATACAAAAATAGAACTCTAACTACAATAATTAAACACGCAGCTCGTGACTATAATTAGTCATTTGACATGCAAACACTCACTTCACTTAACTGACTGTTCGTCAACAGCAGTTCTGAAACACACAGGCGACCGACACCGGTCCCTACTTGCCTGGTGCTGCCGACGTTGGCCGACTCCCTGTCGACGCCAGTTGCCTTCTACACTGGTAATGATCGACGTCGGTCATACTGCCGATGCTGATACTTTTGAAACTCAGCAACCTCTTGTTTCTTCGTGTTTGTAAATAGTTGAAGCTTTTAGCTCCACACCCTAACAATCTCCCACTTGGAGATAAACAACTGCTACTATACCTGTACTTGTACACCATCTATTTTGTTCCCTTGGCTCTGTATCCCTCTTCAAAGTCACTCTTGAAGACCAACCACCACACAAACCTGTGATGCTATACCTGTCACTTATGCCAAAAGAATTTTGCTGCTCCCAAATTCTTCATGACATACTTCTGAACCAACTCTACCCTTAGCTCAGAAAACTCCTTGTCTATGAAACCCTGCAACAAGCAACACAATAGAATAACAGGATAATGTAGCTAATATTATCCAACCTGGTAAAGATAAAATACAATGGTCAAACCTCCATTGTCTGCAGCCTACTCAAGACCATATATCATAGCCTTCTGTCTCACGTGTCCATCCACTCTCTTCTCTAACATGGGAATCCATCCCTCTATCTAGTGCTTTCTTCTAGCTGACAACTCTACCAACAAATACCTGTTTGGTTCTACTCCAAGGACTCACACTCCTCATCCATGCCAAGCTCCCACTGTTTTTGGATTCTACCTGCATTGCTTCTTCCATTTTCCTAGTTCTTGACCATCAGTAAGAAATATAAAGAAGGTGAACAACGAATATGAGGTTCACTTACTATTTTTGACCTCTATATGGGCGTTTGAGACTCCTTGACAACTTGTTGTCCACCCAACATCTGTTCCAGTGATCGATCTCATCCATCTCCTAGTCTGCTCCCGATCGATGTTGGTTCCCTGCCCTGACCCTGACTGCTGACGCCATTTCACTGGCTGACACTGATGTCCCCCCTACCGACATCAGTTCCTGCCTAACCGATGTCAGACTTCTCCTGCCCGACTCTATCGACCTTGCTGGTTTGCACATGACCGATGTCGGTATCTAGCTGACCGATGTCAGTCCTAAGTGATCGATGTCGGTGTCTGTGTGTTCTTGTAAGTGATGAAATCTTCATCCTCGAGCTCATCTTAGATCAAACCTCTGTCCATACTGCCCTACTCAGATTTATTCAGCCCCTATGACTGATCTCTATCCATCATCTCCTCTGTAAACACCAAGGCTTCTTTGTTCCTGTCAAAAGCATCAAATTTCCTTTTTTTGCAATGAACTCTATCTATGCTTTCTGAATCTGAACACATACCTTTTGAATCAAGAACATCCATTCCCTTCTTATTCATGTGACCAAGCCTATTAAGCCACATCTTCGAATCTACAACTGAAGTAGATAAACCAGAAGTAGAATCAACAATACAAGTAGATAGATAAAGAGTATCTACTTTCTTACCTCTTGCTAAAACAAGTGCTCCCTTGGTAACCTTCCAAAAATCTGCTGTGAGGGTTATTGTGCATCCTTCATCACCCAACCTTCCAACAGAAATCAAACTCTGCTTCAGAACTGGGACATGCATAACCTCCTTCAACACCCATGTGTTGTCAATCTGCAATCTCAGCTGCACTTTCCCTTTGCCAACTATTTGACAAGGCATACCATCCCCTAAATAAAGCACTCCAAAGTCTCCCTG
The DNA here is from genome assembly GCA_037957365.1 of Torreya grandis. Taxonomy (NCBI): domain Eukaryota; kingdom Viridiplantae; phylum Streptophyta; class Pinopsida; order Cupressales; family Taxaceae; genus Torreya; species Torreya grandis. The sequence goes on from JARHVA010001267.1 coordinate 2,241,249, forward strand.
GACATACTCATGGAACAAATCTCTGTTTGGGGATGCATGAAAAGATGAACTAGAATCTAAAATCCAAGATCCTATCTAACAATCCAAAGAAAGTATGAGAGCGTCCTGTACCATAATATTTGCATCATTTGCTTCTTCATTACCTACATGTTGATTCTCTTTATCTCTCAACCAACACTCCTTTGTGTGTCCTCTCTTTCCACAAAACCAGCAGGTAACACCTCTGGACTCGGATCTCCCTCCCACCTTCGACCTTGATTTCCCTTGCTCAATCTTCTCCCTTTGCCTTCCCCTGCTTTCTGCACTTAGAGCATTTCCTAATGATTCACCTATGCTTCTCCTGCGTATTTATTCATTCAAGATCACACTCACAACATCATCAAATTTTAAGATTTTAGAAGCAGATGCAGAATTACTTACTGCCATAACCAAACTATCCCAACTTTCAGGCAAAGAACATAAAATCAAGAGAGCCTTTACCTCATCATCAAAAACAATATTGACTGAAGCTAACTGGTTTACCAAACCATGGAAATCACTAAGATGAGTATGTACCGATCCACCTTCCTGCATTTGCAAAGTAAATAGCTGCTTCATAAGAAATACCTTATTAGAAGCTGAGGGCTTTTCATATAAATTTGCCAAGGACTTTATCAACTCTTCCATTGTCTTGCACTGTGATAAGTTGGAAATCACAGACGATGCAAGGCTCAACCTTATGGAACCTAGAGCCTTCCGATCAAGAATGCTCCATTCTTCATCCTTCATATCTATGGGCGTGCATGCAACCCCACCCAATGGTAAGTACAAATCCTTTTGATACAAATAATCCTCTATCTGCATCCTCCAATGTTGATAATTCTTGCCGTTAAACTTCTCCATTTGTAGCTTACTTCTTCTGTCATTGCTGAACTCCCACTCAATTAGAAAACCCTGTGAATGACCTATAATAAAAAACAATACCTTGCTTCCTGCAAATCGTAGCTCTGATACCAACTGTTAGGAACCCCTTATCCAACGAAAGCACAATTGATTACTTTCTTATAAGCAATTAAACACGGAATTATACCAGAATGATTAAGTAACTAGAAACTTGAGATAGCAAAGAATTTGAGAGACAATACACACTCTTGTATTAAATATTACTAGAAGAAAATACAATAAGGAAGATGCCACTTCTTCCTCCACCTCAAAGGCTTGCCACACCTCAAGACCTTCTTCCCTCTCTCTCTTGCTCAACACAACAACTCTATAGCCTGAGTTATTATCCCTCCTTGAATGCTTTAGCTGATCTCCTTGACCTTACACTTGTAGATCTCCTTGACCTTGCAACTTGCTTCAATGCTTTTACTTGCTTGCTTGATTTACAATACATGCCTCATGGGTCTTTAAATAGAATCCCATGCATACAAAAATAGAACTCTAACTACAATAATTAGACATGCAGCTCGTGACTATAATTAGTCATTTGACATGTAAACACTCGCTTCACTTAACTGACTATTCGTCAACAACAGTTCTGGAACACACAGGTGACCGACGCCGGTCCCTACTTGCCTGGTGCTGCCGACGTCGGCTGACTCCCTGTCGACGCCGGTTGCCTTTTGCACTGGTAATGACCGACATCGGTCATACTGCCGACACCGGTACTTCTGAAACTCAACAACCTCTTGTTTCTTTGTGTCTACAAACAGTTGAAGCTTTTAGCTCCACACCCTAACACAAAGTACTTCAAGTAGATCTCCCATGAACTTGCAACAACCTGCAACTCAAATAATCTTACTTACCATGTAGAACTTCTTCCTGATCTTGAAACAACCTGCAGATCAACCTGTTCTTACAATTGGAAGGATCTCTTCTTTGCCTTAATCCTTTATTACAATACATGCCCATGGGTCTATAAATAGATCCCATACTAAAAAATAGGTTAGACTTCTAATTTACAATAATTAGACACGCAGATCAAGACTCTAAATAGTCTTTACATGCAAACAATCGGTTCAACAAACTAATTGTTCATGCAATGAATAGTTCTGGAACCACACAGATGACCGACATCAGTCATTATCTGACTGGAGGTGACCGACGTCAGCCGATGTCGATTGCACTCTGCACTGAATATGACTGACATCAGTTACACTTCTGACATCGGTACCCTGGAACTCAACAACCTCCTCCATGTCTGCATCAGTGAAGCTTTTAGCTCCACAACCTAACAATCTCCCACTTGGAGATAAACATTTGCACCTGTACCTATACCTGTACATCATCTAGTTTGTTTCCTATCTTGTATCCCTCTTCAAGATCACTCTTGAAGACCAACCACCACAAATCCTGTGGTGCACCTCCTGTCATCCAAATCACTTGCCACATCCGCATCTACAATCCATGTAGAAAAGAACTTGACCCTGCATAGCATGTGCACCTGCTGCTGATCCCTCTCAGATATCTGAGAATCCAATGAACTACCCTCCAGTACTTCTTTCCCAGATTGGCTCCAAACTTGTTGACAGCTCCCACTACTTGGGAAATCTCAAGTTTAGTACACATGTACTCAACCTCATTATGTGAATCAGGACACTGTTCATAGAACTGTCTAACCATCGGTGTGCTAACTGGTTTCACACAATCATCTGGAGACAAAATCAACCTGTGACCTTCCATGTCTCTAGAACACACTCATGCTAAATAATCTTGTTGCTCCCAGATTCCTCATGACACACCTCTGAACTAACTTTACCTTTAGTTCAGCAACTCCCTATATATGTGACCCTACAACAAGCACAACATACAATAACAGGATAATGTAGCTAATATTATCCAACTTGGTAAAGAAAACACAATGGTTAAACCTCCATTGTCCTGCAGCTAACTCAAGACCATATACCCTGGCCTTCCGTCTCACGTGTCCATTTTCGCTCTTCTTTATCCTAAAAATCCATTCATTTTTCAGTGCTTTCTTCCAGCCGACAACTCTACCAAAAAACTCCCGTTTGGTTCTTCTCCAAGGAATCACATTCCTCATCCATGCGAAGCTCCCACTATTTCCTGGATTCTACCTGCTCTACTTCTTTAATAACTTCCTGGTTCTTGACCATCAGTGAGCAACAAGTAGTGTAAAGAAGGAAAATGATGAATTTGAGGATTACTTACCCTTTCAGTCCTCCATATGAGCGTTTGAGACTCCTTGATAGCTTGCTATCCACCCAAAATCTGTCTCATTGACCGATGTCGGTCACATCTCAATCTACACCCGACCGATGTCAGTTCCATGCGACTGCCTCATTGCCAACGTCGATTCCCCCCTGACCGACGTTGGTGTTTACTTGTCTGGAGTCACCAACGTCGGTCCCTATCTGGATGCCGATGTTGGTTTTCTAACCAACGTCGGTCTCTGTGTTTTACTTGTGAGTGATGACTTTTACCCGTGAGCTGCTTTTGGATCAAAACCTTGTCCAAATCAACCTTGCTCTACTCAGAATTCTTCAGCCCCTTGCACTGATCTTTGTCCATCATCTTCTCCTTGAAAACCAAGGCTTTCCTATTCTTGTCACAAACATCAGATTTCTTCCTTCTGCAATACTCTGATCCTCCAACAGAAGCTACCACCTTCTTTGTTGACCCAGTGTCAAGAAACGTCACTTTCTTCTGTTGCTTACAGAAATCTCGATCCATGCTTTTCAAATCTGAAAGCATACCTTTTGAATCAAGAACATGCATCTCCTTCTTATTCATGTGACCAAGCCTATTAAGCCACATCTTTGAATCTACAGCTGAAGTAGATAAAGCAGAAGGAGAATCAGTAATACAAGTAGATAGATAAAGCGTACCTACTTTCTTACCTCTTGCTAAAACAAGTGCACCCTTGGAAACTTTCCAAGAGTCCACTGTGAGAGTTACTGTGCAACCCTCATCACCCGACTTTCCAATATAAATCAAATTCTACTTCAAGACTGGGACATGCATGACCTCCTTTAACACCCATGTGTTTCCCATCTACAATTTCAGCTTCACTTTCCCTTTGCCAACCATTTGACAAGGCTTACCATCCCCTAAATAAATTTCTCCAAAGTCTCCCTGGACATATTCATGAAAAAATTCCCTATTTGGGGATGCATGGAAAGAGGCACCAGAATCTACAACCCAAGATTCTACTTTATCCAAGAAACATACTAGAGCATCATGTGCAACAATATCTGCAACATCTGCTTCTTTATTTCCTTCTCACTGATCTTTAACCAACCAACAATCTTTCTTTACATGCCCTTACTTTCCACATTTCCAGCAGGTTATTCTGCCATACCTGGATTTGGATCGCCTGCCTATCTTTGACCTTGATCTCCCATGCTCGATCTTCTCTCTTTGCCTTCCCCTACTTTCAACACTCAAAGCATTCCCTGATGATTCACCTGTGCTTTTCCTGTGAATTTCTTCATTCAAGATTACACTCACAACATCATCCACTTTTAAGATTTTTGAAGCAGACGCAGTATTACTAATTGCCATTACCAAACTCTCCCAACTTTCAGGTAATGAGCATAAGATTAAGAGATCCTTAATTTCATCATCAAAAACAATATTGACTGAATTTAACTGGTTTACCAAACCATGGAAATCACTAAGATGACTATGAACAGATCCACCTTCCAATATTTGCAAATTAAATAATTGCTTCATAAGAAATACCTTATTCGAAGCTGAGGGTTTTTCATATAAATTTGCCAAAGATTCCATCAACTCTACCGTTGTCTTAACCTGTGATAAGTTAGAAATCACAGACGATGCAAGGCTCAACCTTATAGATCTCAGAGCCTTCCGATCAAGAATCTTCCATTCTTCATCCTTCACATCCATGGGCTTGCATGCAACCCCACCCAATGGTAAGTACAAATCTTTCTGATACAGATAATCTTCTATCTGCATCCTCCATAATTGATAATTCTTGCCATTAAACTTCTCCATTCATAGCTTACTTTCTTCTGCCATTGCTATACTCCCACTCAAACAGAAACCCCTGTGAGTGACCTGTAATCAAACACAAACTTGCTCCCTGCAACCTTAGCTTTGATACCACTTGTCAGGATCCTACTCCTCAATAAGAGTACAATATGATTACCTTGTATAAGCAACTAAACACGGAATTATACCAGAATCAACAAGTAACTAGAATTCACAAATGACACAGAATATGAGAGATAATACACAGTCTTGTATTAATACTCATCCAAAAAGAAAATACAATAAAGAAGATGCCACTTCTTCTCACACCTCTGTGAGGCTTCCCACACCTCAAGGGATCCCAGTAATTCTCAATCAAGAGTTCACTCTCCTACCAAAAATGGTCACAAAAAACAACTCAAACACAGAGTTGTTGTTCACCTCCAACCAGTCAGTATCACTACTGCCAGTACACAAGTACTCAAAGTACTTCAAGTAGATCTCCCATGAACTTGCAACAACCTGCAACTCAAATGATCTTACTTACCATGTAGAACTTCTTCCTGATCTTGCAACAACCTGTAGATCAACATGTTCTTACAATTGGAAGGATCTCTTCCTTGCCTTAATCCTTTATTACAATACATGCCCATGGGTCTATAAATAGATCCCATACTAAACAATAACTTAGACTTCTAATTTACAATAATTAGACACACAGCTCAATACTCAAAATAGTCTTTACATGAAAACAATCAGTTCAACAAACTAACTGTTCATGCAACAAACAGTTCTAGAACCGCACAGACGACCAACGTCGATCGCTGTCTGACTAGAGGTGACTGACGTTGGCCGACTCCCTGTCGATGTCGGTTGCACTCTGCACTGAAGATGACCAACGTCGGTTACATTACTGACATCGGTATCCTTGGAACTCAACAACCTCCTCCATGTCTGCATCAGTGAAGCTTTGCTTGAATATATCTTGTAATTCATTGTTAGCCATAGCATTGGTAATCTTAGAAAGCATAGTTTGGTACTAAAGTATATAATCACTAATTAGATCATTGGACCCTTGTTTGAGCTTAGAAATTTTTGCATAGGATAACTTATCATTGATGTTGATGTTAAAATGTGCTAGGAACTGGTTGGCCAGGGGGTTGAATGCTAGTATGTGTTGAAGGGGGAGATCCTATAACCACCACAATGCATAGTCCTTAAGACTTCTTGAAAATAATTTGGTCAATATTTTTTCATTATATGTATAGTCCAAGCTTGTTTCATGGAATGATCTAAGGTGTTATTTGGAATAACATTTACCAAAAAGCTTTTTGGTAAATGATAGGTTGTTATCTCAGGGGCTAATGTGTTATGGAGCAAAGTGTGTGAATCGATGGAATGACTAACCCTTAAAGCACCTTGTTCTAGCTGTAACACCTTAGTGTGGATAATTGTAACAATCTACTCAAGGGAATGTTTAGTAGGAGTGGTTGGTGATGTAACATGTGTGATCATGGGAGTGGTAAAGGTAGTTTGTGTAGGAATAGGTATATAAATTTGTCAGATTCCTTGTGTTCCCCCAAAATTTGTGTGGATGTCACATAGGTCATTAGAGGTGTAGGTGTAGGAATAGTAAAAGTAATAGTGGTTTGAATACCTAACATGAATGTTTGGGCCAACTTTGTATGCTCATCTCTTGTACTATATAACATTGCGTCAATCTGATATAAATTTATGCTAATATATTCAGTGAAATTGTAGTCATCCATGCCATCTATTTGATATTTATTAGTTGTATTATCAATATAAACATTCATGAAAATTCCATCAATAGGGTGGATAATATGTGTTATACAATCCATAGTAGGAATAAATAAGGGAATTGTGCATTCCCTTTGGCACCTAGTGGTAACAATATGGATCTTGGATTGGATGTTACATAATAGGATTTAAGGAAGGTTTGGAATTATTCATTGGAAATTTTATCCTTATTAGTGAATTTATATTTGATCCTTATTACCTATTTTATTACATAATTGATCCAAATAAGATATAGTCAATGTAGAACAATATCAAATGAGTAACTTCATTACTTGTGTTATCCAATAATTTTCATTCAACATCATAATGATTAATGTGTATTATTAGAGATTAATCATATATCATGTTTGAAAATAAAACCCTAAGTCTGAAATTTGAAACACTAGAAGGATGAAACCTAATGAATATATAGAGCTGAAGGTGAAAATATTATTTGTGTATGGAAATAAAAAAATAGATTATGAATTCCTAGGACAAAAAATCTAAAAAATATTTTCTGTCTATGGAAATCAAATATGAGATTTGATTTACTAGGACAAAAAATATGAAACTTTGGAAAGATCAAACTTAAAGGAAACCTATGGTTTTCCATTATTTTATATGTGTAAAGGTTCACCAATATGTTTTACCCTAATTTAGATTAAGGTAAGTTGCTTAATCTAATTAAGATATAACTTTATAATGTAAATCAAATATTAAGATATGGCATTCGAGCACACATATAAATGTAAAACATTGAGACTGATTGTACTGATGTGACAAGTGGCATATGCTAAATATAGTAAATACTACAAAGGTATGAATACTTATATTTTATAGATGATTGTCTGAATATGATTGCATTCTAGAATTTAAAATCAAGATAATTTAGGTTTGTGATTTGTTCAGTTTTGAAACTAATTCTCTTTTTCTGTAAGGTCAGTTCCATTAGATTGGGTTAGTATTATTAGTTGGTACTAAACTACTCGTTGGTATTGGCATATGTGGAAGCAAATAAAAATGACTATACATTCATCTAAATCTATCTATATTTACTTTAAATTCATGATCCTAAACCCTGAGATTGTGTGTGGCTCCAAAATTAGCCCCCTTTGCCTTAAAACCCTATGTGTGCTTTTGAGGGATATAAACATACAAAAATTGTGAAATTTTAATGGAATGATATGACCTAAATCACCCCCATTTTATGATTGACCATTTACTATGTATCTAATGCTCTGAGGAGGGAAATCAAGTCGCATGTAGTTATCCCACCTAGTGTGATTGTGCAATTGTGCTCCTTTGCCATATGTATTAGTAAATAATTTGGATTTGTTATTTGATAATGATTTATATGACTTGGATTTTGAGTACTTTAGACTTGGATTGTGACTGATCTCAGTGATATATTAGTAATTTGGTAAGAATAGGGAAAATTTTCTCAATTTATAATAGGTGTGTTTTAGATAAGATCCAAGTCCCTTTTGAATGAGACCTTGAATTTTTAATATATGGGTCCAATATGGTAATTTATCATGCCACCAAAATTATATGAAAATGGTTTGACCCTAGGGTGAGAATTGATTTTCTAAAAAATAGTCATTGTTGGGAGCAGGTCAGTACCAACTAGATCAGGTCAATAATGATTGATAATACTAATTGAATCTAGTGGAATTGACTTGTGTATAGTTAGACTAAACTAAGTTTGGAGATATCTGTGAAGGATATTTAATAGTTTGAAGCAATCAATGAGGTTATTATAGGTGCATAATAATATAATGGAAGGATTGACTCATAAGATAACATACAAGCATGAGAGAATGGAGAGTTAGTACCTTGATTGTGTGCTCATGTCATGCTTTACAAACATATAACAAAATTGTCATTGTCAAGTACCAATGACCATATTTTAGTATCTACAAGTAGATGTTGTTGAAAATGTTTTTATATGGTATGAAAATAATGATCTCATTGCTTATTATTTTTATAGTATACCCTTTGAGGATTCACTCAAAACATGGATTAGATACTACTGGGAACCCTTAGGGTTCTATATTACTAGTGTTCATAATATCACCAAGGGATTTTCCTTGTTCTCCTTTAAGGAACCATCATAAATGCAAGCTCTTATTTCTTGGTCAAACTACTATTTCCTTTAGAATATGCTAATGATTGTGTCTACATGGTCTCGTAATTTTAATTATTCTTAGAAAACATCCATTTAGTTGTATGCCTTGGTTGAGTTTCTAAGTCTTTTGCTTCCATTAAGGCCCTTACTCTATGAGATTATAAAATCCATAGGAAATGTGCTTTGCCATGAATTGGACATATTTAATTCTAAGCACCACAATAAGCACATTTATGTCAAGGTTAATTTGGCAAAATAATTGAAAGATTTTATCGATATTCAAGTAGGGACTGAACACTTTTCATATAAATTCACCTACACTAACCTTTCTAACACGTGTTTTTGGTGCCAATCAACCAAGCATATGATTTGGGGCTTCCCCTCTTGGTCTTCTCAAGGTATTTCATTAAGCGAACACCTCTTGAAAAGTAAAATTTCAATGAAAATAATGATGGATGGACAACTATGGATAATAAAAAAGTTGCCATTTGAAATAAAAACCCTAAGTCAGCTCCTACTCCTATTAACAAACTCCAACATGATGTGAAAAAATGAATAACATTATTCCTCCTCCCCTCACTACTCCTTAGTCTTTTATTTTTTTGGTTTCCAAATAAAGCCAAGTTTATTAAGAGCATAAATTTATGATTGTAACTTTTAGTGCTTGGACATCCTATGTTAGCACTCCAACCACACAATGATCATGTAGTCTACCTCCCAATGACAACGATTCTCCATGTGAAGATAATTGGGCTAAACGTCACTCCATATTGCTATGGGTGTTTTTATTACCACACCAATAGCCACTATTGGGTAATAATTTTAAACTATTATCTCAAAGAATGACTTAGAGGATGGATAGGGAGAATGCTATGCCCTTAGCCTATAGTAAGTATTTGGATATGTGTAACCAACTTGTGGCTATTATAACCTTTAATTAAGTCATATTATCATATTTTTAGCTTAATATTGGTGGAAAGGTTGGCCTGGTGTGTTTCTATAGCATATTTAGGGTATATATAGTGGTAGGGGTTAGTATTTGATCATCATATTATGAACTATGTTCTTATTGTAATGTTGTGGAAATTCCCCCCTCAAAATGACTTAGCATTTATTCTACTTTATTTCTATAATATTGTCATCTATTATTGTTATTATACTTTATTTTTTAAGTAACTTCATTACAAGTAGTATCAAATCTTTGATTTAGGTAAAAGTGTGGGAAAAACCCTAATTTTAGAGAATCACTTGTATCTTGCAATTTGTTGCAAAATTTATTCAATATTTTTACAGAGTTGGAAAATCATTCAAGGATGCCAAAATAAAATAATTAAGGTTTAAGGATATTTATTGAGTGACTTATTATGGTTTTCATTTTTTTCATATATTCGCTCTATATGCTACATTTTAAGGAAATTTTCTAATTTATTTACATTTTTAGAAAGTTTGCAAATATCTAGTGGGGTTTTTTCTTGAAATTTTTATTTGAGGCTGAAAAGGGTTAGAAAATTCTTTGTCATAGTTTGGTCTAATCTGAAAATCAAATTTGACATTGTCAAGCCTTGGTATGGAAGGAACTCAAACTAGGGGTCAAGGCAAGGGTTCTAAAAATTCAAGTAAAAATCCTAAAAAAGAGAAAATGGAGTTAAAAATGAGAATTAATGGATATTTTGTTCCAGGGTTTTATTTACAAGATCAATAATTGAGCAAGCTTCAGTACAATATGCAAATCATGCAATTTGATGTGAGAAAAATCAAAGGAGAGGTGGAAAAAATGACCATGGAATTGGTTAATATCATGATGGGTTTTCAAAATAACCAATTACACCAACCACCCATCATGACTGAACATTCCAACCAGGGCAGATCTTTCAACCAAACTAATACAAATCAATGTACATCACAATTATGAAACATGATGTCAAAAGTGGAAATGTGTAAGTTTGATGGGAAGGATCCAGTCACTTAGATCAACTAGACGGATAATTTTTTTGATGTAGATAGAATCTTGTGTGGAAAATAATGTGACAATGGAATCCTTATATCTAGAACCTAAAAAAAACATTTATTTTCAATGGTTGTGCACTCAAAAGTAGAAGAAGGATATATATGTCACTTTATTAGTTTTTATATAAGAGTTACAAACAAAATATAGCAGTAGTGTGGCAGAAAATTACTTCATCCAATTGGAAATGCTACCAAAAATAGGCTCATTCAAGGATTATATTCATCAATTTCATAACCTATATTTGCATGTGGATATAATTAAGGATGAAAACCTAAACAACTTGTTTCATGGGTCTCAAAGACCAAATTAACTAAGAGGTATGCGTGTTTAATCCACTTAATGTTTTTATTCTAGTATCATGGCACACATGGTAGAGGAAAAAATATTGGCTATTAGTAAACACAGTCACTAGCAACATTGATAATGGTACGTCATCATTATCATTTATTTCACTAACACGATTGACACCCTAAAAATTTTAAGAATTTTTTAATGTTTTAATTATGACAACAAATATAATTAAGGACATAAATTTGCTAAAAATAAATTGTTATATATTGAGGGCTTCAATGAAGAATATGATGAATACAAATATATGGAGGTTGTTGATAAGATCAAATATAAGGGTTTTCAACCATCTCTTGCCATGTGCTATCAAGGGTTACAAATCCACAAACTCTTAAGGTAGTAGGGTAATTGAAAAATAGGTGATTGAATTGGTTAATTCAGGGAGTACTCATAATTTTATCAACGATAAATTGGCATCAAGTTTGAAATGATTTATTTATCCAATACCAAAATTTTAGGTCATGGTTACAGATGGGGGTATTGTTAATTATTCGATAAAATGCCAGTTTTAAAATAACTATGGGTACTACCTATTTCAAATCCCTATATTTTCCATTCCTATGGGGTGAGTTGATATTGTATTGGGAGTCCAATGGCTCATGACCTTGGGCATGATTGATATGAACTTCCAAGATTTTTTCATGCCTTTTCATTCAAAAGGCAAGAGGTTTGAGTTTAGAGGGGTGTACTCAAAGTTACCATAGATTGTAAGCTCTTGTCGAATACAAATGATGCTAAAATAGGGATCAATGGGGCATGCATCAAAATTATTTTTAGTGGAAGCAAAATAGTCACATGCACAAATAGTAGTATATTTCTAGGGTAGGGCGGAAAAGTATTTAATTGTTGTTGAGGATATGTCAACTGAGTGACCACCTAAGAAAGGAATTTATTCTAATAATTATGCATTTAAATTTATTTTTATTACCAATCACCATCCATCACATATTATTTGAAGGTACTAACTCAAACTTGATTATTCAAGATACACACTCAAAAAGAGTTTCCTCGGTCAATAAACATACACTCAGTCTCTCATGTTGTAAATTTTGGCCAGAAGCTTCCCATCCAGATATTGTTCTTGAATCTTAATTAAGAAGAATAATCATATTAGAACCATAATATATTTTCTAAAGTTAATACAAGAGGATGCAAATGAGGGAAATAATTGATCCTCTTAGCATGTGGAAGGACCTATTAAGGGAGTATATGTCATGGAAGGACAATGAATTTATACTCGAGCATCCAATGATCATCAACTTTGAGGATAATGTTTGATTTATTGGAGGGGCATGTTATGCCCTTAGCTTATAGCATGTATTTGGATAATACATATCTAAATTATGGCTATCATAACCTTTAATTAAGTTATATGATAATCTCTTTATAAATGATATTTTGTGATTATGTAGCACCTCAATCTTGCACACTTGGAAAACTCAAATCTTGGTTGTTCCTCTTAGTTCTATAAATGCCTTACTTATACAAGCCTTGTATCTATTATATCTTATGCCCTTTGGACTACCTCTTACTCTGATAAGCCTTATATTGATGGCATAGACATCCCATCTTGTCCATAATGCTTAAAATGTACTTATCTTACACTTCTATAAGTTTTGAGCCTATACATGCTCTCATACTCCCTGGACACTAATGTCTAGGACATAAAATAGCATCAATGTTACTGTCCTAACCCAACACAAGTGTCCAGTGCCCTAAAGTCATCCAATTTGAAAATAAAATGTATCAAAATGGTCTGCCTAAGTACTTTAATGCGAGTTATCTCCTGATAGCATTGGTATAAATATAATATCAACCCTCATTCCTTCCTCACCTAGCAATCAAACCAAAATAACACTCAAGAAGCACTCAAGTTACCAAAATATTTCCTATTTTTCCCTATTCTAATATAAGTCAAAGGAATAGCCCAGATATAGGTCTATAGTACTAAAGGAATAGTCATAAGGTCATATTTTCCAGGTTATAAGCTATGCTATTGTTTTAATTACTTTACACATATTGTATGATTCACACACAATCTAACACATAGGGGAGGACTACATTAGTATAAATCCCTCTTCTAGATTATTGGATATATAGGCAACACCCTTTGATAATGAGGTCATTATGGATCAGCTCGACATCATGTTCCTACTAACCCATTTTCCCTAAGGTCACATTAAAGACAAAAGCTAGGATTTTTTCATTTCACCAGGAGCGATAGTCAATGACCTAGAATTGAATGCACCAAAACAAAGGTGAATTAAAACTTAGAAGCATCTAGGTGGTCATATCCTATTTGGGTAGATATTCCATATAGGATAAGGCATTGAACTCAAACACTAGTCAACACAACTATCGTATATTGATGTAAGTGTCTAGAGATCTAGAGACACCAGATCAAACATCTGATAACTGATATATAACTATTTTCTTGCCTACTTTCTCTTTGTACTAGATATAGTATTGTGTTAACATCAGAAACAACTAAGTACTCTCTTTTATGTCATTTATATATCTATCATAGTTTTACTTTCCATTAATATCCTATTTTAGTTTAATAAATTTGGTATATGGTACATTTGATTTTAACACATTAATTGGCCTATTATAGATCTAACATTCATCCTTGTGACCTATCATTTATATATTATTAACCCTATCTACCCAAGTAGGATTCCACAATCTAATAACTTATAATTGTTATATCACTATTACAATGATTGCTTACTGCTTCACATTTGTTTCCCTTGCTTATCATAATCTAATATTAGTTTTTTGGACATTTCAAATGGATAAAACTGAGTTTACTTCTCCTAACCCTAAGGAGGGTGATAGTTATCATCCATATAATTAGGTTCATACTTTCACCCCTTCAAAGGAAAAGGTGGATCATCCTATTATGCCAAAAGAGGGTAACCATAAAACCCTACAAGATCAAATTGATAATATGATCAAGTTAATAAAAGAGTTATAATAGCAAAATCAATCCCTAGATATAAAGATTAGTATATTTCAAAATCATATTTCATACATAAAGGATCCACATTCTGATACTATGAACCATGTGTGTGCATATTTGCATACCAATTATGTGCCTAATAAGAATCAATCTTGGAAACCAAAGCCAAAGTCACCTAATACCAATGATTTTACAAGTGAACAAAAGCCTAATAAGAGGTCAAGTAAGATTCTAAGGGAGATGCTTAGAGATGATTTAATAAATCTACCTCCTCTACATCCCTTATGAAGATCCAAATACTATTATGTATATCATAGAATGCATGGTCACCATACAGATTCTTGTTTTGATTTAAAAATAATGATACAAAAGACAACTTCTCCTAAACCAAAGGTGCCAAATGAACAAAAATGGGTACTAAAAGATCCTCCAACACAATAGGAGAAACCTTTACTAACTCCACCTTAGGATTCAAATGATACATCATTAAGGGTGGATTAGAATTCACATGATGTGTAACTTTTCAATGTTTCAAATTCTCCAAAATACATACCAAATATTCCAAAGAATGATCCAAAGAAATAAATTTTGAAAGAAGAATCCCAAATTGTAATGTTAAAAAATGATCAAAATACATATTTTTATAATGAATAAGAGAATATGTACAAAGTTTTTCTAGTTTATATCCCATATGTTGCCAATGATGGAAACAAACAAGAAACATCCATTTCCAAGAAAGAAGCTCCAAACTATGGTGCAGTTGGTTTTTCATTCATAAATACTCATATTGTCAAACCATTTATTCAGAACCCATTTATTCAAAACATACCACCATTGGTCTTGACGTTACCCTTTACTAGTTATGATTTTGATATTAATGATGGCATAATTTTACGTGTTCTTTATAAGCCTTGATGTGATCACATTGTTCTATGTTCTTCAATGCTACATTTTCCTAGACATGTTCCTTCTATATGTTACATGGTTACATTCATAAATTATTCAATTGTCTTATCCTTTTGAGGTGAGGTAATTACTAATTTCTATTCTTTCCTCACCTCAAAGAGGGGGCATATTAGTTGGGGAATGTTTAGGAAGCATGTTATCCACACTTATTCAATATATGACACTTATATTAGTTCACATATACATTAGGGGCATGTTTTGGAAACATGTTCTCCACTCTTACTCTGTAATCAACATCTCTAGGTTATAACAGGGATAGGTTTGGACATGATCATCAAAAATCACAAGGTTATAAGTATCATTAGGTTGCACGATTGAGATAATCTCAACTACCAGGTGGTAACTCAATTTTGATCCAAATTTGGGGGCATGGGACTTCCAACACACACACACACACACACACACACACACACACACACACACACATGTATATATCTCCCCCCTTAGATATATTCACTTTGAAGATTTATCTATATTTATCATAATCTTAGTTTCAGAGCCTTATAATGATACATATTTTGTAAAAACAACTTGATGATAGGCAAGGTAGTTACATCGACACATAGGTGTACTCCTAGACCTTTCTCTTTCAATTTCAAGTACTTTTGACCTAGATTATATGCACTAATTATACATTGTAACATGCTCTTGATTCCAGGTTAGATATCAATAAAACACTCAAATTCAACTCCTGCAAATCACTCAAATTCAACTCAATAAAAGACAAGGTGTGCATACTTACCCAGGTCAATCACTAACAAAGCACTCAAATTCAACTCAAGAAAAGACAAGGTGTGCATACTTACCCAGGTCAGTCACTAACAAAGCACTCAAATTCAACTCCAAAAGAGCACTCAATTTTAACTCAAGCAAAGACAAGATGTACGTACACATCCAAGCACTTATTCCTTTCATTTAAACTAAAAATTTCATTACTAGATTAAGGGGGGCAAATGTAGAATATATTTTATGATTAAGTCTCACCTCAATATTGAACACTTGGAAAACTCAGACCTTGGTTGCTCCTCTTAATTCTACACATGTTTTACTTTTGAAAGCCTTTTATCTGCTCTATCTTGTGACCTTGGCCTATCTCTTAGTTTGACCAGCCTTATATTGATGACATAGACATCTCATCTTGCCTAGAATGCTTTAAATTTACTTATCTTACACTTCTATAAGTTATGAACCTATACCTACTCTCCTACTCCCTGGACAATAACATCTAGGACAGACATTAATGTCAACATTACTGTCCTGACTTGATGCATATGCCTAGTGCCCTAAAGTCATCTAATTTAAAAATAAAACATATCACAATGGTCATACTAAGTGATTTAATGTGGTTTATCTCTTGATAGGATTGGTATAAATACAATATCAACCCTCATTCATTCATCACCTAGAAATCAAATGAAGTACTAAAGGAGTAGTCATAATGTCATATTTTCCAAATTACAAGCTAGGTCACTATTGTAATTGCTTTACACATTGCATGATTCACACAAGCCAACACATAGAGGAGAACTACATGAGTATGAGGCCCTCTTTTGGAGTATTGGCTATGTAGGCAATTCCATTTTATAGTAGGGTCATTATATGTTAAATAAATATCATATGAATGCTAACCCATTTTCTCCAAGATCACATTGAAGATGGAAAGCTACGGTTTTTCCATTTCACTAGAAGTGACAATATATGACCCAAATCTAAATTCACTAGAGTGAAGGCAAAGGTGAATCCAAACCCAGAAGCATCTAGGTGGCCACATCTTATTTAAGGAGATATTTTTTACATGATACTAACATCAAACTTAGATATTAGCATCAATGCAACTATCATAGGTTGATTCAAGTGTCTAGAGAGTTAAATACACCATATCCAACATTTGATGACTGATCCAGAATTGTCTTCCTACCTATACCAGATCCAACACTATGTTATCATCAGAAATAACTAAGTACTCTTTTTAATGCCATTTATATATTTAGCATAGTTGTACTTTCTATTAATATCCTATCTTAGTTCCATAAATTTAGTATATGGTACATCTAAGTTTAACACATTAATTAGCCTATTGTAGATTTGATATCACCATTGTGCCCTATCATTTCTATATTATTACACCTATCTACCCAAGTAGGATTCCAAAATTCAAATTAGGTTTAAACACTCTTTAACTTTATATTGGTGGTAGCGTCTACCTAAGTAGGTTTCCATAACATAGTTATGGTATATATAAGAGGTAGGGGTTAGTATATGATCATCATATTATAGATTTTGTTCTTATTATAAGGTTGTAGAGATTTCCCCCTCAAAGTGGCTTGTCATTAATTTATATATTCTTCTCTATTTTAGTCATATTATGATCTATTGTTGTTCTTATAATTTATTTGTGAAGTAATTTAATTACATCCTTAGAGTCTTAGTTTGATCATTACCTTGCAAGGCCAAGTTTATCAAGAGACTTGCTTGCCCATTGTAATTTCTAGTGTTGGGAAATCCTCAGTGGTGGTGACTCTCCATGGGAAGATAACGTGTATAAATGTTGCCCCATATCATTAGGGTGTTTTTAATACCACACCAATATCCACTATTAGGTAATCATTTTGTAGAGATTAACTTTGAGGAGGACTTAGAGGATGGACTAGGGGAATTACATATAGATGCTTCTTCTCAATAAAATTGCTATCATGGAATGTTTGAGGCCTTATAGAGTCCTCTCATAAATCATTTGCACATGTCAGTTGTCAATGGTTGAGCATTTTATATTTTATATATTTTTAATAAGTTAAGATTTTAGGGTTTATCCATGTATGAGAAGTATTTATCCCGATGCATCAAAATTTTATAATTTAAATGAAGATGGATGTGGTGGTGCCAATATTTTAGTTTCACCAAAAAAATACACTTAAGTATTTCATCAAGAGAAGACCCATCACATTAGTTTATTTGGGGTTTTATTGACATTGGACATTCTTTAGGGTTTATCAATGTTTATACTCCTAATGATGGACTCGATACAATGGCACTACAGAGATGGCTCGCTAATGATATGCCTTGTTCTACTTGGCTGAATTGTGGAGATTTTAATATGATGGAGAGTCTTGTGGATAAATTTGGCACTTACCTATGCGGTGGTATGTAGGGGAACGTGAAGCTTTGTATTATTTTAGAAACTATTGGGGCTTATGATCCCTCTCTTTTGATGACTTTATTAATTAGCAAACCATGGTTTACTTGGTCTAACTTTTGAGCTAGCATTGATCAGGTTCTCAAAATTTTAGACCACATAATTATTTCTAAGTAACACATGTTATCATTTTACAATTTTGATCAGTAAGATGTCATGGTTCACTTGAAATTTTTCCTTTCTGACCATAGTCCCGTCACTTGTAGACTGTAATGGAGAGGTGGCCTTCATTAACTCTCTCACAATCAATTTTTTTAATACATCACTTATTAGCCACAAGGGCACTATCTAAGTCATTACTGGAGTGTGTAACTTGGATCCACATCTACCATATTTTTCTATCTAGGTTGAGTGGTGGAATGACATGATCAATTGCATCATTGCCTTCCTCTGCCACTATGGAAAATAGATTACATGAGTTTAAAATCATGTTGATAACACTATCTATAATGAATACTAGGGTGTTTATTTATTGATTGAGCAAATCCCATTTGATTCTCAGTTATATCCCATGAATGCATCACTCAAGCACAAGATTAAAGAGGTTAAAATCCATGTTTCCAAAGGCACTCAAATTAGGTCCAATTGCATTAGTTTAATATTGGTGACTATGCCTAAGATTTTTTCAAACCTCTTAGTGACAAACAAGCCAAGGATCAAAATAAAGAAATCAAAGTAGTGCATAGTTGTCTCACCAACCTGTCGAAGACTTCCTCACCCTTCTTGGAATACTATAAACTTATGCTCCAAGCCCAATAGAATATGGCACTTATAACACAAGCATTACATGAGTGTTTAGATGTGGTACCTCTCAAGTTAATCAGGGTGCAACTAAAAAAACTCTTTAATGCCCCTCTTTCCCTTGATGAACTATTTGTTGTTGTGCGATGCATGGAGAATGATAAAGTGTCAAGGGTAGATGGATTTCCATGTGAATGTTACAAAGATACTTGGCAATTTGTGGGTCGTGATTTGCTTTAGGTTTATAGAGAAGCCCTACACATTAAATCTTTAAGGGCCATCATCAATAAAGGAAATACTAATTTTATTCTTGAGTCTGGTGATATTGAGCTTATCACTAGTTGTCACTCAATCATCTTGTTGAATGTTTCTTAAAAAATCATTGTTAAATCCTTAGGACTCCACCTTTTCCACATTCTCCCTACAATCAATAGGTTAGAGTAAACATGGTTTTTTAAAAGTAAGTACACCTAGGATAATTCTATTATAATTTGGGAAGGATTGGAGTGGGGTCATGTCTCTCGAGACTTGACCACATTTCTCAAGATCGATTTTGAAAATTATTATGATTAGACGAGTGGCCCTTTATCCTCTCCATGCTTAAAGCTTTGGGATTTGGTAACTTCTTTCTTTTGATGGTTTAGACTCTATATTTTGAAGCTTCAACTTTTTTCACCATCAATGGTCACAAGTATGATAGCTTTGGGATTTTTCACTCCATCAAACAAGGTTTCCCTATCACCCCATCTTTGTATGTCTTAGTTTCTAAAGCATTTACTTATGTGCTTGAGGATTGTGGGATTATTAGGGGAATTATTGTTTATAATCGCTCCTCTTAGCTCATTAATGGGTAATTTGTAGATGTCTCTTTTCTCATGCCTATAGAACAATAACCCTTCTTGAAAGAGGCACTTCACTATCTTGACATTTTTGCAAAGCTTATGGGTCAAGCCTATAATGGAAAAAAACCTAGTGTTATAAATAGAGCATGATGGCCTTGCTTGAGTGGATCCAAAATTATCAATGGAAGTGGATTCAGAAAGGGGAGACATTCAAATTTCATGATATTTCCTTTGCCTTTGACAACCCCCCCTTTATGATATGGGAGTCTTTAATTGAAAGAGTGGGAAAAAATCATTTACTAAATTACAAATCCTCTCTCTTGTGTGCAAGATTCAGGGCTACACTAAAATTATTGTAGCCACCTACATCTACTATTCTTCTTGTTGGAACATTCAAAAGCCTATAAAATTTTAACAAAGGTGCTGAGAGGTTTTCTCTAGGCCAATGCTAACTAAAATCAAGGTTTCCATGTATTAGCTTGGAACATTTGTTGCCTTCTTCGTGACAAAGGAGGAATGGGCATTATTGATATTTATAGACAAATCTTTGCTCTCTATGCTAAGTGGATTGTAAGGGTAATTGAGTGAAATGAGTATTAGAAAATTCTCCTAAGGCACTGAATTTTTGTTGGTGTTCCTTATGGAAATAAAAGTTAGAAAAACTTTGTATTATAGAGTCTTTTGATTAATTTTGTCCCTGACAAGATAAAAGGGTCCTTTGTGGCCAAGAGCACATGGAATGCTTTTGAAGCAATGAATCCTTTTATAAAGTGGGTTGGTGATGGTTTTTGAACTGGTATCTCTATTAACGACCACAATCTTTGGTGGTCCCCTATCATGATCAATTACAACCTTCATCTCATGGATATGTCAGGCATAAAATCTCCTCAACGCTTCATAAAAAGAATTTTCACTATTGAATATTGGTTTCATCCTATGATTGGATCCCGTGGCATTCTATAAAAACCAAATATAAGATGCTAAATATAAATTTGGTTTCTATATTGTGTATTTATGAATTGATCTTAGATTGCATGCTTCATAAGATGGGTCTACAAGTGGAAGGATTGGAGTGGAATTACAATACTAACTTCTAAAATTACTCTCCAAGACTCCTCTATCGGATCATGAGCTTGTTTTCTTTGACTTTATGTAAGCTCAATAAGCGACAGGCTCTGAATATGTTGCATAGAACGTGGCTTGCCAAACTCAACAAGATTTAGAATGCGAAGCTCGAGCCCAAATTAACTAATTTTCTATAGTGTTTAGTTTATCAAGGTCTTCCTCTTAGGGAGCGTCTTAAGCATATTAAGATTCCTAACCCCAAGTGCCCATCCTACTCCCAACTTGAGACCTTCAAACACCTATTTTGGACATGTTCGAGAGCCAATATTTCATGGAGTGGATTTATAGCCTATTTCAGTGTTATCACCCAAAGTCACTCAATTGGAACATGACATTTTTTGGAGACAATGACCAATGGCATCTAGACATTACCTTTATGTGGATTTTTTTTAGAGATATCTTTTTGTTACAGTTTATGAAAGTCTACTATTTTTAACAGTGGAGAGATTTATATATAATTCTTTGTTAATGATAAAGTGTGTGTTAATTCTTTGATTATTTTGCAGTTTCAAGCTTAGGTAGAGAAGATGAATTTGGAATGTTAGTATTTGTAGGATCTTATCAATAACTGAGGAGTGCTCCCTACACCATGAGCCATGTTCCTCCAAACTAGCACTTGCATGGCACCCCTACACTAGTAAGTAGACATTGTCAAAGCCATTCCCACAATGGCTTCTCCTCTCCTCTTCCTTAGCAAAGGGGAATATTTTACACTCACATGGAAAGTCCTTTATTGGCATGTCTTGGTGGAATTCACCTCTATTAGCTAGTTAGCTAGTGGGGTATTATGTGTCATCGCCTCCTGGTTGAGGAATCATAGTTTCCTTGCATCCTTATGATATCACTTAGGATGGGTTGGTGGCACTTGATCTTCCTTTCACTGAACCCGCTTCTTGGGGTGCTCAGTTAGCTAAGGATAATTTGCCTCCACCACTTTCTAGAGTTGTGACCTGTGCCTAGCTTTCGTGTATTTTGATGCTTTGATGTTGCTTTTGGGTTACCATGTGTAGCCATTTTTTTTAATTTTGAGTCATGTTTATTTACTGGTATGGAGATCAGGCCATAAATACCAATGAGCCATATTTTTCTTGTAACCAATCTATTAAGGCTTGGTGATCCCTCTCTTTTGATGAATTCATTAATTAACAAACCATGTTTTACTTGGTACAAATTTTGAGCTAGCATTGATCAGGTTCTCAAAAAATTAGACCATGTAATGGTTTTTGAGCAACACATGTTCTCATTTTGCATTTTTTATCAGCAAGATGCCATAGTTCACCCAAAAGTTATCCTTTCTAACCATAGTCCCATCACTTATAGACTAAAATGAGGAGGTGACCTCATTAAATTCCTCACAATATTTGTTTTTTGAATACATGACTTCTTAGCCAAAGGGCACTATCTAAGTCATTGCTAGAGTGTGAAACTTGGCTCTACACATCTACCATATTTTCTAGTTGGCTTGAGTGGTGGAATGATGTAATCAATTGCATTGTCACCTTCCTTCGCCATTATGGAAATAAGATTGCATGTGTTCAAATTTTTTTTGATGGCACTATCTCTAATTAATATTAGAGGGTTTCTTTCTTTCTTGAGAAAATCCCCTTTGATTTTAAATTATAGACCATGAATGCATCACTCAAGCACAAGATTAAAGAGGTTGAACTCCATGTTGCCAAAGACACTCAAATTAGGGCCCGATTGCACTGACTTAAGATTGGCAACCATGCCTAGGATTTTTTCAAATCTCTTAGTGCCAAACAAGCCAAGGATCAAAATAAAGACATAAAAATAGTGCGTAGTTGTCTCACCAACATACCAAAGATATTCTTGGCCTTCTTGAAACAGTATAAACTTGTGTTCCAAGCCCATGAGAATGACACACATAGTGTAAGCATTATATGAGTGTTTAGATGTGGTACCTCTCAATTTAATTCCTGTAAATCAAAAATTCTCTAATGCCTCTTTTTCTCTTGATGAACTATTTGTTGTTGTGTAATGCATGGCTAATGATAAAGTGTCAGGGGTAGATGGCTTTCCATGTGAATTTTACAAAACTACTTGGCAATTTATGGATCTAATTTGCTTCAAGTTTATAGAGAAGCCTTATAGATTAAATCTTTATGGGCCATCATTAATAAAGGAAATATAAGTTTATTCATGAGTCTGGTGATATTGAGCTTATTACTAGTTGGCACCTAATCATCTCATTCAATTTTTCCTACAAAATCATTGTTAAAGGCTTAGCACTCAACCTTCGCCACATTCTCTTTACAATCATCAGGCAAGAGTAAACATGGTTTATTAAAATTAGGTACACCTTGGATAATATTATTGGAATTTGGGAATGATTGGAGTGGGCTCATGTCTCTTGAGACTAGATCATATTTCTCAAGCTTGACTTCAAAAAATATTATGATTGGATCGAGTGGCCCTTTATCCTCTTCATGCTTAAAGCCTTGGGATTTGGTAACTTCTTTATTTCGATGGTTTAGACTTTGTTTTTTGATGTTTAGCTTGTATCACTATCAATGGTCACAAGTCTAATAGCTTTGGGATTTTTCACTCCATTAGACAAGGTTTCCCTATTGGCCCAACTTTGTATGTCCTAGTTTCTAAAGCATTTGGTTATGTGTGTGGATCATGGGCTTATTAGGGGAATTACTCCCTCTAATTTCTCCTCTTAGCTCATCAATGAGAATTTTGCAGATGACTCTTTTCTCATGCTTGTAGAACAATAACCCTTCTTGAAAGAGGTGTTTCACTATCTTGACAGTTTTTGCAAATCTTTTTGGTCAAGCCTACAATGGAATAAAACCCAGTGTTACAAATAGAACATGATGCCCTTACCTGAGTGGCTCTAAAATTATTAATGGAAGTGGATTCAGAAAGGGAAGACATTCAAATTTCTTGGTTACCCCTTTGCCTTAGACAACTCTCCCTTTGTGATATGGGAGTATTTAATTGAATGAGTAGGAAAAAATCAATTACTAAATTACAAAGCCTTTTTTGCTCGCATCTAAGATTTAGGGCTACACTAAAATTTTGACAATCACCTATGTTTACTATTCTTCTTGTTGGAACCTTCAAAAGCCTTGTATGACAAATTAACAAATGTGCTTAAGGATTTTATTTGGGTCAATGCTAAGTAATTCGAGGTTTCTATAGAATAGCTTGGGACATTTGTTGCCTTCTTTGTGACAAAGGAGGAAGAGGCATTATTGATATTTATAGATAAAGCATTGCTCTCTATGCTAAGTGTTGTAAGGGAAATGAGCTTTGGAAAATTCTCCCAAGGCACTAAATTTATGCAGGTGCTCCTTATGTAAAGAATTATTAGAAAAACATTAGATTGCAGACTCTTTTGATTAATTTTGTCCTTGACAAGATATAAGGGTCCTTTGTAGCCAAGAGCACTTGGATTGCTTTTGAAGCAGTGAATCCTTTGCTAAAGTGGGTTGGTGATGGGTTTCAAACTAGTCTCTCTTTTAACGACCACAATCATTGGTTGTCCCTTGTCATGACCAATTGCAACCTCCCTCTTGTGGATATGTCAGGCATAAAAGCTCTTCAACGCTTTAGAAAAGAAATTTGCACTATTTGGGATTTGATTTCATGTAGGTGATCGGATCCTATGGCATTCTCTAAAAACCAAATATAATATGCTAAATATAGATTTGCTTTCTATGTGTATTTAGGAATTGATGCCGGCTATCATGCTTCATAAGATGGGTTTGCAAATGGAAGGATTGGAGGTGGAATTGCAATATTGCCTTCTAAAATTACTCTCTAGGACTCCTCTATCAGATCACGAGTCTATTTTCTTTGGCTTTTTGTAAGCTTAATAAGCAATGTGCTCTAAATATGTTGCCTAAAATGTGGCTTGCTAGATAATAGGATTCAAAATGCCAAGCTTGAGCCTGAATTAGCTTATTTTTTCTGGTGTTTAGTTTATCGAGGTCTTCCTCTTAAGGTATGTCTCAAGCATATTAGGATTCCTAACCCCAAGTGGCCTTCTTGCTCCCAACATGAAACCCTCAGACACCTGTTTTGGACATGTTTGAGAGGCAAGATTTCATGGTAGTGGATTCATAGCCTATTTCAGCATTATCAACCAAAACGGCTCAATTGGGACATGACCGCTTTTTGATACAATGCTCAATGGCCTCCATACATTGCCTTTATGTGGAATTTTTTCAGAGCTATCATTATGTTTCAGTTATGAAAGTCTAATTTTTTTGCTATTTTTAACAATGAAGAGCTTTCTATGCAATTCTTTGTTAATGATAAAGTGTGTGTTAATTATTCAAATTTTTTGTAGTTGTAAGCTTAGGTAGAGAAGATGGCTCTGGAATTTCAGTATTTGTAGGAGCTTATCAATCAATGGGGAGTACTACATGCACCATGAGCCATCTTCTTCTTGACTACGCTTCATGGCACCCCTGCATTTGTAACCAAACATTGGCAAATTTGTTCCCACAACAACTTCTCCTCTCTTCCTCCTCAGTAAAGGG
This sequence comes from Torreya grandis, assembly GCA_037957365.1. Lineage (NCBI taxonomy): Eukaryota > Viridiplantae > Streptophyta > Pinopsida > Cupressales > Taxaceae > Torreya > Torreya grandis. Next base: position 2,266,814 of record JARHVA010001267.1, read on the forward strand.
AAGCAGTCTACCCTCACGTGAAAATTCCTTCGTTGGCCCGTCTCGGTGGAATTCACCTCTGTTGGGTGGTGACCCAATGGGGTCTTATGTGTTGTTGTCTCTTGGTTGAGGAATCATAGTGTCCTTGGCTCCTTCTAAGACCACTTAGGATGGGTGGGTGGCACTTGATCTTCCTTTCATTGAACCCTCTTCTTGGGGTGCTCAATTAGCTAAGGATGACCTCCCTCTACCACCTTTTGGGATTGTGACATGTGCTTTATTTTCTTATATTTTGATACTTTCATAGCGCTTTTGAGTGATTGTGTGTAACCAATATTTTATTTATTTTGAATCATATTTATTTACTAGCATAGAGATCGAATCATAAATACCAACAAACCATCTTTTTATTATAACCTTTATATATATTTTTAATTAATAAATATATCAATATGTTATAATAAAAATATTTATACTTTAATAAATAATATGAAAATAATCTTTATCCTCGTCTCTTTTTTTAAATATTTTCTAAAATTTATATTTTAAAAATTTAAAGATTGACATGACCACAATCCTATAATTATTCTCAAAACTTTTAATTTTAATTTTATTTTTATTTTTTAAAAATTAACTCTACCCAAACACAATTTAGTAGCAGGCCCGAGTTCCTAGAAATGTGTTCCGTCCTCTAAGTCTCAAACTTTTAAAAGTTAGTTACAGTTTTTTTCTCCCATATAGCCATGTCAACTTACATTACTTACGCTATCAAACCATCATCAAAAGCTTCACCCTCAAGCAAAACCTCGTACACGTCTGGCACGTGACCTGAATCATGATAGCATTTTCAATTAAGTGCCCATTGCCCAACACCACGAAAAACAAAAGGCATGTTCTTAACAAGATAAGATTACAGATGAAGCTTCCATTATTACAGATTAAATTTGATAAAACTTCCATTATTACAGGTAAAACTTGCTCCATGCATCAGCCCAACATAGTTGCTAAATTTGACAGTCGATTTTATTTGTCATAATTTTTTTCTATAATAATTTTTGGTTTAATATTGCAGAAAAAAATATTAAAAATAATATATATATTTATTATAATTTTTAAGATTTTTTCGACATTCTATTTAAAATTTTACTTTATATCTAATATAATTTATCAAACAAAAAATTAACTGTATTTTAAGATAATACGTCCATCAAATTTAATCAGTGATTTACATATAATAACCTTAGATAATAACTTTTTAACAAAATTAAGCAATAATATAAAACAGACCTCCCAAACAACTGGGGAAAAAAAAAAAAACAATAAAAGATAAATTTGTGGCCTGCACATAATATCCTGTCATGATAAAATTAAAATTATGGTTGAGTGATTCTCAAGGTTTGGTCCACTCAACGCATTTTTCAAGTCCATCAAAGTAGTTGTCACCCCATTGGAGGCTAAATCTAACTTTGTTATAGTGACTGTTATATATTTGTTTTGTGGGGGACTGGTTGAAGCAGGTAAAGGGCAGGTGTTTTTTTCTCTACATGATTGCCACTGCAGGTATCTCCCATGCCTGTCCTCCGGGCGTGCTAGGGTCATCTATTATCAACTTACCTAGGTAGGTTAAATAAAAACATTAGAAAATGGATTAGTTGATACCCACAAATGCATGCCTTCCTACTCCCCTCTGCATTCATTAGCCTCTTATCACATTATTAAAAAAGTTTCATGAGCCTTCAAGCCTAAGCATAAGCCAAACATTATATAATCAGCACAGCATTCACAGTTGGAATTCAGATTCAGAGTGCATTTATCAAGGTCTGAGAGCAGCAGCAACAATGATGAACAGGAGGGAAGCCATTGTGATTGGACTTACGTTTTGGTATGCATTTCTCTCAATGTTGTTTTTGAATTTGTTGCAGAGTGAGGGTGCAAAATTGCAGGAGCCAGCATCTTCACCCATGGTTTTGGGGCAGCAGGAGCATGGGCTGCTGCCCCAAGAAAATCCATCAGAACTCTCACCAGCTGCTGTGAAATTCTTCAGTCCTGATATGCCTTCTCCACCAAAGCAGTCTTCCCATCCACATCACCTCTATGCTTCAGCAATTGACTCCACAGAGGGAGTGCATGGCACTAAAAATGATGGGAATGGCATCACCCAAGGTGCTAAGGCAGGCATCGGATTATCTGTTCTTTTGGGTGTTGTTTTTGCAGGTGGGGGATTGTATGTCTATGCCACTAGAAGGTCTAATATCAAGAGAGCCAATGCCATTCTCCCAAGCCCCTGATTGGATCCAAATTTCTGATTGTATTTTTGTCTAATTTGATGAATAGTAATCAATTCAATGATGGTGTCTATGGATAGAACAAAGTTGCTACTCACTGATAATATGTCAGCAGAAATCAGGGTGCTAGATTTTTTATATTGGAAAGCTCCATTGAGTCATGAGGACAATGCAGATTTATCCTTAAAAAATCAACTGTTGTGATTTAATGGCGTACAATGGTCCCTTTCTGGTTATGTTCTTGAGAGCCTTTAAGATGAGTGTCGCCATTCAAATATTTTTTTATTTTCCTTCATGAATACCTAACTTAGTAGCCAGATTGGTATATTATGTACCTATTCTGACTTAGTGGAAAGGATGTTTCATTTTCTACCTACTCTTAACTAAAATGAGTGAGTATGGTATCTAAGGGTTTGGAGTTTAATTAGTTTTGAATATTGGTGAGAAAAAACTTTTATTAAGGTACAAATTTGAGGTTGATTGATGTACTTTTATTTTCTTAATTTTAAATTTAAAGGTAAAAGGTAAAGTATTTATTTATGTTTATGTTTGAATTTATAAAGTTAATAGAAATAATTAATTATCTATTTTAAATGAAAAGAATTTTAGAAAAGATTTGAAAATTATTTCATATTTAAATTAATTTTTGATAATTAATATAGATAATAGTAAGAAATATTTGTTGTGCCATCAATTAAAATATATATTCTTAAAGATATTAAAATTAGTGATTTAGCTATTAATTCTTTAATTTAAAAAAATTGAAACAAAAAATAAATGTTATAATTTCATTTATATATTGCATACAATTAAAACAAAAGAAGAATATTATAAGTCCATCTATATTAAAGATAAATCTCATTATAAAAGGTGGATGTTATAACTTCATTTATCTATGTATTGCATATAATTAAAGTAAAAAAATGTTGTTATAAGTTCATTTATGAAACATATAATCAGAGACTAAATTTGATAGTCGAACCTACGTTTCATAATTCAAATGTTAATGCAGTTCATAATAGAAGGAAACATTGAAGGCATTATATATATTTTAATAATTTTATACAAATTTTGACAATCACCTGGTAAATTAATTATATTTTATAAGAGGAAATCATAAATACAAACATGCAACCATCAAAGTTAAACCTTGCATACAATTAAACCCATATATATTTTGAACTTTGGTTTGACAAGAGTATACCCTTCTTATCCTTCAAATCTTCTTAACGTTGTTGGGAGAACGGTTGCTTGTCTTTTCTTTGAAACTTTGACATGAGCATAAGAAAGGATAGTTGTCCCTTCTTCACTTATCTTTGATTATGTTTGTTCCTAGAGATGTAATTGATGGGAAAGATTGGTTGTAATTTTTGCAACCTTAGTAAAGTTTGAAGTACGTAATATAAAGATCTCATCATTTTCAAATTTGAGAGTCGACTCTATCTACAAAGGATTTTTTTAATGGTGATTATATATTTAATATTAAAATAAATTAAATTGTTCATACATTAACACAGTCAACCAATCAATCCGTTCTAAATAGTACATTTACTACCATCAACAAAAATATACATACACACACACACACACACACACACACAATTTTACTCTTCAACATATTAACAACCAAAAATTTAAGTTCATAAAATCTTGACTAATTAATAAAGTTCAGAAATTTATCAAGATGAAATCCAAAATTCAAACTCCATTACAATATCTGAACAAATAAAATGATTACATAAATTTAATATAAAACCTAAACGTAAAATATAATAATTCTTCCTATATTAAAAAAAACCACCAATCACCAAAGACTCAAAATTCATACCCTTCAAATACAATAACAGCGCATTCCCTAAAATATATATGTATATATAAAATATTAATAAATATATATTTATAATAAACTTATACGACTTTTTGACAGTTGGCCAAGGATAGGGGAAATGGCTTTAAATAAAATTTGACTGTAAAATTTTACAGGAAAAAAACCTAAATACGCGTTTACGGCCATTGATTCCAGAGAATCCTCTCTTTTCCTTTCTTTCTGTCTGTTTTTTTAAGGGGGTAGGGGTAAGGACCGGGGCCGGGACCTGTGTCCGATCCCCAATCGTAACAGACGGTTCGATTCCAATGGAGGAGGGACAAAACACAGACTCCATTAAACAGCAGCTATGATAGAGCTGGCACTCCTGAGATTTATTTTATGAGTTGCATAAACGTAGCTTCCACCAACAGCAAAGAAGACGCCAAATAAAGTGGCGACAAATTATTCCCGCAAAGCTACCTTCTCTGAGTATTTCCTGGCGATGTTTATATTCGCCACTGGTTCTGGAACTTCCATTTCAGGATCTATTTGAGGAAGATGGCCTCCTAGTGTTGGAAGTGTGGCGAAGAACATCACAACCCCAGGCACCGTGGGCGATTGATTATTTGAAGGAAGAGGAGGTTGCAGGTTCGATCCCTGTATAACCCACAGCTGAAGCAGAACGACAGAAATACAAAGTAATTTTCCCATTTTCTATGCTCGCTTTACGCTGTAATTCGTAATGGTATTGGGGTTTAAAAGCTTAGCATATGTGGTTAAGAGACAGAAACCGACCTCTCCACTTTTAAATTTTTAAAGTAAAAATTATTTGATTGTGATATGGGTTTAGTGGAGTGGAAAGGTGAGATATTTATTAAATTGATTAATTTCGAATTGAGTACCCACTATGAATCCTTGATTCAAAAGGTATAAGTAATCATATTCTTTTGGTTATTCACTCACTCTTTTTAAATTTTTTTTATTAATAATAATAATTATTTTATTTTATTTAGGGCTTTAGAATTAGTTTATCTGTTTTTTACAATTTATAAAAGTGATATTGGTTATGGGTTTAATTTCTGAGTAATTTGTAATGTGAGGTGAAGGTTTAATTGTGCACTGCTCAAAAGTTTCATCTTGTGTTAGAGCAGATTTTCAAATATTGGGTCGAACAATCTCAATTCCATCTAGGTAACAGAAAAAAACTTTTAATTTAATTTTGAACATCGAGTATTAATATTACAACCCATTGCTTATCGTGGGCATGTTAATAGGGAAATGAGGCAGGAGCATCCCTATTGAAGCTCACCCACTAATAATTAAGTCTAGTTTTGTGAATAAGGTTCTAACATATGCACATAACACAAGTGTACATTTGTTTTATCACTAATGGGCACATAAGCAAAAGGGCACATATATCTACAAGGACAAAAGAAAATTGTGCAAAAGTTTGATGGAGTTTTTGTTTGCAATGGGTTTTTGGTGAAGTTTTTTTTTTATGCCATCACACAAAGCATTTGGTCTGTGTGAGTCACACAATAAACCACTTAACACAATCACACAAAGTTTTCAGGTGTAAGACCATATGGCACAATGCAAACAGAGGTGAGCACTTGCACCAAACACAACACCACGTTATCATGTGAAAGGCATATTCTATCACAATAGATGCAAAGTTCAAAGTCGAGCAAATAATTGGAGATTTGCATGCACAAACATTGTTGTGCCAAGGCAAAGGCAGGAAAGGATTGTGCCAAGGAAACTTGGTGAACAAATAAAAATTTAGCAAAACTCAAAACAGGTTGACTCCAAAGTTCTTGGAATAGATCTTTGGCTCTAAAATTCTTGGAAATGGATTATTATGACACTTATTGATCATCTGTGTTTGTGCGGGAGGAAAGTAACCCTTGGGGATACATGTTGGCTCATGAGAGCATGCATGAATCTCTTTTGACATGTAGCACTTGGAGGAGTCTATATAAAGGTATGTTGGGCAAGGCATTAAGGAACTAGCTTGAGAAGGAGAGGCTTTGACTATTATTAGCGAGAACTTAGTGTAATCACCTAAAAGTGGTATTTGGATGCTAAGAGTGTTTCTTGAGACAACCTATTCCTAGCTTAGCCCTAGACCTATTCTAAATCCTTTATCACACTTTTTTAGCCATTATGCATACCATAGACATCTCCAGTTAACTCAAACATAGTCCTAGAATTGCATTCCTAAATCCTAACCCATTGTGCCCAGCAGCATGCTAGCTGGACACTAGCATCACATTAAAGACACTAGAGCCACATGGTGCTAGTGTCCCCAACTTGGCACTAGTGTCCATTGCCCTAGCTCTTATGAACGGATATATTTTCAAACGTGTGCCCCTCCTAAGGTCGACCTAAGCACATTTTATTATCCGCATAAACTATGGATCACTATAAATACAAGACTATTAGACATCTATCCACTAGATAGAAAATAAATGCAAAAAGCCTATTCAAATAAGAAACAAGTTGAGAAAAATCAAGGTTATTAATCCTTATTCATCTCTACTTCTGCATACTACCATCTACAGTTGCCCTAAGCCCAGTTTTCAAATATTTTAAATCTAAAGCACACTCAAGGCATTAAAGACCACTATCATTTTGCATTCACTTGCACTTGCACCAAGCACTAGGTGAGAGAACTACATTGGGCTTGATCCCTCCTCAAAGTATTGGTATGTTGGAAACTCCCTTCACAATGGGATGTTGAGGATGTCTAGTCTATCCTACTAACAAACATAAATTTTTAGCTCATGCCATACTTGTAAGGAGGATTAGGGTTTTCACACTAAATCAAACATTTCAATCACAATACAAAGTTCTAGATTTTACGTGCATAAGAATAGAATCAATAAACATAGGTGTAGGTGATCCCAAAAAATAGGAACAATCCTGTAAAGAGGATACTAGTGCCATTTTGAGGACACTAGAGCATCATGGTGTTATTGTCCCAGTGGAGTGCTATTGTTCAGTGAAGAATTAGGCCCAAAGACCCTGTTGATGGCACTTAGACCTATATATAACTCAATTTTTAGAACATAGATCTTTTGAGACAATCATTTTCCAGATAAGTCTCTATTTTCACATATTTATTACTATTTTTAAAAAGTAAAAAAAGTCAAAATCTATAACAAATCAGTGGTTATTTATTGCATATTATTTCATGATTTAGACAACTCGACACTTTAATCTAACTTAAGATTTATACACATAGTAAAACCTTGAAAGGTTAAATCATTTGGTCAACATGACTTACTTAGAATATTGCTCAAAACCTTGGTTTGTATTCTCAATTTCATTGTGTAATAAATTAGGGCTACATATTTCTTTTTTTCTAATTTTTTTGCATAACCTAGCTAATTAAATCAATTTCATATTAGGGTTTCAATTTATTTAAATATAATTTAAATTTTTGCAAAGAAACCCTAGATTCAAATCACCCTAGCCCTAAACACACTTAGGGTTTGTATCATTTTCTATTTATACTAAGATTTTACTTCCAAAAATATCAAATCTGCTACCATATTTAATTTTTGCAATCTTTCTTAGATTAACATTCTTAAAAGGTTCAAAATATACAAAAACCTGTTTTCCTACCTTCCAAACTACAACGGTAGAATTTACCAATAAATTTGATGAAACCAAGTAATAATTTCAAGATTTTATGTCCAAACATATGGATATACAAGATGATTTCATCAATATTCTTAGGAAGAACTCAAAAAAATAAACAATGGTCAATCTTCAACTCCTGCAGTTAATAATGTTGTTACAACTCTAGTGGGGTCAATTTAATTAACTCAGTTAGCACAACCTAAAATTGTAATTCAATAACCATCAGTGACAACTACACTACTTATGGTTAGTTCTTCCACCCTAAATATACAATCCCTTATGCATGAGATTCATATTTTCAGTCTAAGGTGTTACATCTTGATAAAGGAGCCATTATGCCATCACAGACCTTGTATTCTAACATTCTCTTACATACACCTTTGGCACATCACATATCGACAACTCCCTTACCATCCAATTTTGTGGCACCTAAGCTTACATTATATGACAACAAGGGTGACCCAAAGCATCATCTCAGAGATTTTCATGCAACATGCTTGGACTATATGTCTCATGTTTAGCTTCTTACGAAGTCATTTCCATGCAGTCTCAAGGATTATGCCCTACAATGGTTCTATGATTTACCAAATCAATCTATCACGACATTCAATCCTTAATCCAACATGTTTTTAGCACACTTCTCTATCAATATTAGTGATATCATATCATATGCACAAGTGACAAAGTTAAAACAAAAGTTGAATGAGCCTATCGTAGATTATGTCTTATGATACAAGACAACATTATCCAAATTGGTTAGCTCCATGGTAGATAGAGAGATTTAGGACATATTTAAACAAAGTCTCTTACCAACATTACACGAAGCTATCTTGTTCAAGAAGTTTCCTACATTTACCAATTTGTGCCACACAATAAAGGAAAGAGAGGTTAAGCTCTTATCAATGGGCAAACTCTTATACAAATAGATCAAAATTAACTATAAAGAGTTCAAACAAACCTCCATACAAGGTAAGGGGCACTGATAACAGAAGTGATCAAAATGCCATAGTCAACACAACTTTCAAGCCATCTCCTAGATTGGTTTTATCCACTCCTTAACGTAGAGTCTTCACTAATATTCTAGAGTTACCAGCATGGGTTTTAAAACAGCTCTTAAAATACAATGTCATATGTCTCCCTCCCATTAAAGAGGTTGATATGACATGGGCTCTTCCAAATAACTATGATTCTGATGCATTATGCGAGTATCACAGGGCACTAGACCACAAAACAAATAGATGCATTAGCCTAAAGCACAAGATATAAGATCTAATTGAGGATACTATTATTGATGTGGGTACACCCATATAAGCACCGAAACCACAACAAACAAAGGCTAAGACACTAGAGATATTTTTAGATCCTTTCCTAAAACACATAATGAATGAGGCAGGGGGCACATTAGGTGTTCAATATACATATCAATCACATCCACCACCTACTTCATATCATACAGTTACAAAGGAGGCACATCCACAGCATAACATTATTGGCATGTACCATACTACAGTGCCACCTAAACCACTTATCAAATTCTCAGAGTAGGAGATTCTGAATGATGACACATATCTACATGTACTCTTTATACGAGCATACATATACCACCATCCTATCCAAAGTGTTATGGTTGACAATGGGTCAAGCATAATCATGTGCATTATGAAACTATTACAACATTTGGGATACACAGAGTGGGATATATTTCTCACAGATATAGTCATTAGTGTTTTTAGTGATCACGTTTAGAGATGTATCAGGGAGATTGTGCTTCCATTACAAGTTGGACTAGCAAACATAGCCACTTGGTTCCTAGTAGTACCTAATGCATGTATATTTGATATATAATTGGGTAGGCCATGGTTAGAGTAGCTCTGAGCCATATTATCTATCTACAATACACTGATGCTTGATGTACATACATGCAAATCAAGTGGTCAAAGTTGAGGGTGTCCCATATGAGTATCCTCTACCCATCCCACAGATAGTTCCAACATAGTTTCTAGTTACATTTCCATCACAATCACCAATTACAGTTCTAGCACCATTACCAGATATTTCATAGCTATTAGTTACATCTAAGAGTACAAATCCTATGCATACATCATAGAGTTTAGTAGAGCCACTAGTGAAAGTGAAGTCTACTTCTACGGTATCACATAGAGATCATTATTAGAGATACCCCTACATTAGAGATATGACATAGATTCTAGGGGACCTTTCTCTACTCAGTTTATGCTGATATCGGTACTATTGGGTTTTAGTCATTCTCAGCATAGGGGACCTACGTCACCTATAAATTATTCTACTAGATGGGTTCCTAAGACCCCTAAAGTTCGTAGGGCATCATAGTCAGTGCTACGTATTCATAGCATCACTACACAATTAGATTCAAACATAAATTACTCCATGTAACATATTTTGGGATCAAAATTTCCCTTTAATACTACATGCATGATCACAGTTCCTTTATTCAACATAGGGCATAGTGATAGTGAGTCTCCCATGAGACTCATTGGTTAGTATGGTTCCTACTCCTTGTACATAATTCCTTCTCTATATCACTCCTTGGACATAGTTTATTTTCATTTGCTTTTACATATCTTATATCCATAAAATATAAAAATAATATACCTTATCAAAAAAAAAAAATTCAAATATTACTCAAAAAACACAAAATTTATATATTGTATGCATTTCTATGTTTACATTTCTTCTACTTGCTAGATATTACATATGATAGTTATCTTAGTATAGTCATTTTTATCATACATATGTTATTCACTTGTTCTTATCGAGTGCTTGCAGATTACATATAAGACTTTGGTCCACTACAACTAATCCAGACTCAGTATCTTCTACCCATTAAGGGCATATACATAGATACAAGTTTATTCATTTGATACAACCAGCTCGAGGGCATCTCATACATAGTTGTTATTACTAGGTTCTATCATTACATTCTATACATTCCATTTTATGCATTGATATATCTTGATATTGATCATTACTACTCATTTCTTAGATTTTTTGCCAACTATCACTACTTAGACTCAGTATATGTACATCTTAGCATTTACATAAATTTGTACTACATAGTTATACATGCTTTCATTTCTAGCTTTCCTAGTTTAGACCTAATTGTGTTTCCTATGTTTATTCTATTTGAGGGCATTTGAATATGCCATTGTTATTTGGCTCTACACCACTTATATGTTTGTATTGTTAAGGTGTGTTCACATTATTAAGTTTGTAATAACATAATTATTTTTAGTTAAATACTATTACATAAATAGGTTTTTGTGTGGTATATTATTGTTATGAATAATAACAATATTATACGAGGGAGTTTTATTAGTTAGATTATTATATTGTTAGTTATGAAAATATATTGTTGTAACAATATATTTCATATATAGTTTGGATATTATTCATGTGAGAGATTGTAGGGATCTCACTATCTTAAATATAAAAAACATATTTCTTATATAGCTTTGTAATATGTCATACGTAATTAGTTGAAGAGAGTAAATAATATTATTGTGTTTAAATTATTTTATATGTATTTGGCTTTCTTTGTACATACACTCTAATCAACTTCATTATCTGGTATTAGAGCATGTCAATGGTCTTTTAAATATGTGAAGGGGCAATTCTGCAAATTCATTGCTTGCCTTGAGCCATGAGATTGTATGATAAATAATTCTTGTAGTTGTAGGATAGATAGGTGTGTGTGAAATATTAAGGTAGTTTGAGTTTTGTAGGTTATTATTTTTTCTACCAAGGTTGTTCAAGTCTGTGGGCTAGATTTGTATTTACTTAAGCCTACATATTTTTGCACTTAGCCTTGTCTTCAACAAATATTCTATCCAGCATGTGCACCATATACATTAATCACGTAAGCTTGATAATCATGCAATCTCATTACTGAGATAGTAGAAGCAGATCTCAAGAGTGGATCATTTAAATTTATAGTTAAAACTACCTACTTACAAACAAGAGAGAAATGCAAGAGTAAATCAGATTGCCTCTTAGGTCAATCACTAGTTGTGTCTTCAGAGGAAAATATATAGTCTTATATGTCAGACTTGTCTTCATGTGACGTCTCATCACTCAATTTTTTCACTGTGCCCTACCAAATTTAAGATCTTGATAGTGTTTTAATTTCACACATATCTAATACCTATATTTTAGCTATGTAATGTTTGTTCACCTTACATCAAAGAGAGATCTACTGTTGTATCATCCTATTGTTCCCCTGATGTTACTACAATTTTCCTTCATATATTCTACACCTTTGTGCAATCTTAATATAGTGTAACAATCATTTACCGATTCCTATAGTGGAGTGTATAAATATGTAGACCGCATCACAATACAAGCAATTTTGTAGTCAATTTGTGTCATTTTTAATCCACTTATAATGTTGAGTTGTGTTAGTTTTTTAATGAAGATAGTATTATTAGTTTATCCTAGTTTTTAGTTATTTGTTTTTAATTAATGATTGTATTTTATATTTTAGGTGATTAGTTATTTATTTATGTGTGTTATAGTCTATGATAGCTTAAAGTTATATAGATGTATGGTATTTATCAAAATCAAAGTCTGTAGGTTTAGAAATCAATTTTATAAGTTTTGGGTCCATTATAAACTTTATAAACATATAAGTGTTTAGATTCATTTCTCAAATTTTCAAAAATTTAAAAGAATCAAAATTAAATAAAAGGTCTTCTTTTATATCAAAAGTGTTAAAATTACACATTCACCTAGTTGTAATGCAAGCAATATCGGGCGATCCCAACTTCCAAATTTGTAAGAATGTGTTAATTTTGTGGGGATGTTTTTTGGTCATCATAAAAAATGACATGCAAAGTTTGAGCTTCAAATATTCATCACTAAGTAAACAATGAACCTATTAGAGGTCAGAGGTAGAGGAGGAAGGACGTTTCAAAGCCTCTCATTAGCCACTAGTGACGGGGCCACTTCTGATTTAGTGGCACATTTTCTTTTCAGTTGTGTGTTTGAATTTAGTTTTATGTGAATAAGAATAGATGATGTATACCTATTCACATTTGTAATAAGTGAACTAAAAATTCCTCTATAACTTGTATGAAAATGTGATAGTGAAGAAAGCTAGTAACTGTATTGCATATCATGATGTAGTTTATGGTAAGCCACTTGTAAAACTATTTTTTTGTGGTTGTTGGTAATCCACTTAAAAACCATCCCATTTTGGTTGTTGGTAAGCTATATGTAAAACCATCATGAAGGTTTTTGATCATCCTTTGAAAATCATCGAATCATGAGTATATGTGCAGATATGGGATTGATGTTTTCCTTATATTCAAATTAAAAGGGTGTAGACTAGGGGTTAATAATATTCAAAAGGAGGTGAATGTTAGGGCGTGTTCACATTATTAAGTTTATAATAGCATAATTATTATTAGTTAAACAATATTACATAAACAAGTTTTTGTGTGGTATATTATTGTTATGAATAATAACAATATTATACGAGGGAGTTTTATTAGTTAGATTGTTATATTGTTAGTTATACGAATATATTATTATAACAATATATTTTATATATAGTTTGAAGATTATTCATGTGAGAGATTGTAGGGATCTCACTATCTCGCATATATGAAACATATTTCTTATTTAGCTTTGTAATATGTCATATGTAATCAGTTGAAGAGAGTGAATACTATTATTGTGTTCAAATTATTTTTTGTGTATTCAACTTTATTTGTACATACACTCTAATCAACCGCAATGTGTATACCTTGGACATGTTCCCATGTCCCTTGTGTGTGCTTTCTTGATTATATATGCAAAAATTGAACATGTCCTTGTATGTCTTCCATTCTCAGATTTAGTGACATGTGTCCATGTCTCTTGTATTGTGTCCCCTTGGCCTAATTTTACATGCCTCATAGTTTTTTTAGGTATTTTTTCTTATATGCGTCTTCATCATGACACTTGCCTTTGCTTGTTACACACACAATTTTTATATGCCATGAGGGACCTCATGTATATACCCTTCCTAATTGGGTGGTGTGATGGACATCATGCCCCATCCCCCTAAGTAGCTACTCAGATTTGTTGGTATAGACATTGATTACATCTATCTTAACACTCTTGTGCAATGGTATATTACAACATACATCTTACATTACATACTTATGCTCAGATTCTTTTACATTATGATTTTTTTACATTATATTGAAATATCATGAAACTTTATCATATATGCTCTAGCTAACACATTTTGTAGAGCTACTTTCTTTTGAGGAGATTTCTTACATAAATTTTACAACTACCCTCAAAAGAGGGGGAATTCACAGGGGTTTGTCATAGAGATCAGGATCCAATTTCATGTTTTCTATTCACATATCATTTTTAGCACACAAGATTAGATTCAAAAATCAAACACAGGAAAAAATAGGGACTCAAAAAGTAGTTCAGTTACCCAGATTTTAGACCAAACAAACATTAGCACCTAGATTGGGACACTAGCACCATAGGGCACTACTATCCACTACATGGCATTATTGTCCAGTATCCCTAGCTTCAAGGTAGTCCAAATTATCCAAAATAATACACTAGGTATAATACATATTTGCATAGATACAATCATAAGTTTGATATTTATTTTCATATTTTGCTTAGATACACTCATTTAAGCTTAGATTCATACTAGTTACTTAGATTGGGGGAATCATGCATGGCATGATCCTTCACACATTCACTTCAGATACACAAATACAATTTTTACACACTCAGTTTAGAATAAATATACATAGATATTATATTGGGGGCATGTGTACAACACATAGTTTCCATATGCTCATTTACACATAGGTTGATCAGATAAAATGACAAACTCCATGTCATTCTCTATGATATATACAATTGATATCATATTCTAGGTTGTCACCAGTTCCATGTTTTAATCCATTTGTAGTGGTTCACATTCTCGAGTGGCCCAGAGATGCCTAATATACTCGAGTGGTGACAAAGCCAACATACATAGTTAGATGCTTTCAACACTTTGAATAGTTTAGTTTTATATGCATCTACTTTACATAGGTGGAAATGATGGAGTCATATTTTACTTGAGTTATTTATCCACCCACATGAAAGGGTTAGACACACTTATAGTATTATCCAAGCTATTCACATAACATGATCCATCGAGCAGGGGTGGGTAATGATGGAGTCAAAACTAGATTGAGTTCTTGAGCCACCCACATATGAGGATTAAGAAAGCTATCAGCTCAACCCAAGTTATTCAATGATTTGATCACTATGTACAAACACACATAGGTTGTCATAAGGTTCATGCATTGGTTTACATACCCAATGATGTGTATTTATTCATTCCTCTTTCCTATCTCTTTACTTAGCTTTACTCAGTTACTTTATTCAGCATAATCTTTTGCTTTCGATAGTCTCTTAAGTCAGGATTGATTTTTGTATGTGTCATTAAAGGTCATTACTTTAGATCATGATTCACATACATAGATCCAACTTCACATACTTAGATTCAACTACACAAGCTTCACTTCCTAGGTAAATCTAGGTATGCTTATTTTTATTTTATACTAGTTATTTTACTTTGCTTCATTTCTAGCATAAGGGGGGGCAAATGTAATCACCTAAAAGTGGTATTTGGATGCTGAGAGTGTTACTTGAGATAACCTATTACTAGCTTAGCCCTAGACCTATCCTAGAGTCTTTATCATGCTTTTCAAGCCATTGTGTAGACCACAAACATCTCCAATCAGCTCAAACATAGTCCCAAAACTGCATTCCCAAATCCTAACCCATTGTGCCCAGCAACCTACTGGCTAGACACTAGCACTACATTAAGGACACTAGAGCCACATGGCGTTAGTGTATCTTACCATAGATATTTTGAATAGATATATTTTCACATGTGTTCCCCTCATAAGGTTATCCTAACCACATTTTATTATCTGTACAAGCTACATGTCGCTATAAATATAAGACTATTAGACCTCTATCCACTAGATTAAAAAAATATGAAAAAATCTTATTCAAAATAGGAAACAATTTGAGAAAAATCAATGTTATTAATCCCTATTATACCCTACTTCTACATACTACCATCTATAGCTACCCTAAGCTCAGATTTTAAATATTTCCAATCTCAAGCACACTCAAGGCATTCAAGACCACTAACATTCTAGCATTCACTTGCACTTGCACCAAGCACTAGGTGGGAGAACTACATTGGGCTTGATCCCTCCTCAAAGTATTGGTATGTAGAAAACTCTCTTCACAGTGGGGTGTTGAGGATGTCCAGCCTATCCTACTAACGAACACACATTTTTATATCATGCCATACTTGTAAGGAGGATTAGGGTTTGCACACTAAATCAGATATTTTAGACATAATACAAAGTTCAAAATTTCATGCGCATAGGAATATAACCCAGAAACACAGGTATAAGTGCTCATAAAAAATAGGAATATTCTTATAAAGAGGATACTAACACCATTTTGAGGATAGTAGAGCAACATGATGCTACTATCTAAGTGGGGTGCTACTATCCAGTGAAGAATCAGACCTAGGGACCCTGTTGATGACACTCAAACATATATGTAACTCAGTTTTGAAAACCTAGATCTTCCAAGATAGTCATTTTACAGATAAGTTTCTATTTACACATATTTATTACTATATTTATAAATTCAAAATAATTCAAAATCTATAATAAATTAGTGGTTATTTATTGCATATTATTTCATTGATTTAGACAACTCAACCCTTTAATCTAATTTAGGATTAAAACACATAGTAAACCCTAAAAGGTTAAATCACTTAGCTTGGGCAGATACAATGCCCATAGGTAGAAGGTCATTATAGATTTAAGTGTAGATTAACCATTAGAGACTTCATATTATGGTATAATAAGTTTGCATTTTATAGTTTAAAATCCATGCATACCGTGTAACTAATGCATTGGAAGAAACTCATGCAACACATTGTTGCATTAATATATGATTTACAAAATTTATGTTTTCAAATTTGAGTTTGTTTGAGTGTGTTTATATAGCTAGTAGGTTAGGGTTTTCTTTCATTGGAAACCTTCATCCTTGCGACAACATCATTTATGGTATCGGATCAAGGTCTTTAACCTTGTGGAGCATGAGAGTGAAGCTACCTATGTAGGATTGTGAGTTGAGACCTCACAATAGTAGAAATAACATCTAGAGAATAAAGATGCCACCTAGAAGATTTATTGGTAAAGGAGGCATTGTAGCAATCAACATGAGTGGGAGATTCGATAAAGTCTTAGACATTTTTTGGGTCATAAAAACATGACTAAATGTTGTGAAGGAAGATAAAAGGTGAGATTTTGCACCTAGAGACTACCAATGTGATGTTAATGAAGAGCAATAATGCATAAAAGGTAGAGAAGAAGGTGGATATAAGGAAGTGTGCATAGATGTGGGTGAAGTTGGAATATTGAGAGCTATTTTGTAGATTAGATCTAAAAAAATGTGGATGTGCCATGCTTATCATGAAGCTTAAATCCTAAAGAGCTCATTGATTTGATCACAAGCATTGAGAAGTACTTTAAGTTTGATAATATCAATGATCCATAATGTGTGAAGGTTGAGAAGACCAAGTTGAAGGGTCATGTGATGCTTTGAGGGAAGAAAATTTAAAATGAAAAGAAAGAATAAGAGAGGAGAAGGTAACAAATGGGACAAAATGGTCACCAAAATGAAAGGTAATTCCTACTTGGTTCTTTATAGATGGACACATTTAAGAAGTTGTAGAATCTAAGGCAAAAGGAGTTGAGTGTCAAAAAGTACATAAATTAATTCTATAAAATCACTATCAGATCTAGTCATAATAAATTTGACTAAGAAAAGTTCAAGAGATACATAAATGGATTAATATTTGGAATCTATGAAGAGCTAATCATGGATCTCATCCAAATTGTGGAGGAAGCTTATAATTTTACACTAAAATTTTAGGAGCACTTATTGTAAAAAAAATAGAGTACCTTATGAGGAAGAGGAAAATTTACGTGTGGAGGATGAAATAATTCTAGAAGAAACCAACCAAGAAGAGAGAATAATGTTGCGCATAGTCACATGCACACACATGAATAAGATGGAACATCATAATGGAGAGCTGGGAGACACACAAGGAGATGCATCTTACCTATCCTAAGAGCACAAATTATGTGGTTGAGGAAGGGGAAGAGGATTCCTATGAATGTGTTTCAAACATGGACAACTTAGACATAGAGAATATGAATGCCTTCATGCACAAAGTGAAGGTAGTATAATGTCTAAATATGGTGCATATATCGTGTATGGAGATGAATAGATTATTGGATCGATATAGATTTTTTAAAATTTGGAGTGTGGAGAAACTCTAATAATGAAGAGTGTTTTGTTGAAGTTAACCAAGGAGGATAATAAAGCAACACAAAGGAAGAGTCCCTTTCAAACAATTTACAAATCTGGAGGTAAGTATTGCAAAGTGATTGTGGATAGTGACAACATAAATAATTTTGTTTTGTGTGAGAAGGTATAAAATTGGGTTTGAAGAAGGTAGTTCATCCAAACCCTTCTAAGGTGTCATGGTTGTAAAAGGTCAATCATAATTTGGTGAATGTGCAGTGCCTTGCGAAATTTCATATAGGCACATACCAAAATGAAGTACGGTGTGATGTTATGCAAATGGATGTGTGTCATGTAATTTTTGGGAGAAATTTGTAGTTTAAAAGGAAGGTTGTACATGATGTAATTTAAAATATATACCATTCGAAGAAGGATGGGAAGAACTTCACATTGATTCCATTGAAGGACAAGGAAGAAGAAGTGCACACATTTTTTTGTGCATGCATATTGATGGTGTTGAGAAGTGAATTCTCAAGGGAGGTAGAAAATGAGGAGGAAACCTATGTGCTCATTCCTAAGCTAGCATAATAGGAGTACACATTGGCAAAGAAGGAGACACTTCCATGCAAAGTTATTGAGTTGTTAGAAGAATTCAAGGAGATTATTTCAAATGACCTCACATATGGGTTATCATTAATGCAAAGTATTACTCATCATATGGATTTGATCCCTAGAAAAAGTTTTACAATCAAGTCCAAACACATATTTACACCTAAGGAGAATGAATAAGTGCAAAAGTAAGTGTAAGAGTTGTTGGCTATGTGTTTATTGGAGAAATATTAATCCTGGGTGTAGTACCTATCATATTTGCATTGATTAAGGGAGGATATTTGTGCATGTGTATAAATTTAAGAGACATTAATAAGATAAAAATTAAGTATAGGTTTTCCTTTTTTCACATGGATAATTTGATGGATTACCTAAGTAGAGTGAAATATTTCACAAATATAGAATTTAACAATGGATATCACCAGATCAGATGCAGAGAATGTGATGAATGAAAAGCCACATTTAAGACAAAGGACATTATATGAATGGTTATCATTCCATTTGGGTTGAAAAATTCACTAAGAACATTCATGTGACTTAGGAATGAAGTTTTTAATCCATTTCTAGGCAAAATTATCATTATGTACTTAGATGGCATGCTAGTGTTAAAAAAAATGAATGAGGAACAGTTAAAACATTTGAGGAAGGTGTTGTAACAATTAAATTGAGATTTTTCTTTTATAAATGTAAATAAGTATAGCTTCATGAAGAATGAACTTGTGTATTTGGGTTTTGTGGTATCCCAAGAAGGTTTGTATATGGCTCAAGAGAAAGTGAACACCATTTTGTTAAGCATGGGATATATTGAGAGGGGGGGTGAATCAGTATATCATATATCTTATAAAACTTTTCCTTAATCAAATTCCACTTAATCAAACATTCAAGATATGCAATAAAACTAAAACAATAAACACCACACAAGAGAGAGACACCAGATATAATGTGGAAACCCAATGTGGGAAAAACCACGGAGAATAATCTCAAGTATATGAATGAGCACTAACCTAAACACTATTCACAAGCACCAACTTACAGGAGCACCAACCCCTTTGATGAGCACCAAACCAGAAACTATTCATGAGAATAAACCCACAGGAGCACCAACCCCTTTACTGAGCACCAACCCAACAACTATTCATGAGCACTAACCCACAGGAGCACCAACTCCTTTACTGAGCACCAACACAACAACAATTCGTGAGCACCAACCCACAGGAGCACCAACCCCTTTGTGTATACCACACAACTATCTCTCAACGTTGCTATCTCAACAAATGATAGTTCATTACAACATCTCTTTCCTCTCTCACCTTTGCCCTTCTAAGCTAGATATAACAAATACAAATCATATTCATCTCTCACAATACTCTTCTAAGCTAGATATTACAATATCAAATCAACATCTCTCACTCTTATTACAAATGGCTTCTCAAGCCTTTATTTATAGCTTTCCAAATGACCTTTGGCCTTCCCCCTTTGTGACCCTTCAATCCTCATGGAAAATGGTGCCAAACTTGTATGACCCTTAATATCCTTACCTTTGAAAATTCATGTGGTGACCCTTCATGAGCAAAAACATCCTTCCCTCTTTTGTTCTTATCTTGGTGACTTTTCGTATTCCTCAAAGTGTCCCGTCATGAGAAATTGTGCCCTTCCTCTTTTGTCTTCACTTGGTGACTCTTGGAATTCCCTAAGATGACTCTTCATGGGAAAACGCGTCCCATCCTTCTTTTGTCCTTACCCCGTGGCTCTTTGACTTCTCCATGGGCCCTTCTTTTGTCTCATATGCAACCAAAAATATATTTGTGAATATTAAATAAATATTAAAACACATTAGCCAATATATATTTATTACAAACATTATTAAATGCAATGGGGCCTTTATCACCAATAATGTTAGACCTTTGACATCAATGACAATATTTCCAACAATCTCTCCCTTTGTCATTGATGGCTACCTCAATCCTGAAACTGCCATATCCTGTCACCTACATATCCTGTCATCTGAAAATATATAGTAACTCCCCCTTACTATAGTAACATGTATCTATTCCCTGTACTTATTTCTACACCTGTACCTGTACTCATTATTCTCCCCCTTTGACATCAATGGCAAAGGGCCTACCTAGAGCTAACACTTAGCTCCCCCTCAATTGATGTTGAACATCAATGGTAGAAAGTAATAGAAATCACTTCCAACTTCTCTCACAGATATTTGAATGTGTCCTTTGATCATGCCTTTGAGAAGATATCTGACAATACATACACATTGTTCCCTGTCTTTTGAGCATCTGCAATTAACTCATTTGAATCTTTTCTTGTAATCTCACAACCTTCAGCATGAAAATTTAATGTGTATCCTTGATCACATATTTGACTAACACTCAATTGATTATGCTTAAGACCTTTTACATACAAAACATTTTTAGTCTTAGTTCTACCATAATCCAAACTCAAAGTACCTTTTCCAGCTATCCTGGCAGTGGTTTTATCTCCGAATCTCACTGTGCCACCATTGATCTTCTTTAGAGTTATGAACTTAATTTTATCTCCTGTCATATGCCTCAAACATCCACTATCAATTAACCATGGCTGATCTTTATTTATTACATGTAGAGCTGTCTGAACCATCATAGAATCTTCAGGTTGTTTCTTCTACCATGAACATGTCTAAACCTTCTTCTTGATGAATGGAGCTTTGAAACTTTGATCCTTTTGAACTGACTCGAACACGCTTCTACAATACCAAGCTATGTGTCTAAAGTTATTGCGCTTGTAGCATACTATGGTCTCTTCATCAAAGCTTGATAGAGGAGCAAAAGAGTTGTGGCTTCTACTTGACTCTACTTGACTTTCCTTCTCCTTATTTCTGAAACTGTTAGCTTCTTTTTCTACATTCTAATTTCTTGTGACCATATCCATTACAATAAAAACAATAGCCATAAAAATAAGACCTATATATATATCTTTGACCTGATTGCCTTTTGTAGCTTTGTTCCCTCCAGCCTTCTTTGTTTGAAATGTCCTCTGTATTCTTCACTTCTCCCCTTTTTGTTTCCTCTTTTGTAAGAGCTTCAACATAGCTCTTTTTCTCAAATCTGATACTTGTCTTATCTAAATTCGCCTTTTGGCTCTCTAATATCTTATTCAATATGTTAGTGCTATTCTCAAATTTTGAGTCACTAACTACTTTATCATTGACTGCTTTCTTAATATCTTCTTTTAAAGAGGCAATTTCAACAACATACCTTTCACATTCTTTTCTTGCTATTTCCAACTGTGCTATTAGATATTCTTCATTCTTCTTGGCTTCTTCAAAGTGTGCTTGTATATCTTCAATCATTTCCTTTGACTCCTGTTCATTTTTCTCGATCTGGAGCTTTAATATTTGATTCTTCTTCTCAACATCTTTTAACTCTTCTAGGGCACAAATGAGTTCTCCTTCCATATTCACTTCAGCTTCCTCTTCTTCTTCTTCTTGATCATCTTCATGTATGGCCATGAATAAAATTGCTTCTTTTTATGAATCATTGACTCCACTATCTTCAACTGAGCTAGGATCCTTAGTTTACAGGCTCTTCTTCTCAAATCCCTTCTTGGATTTGCCTTTGAAATTATTCTTGTATGTAGGCTTTTCTTCTTCATCATCACTACCCTTATTTGGGCATCTAGCTGAAAAATGTCCAATCTTTCCACAATTAAAACATTTAAAAGGTAATTTTCCTTGATATTTACCTATTCCTCTTTTCAGCTTGCGAATGAAAAGTGCTCCATTGTCATCTTCATCATCGTTGGAACTATCACTTGATTCTTGAATCTTAGCTTTCTCTTTCTTTGATGTCTTGAAAGCCGCTTCTCTCTTTGAGGGTTTATCTTGTTCTGTCCGCATCTCATATGCCGTGAGTATACCATGAAGCTCATCCATCTTTAGCTTGGCTAAATTCTTCATCTCCTCGATTGCCGAAACCTTACATCATATCTCATTGGTAGAGATCTCAAAACCTTTTGTACCACCGTTGACTCTTCCAATGTTTCTCCAAGAACTTGAATCTGATTTATGATTTGATCAACTCGCAAAAGATAACTTGCTATATCTTCTTCTTTTTCCATCTTCAAACTTTCAAACTATCTTCTAAATTTTTGAAGCTTAGCTTGCTGAACCTTTGTAAATATTTTCAAGTTTTACCCAAGTTTCATGAGCATATTTACATTACATAACTTTAAAAAATTTAGATTCACATTGCATTACATTCACTTGCCTTCTTTTCTGCTGGAGTAATTGATGATGTCTGTGGCTCTTCATATTCCTCCACCACTACTTTCCATATGTCAAATCCAAGGGCCATCAAATAAGTCCTCATTCTTATGCTCCAAAAAGCATAATTCATCCCATCAAACAAAGGTGCTTTATTTGTAGAAAATCCTTCATGTGACCCAGCCATTGTGCTTTCCCAATCTACCTTCAAGCTGCAAAACTTTTCAAAAAGGAACTTGCTATGATATCAATTGTTAAGCATGGGATATACTAAGAGTGGGGGTGAATCAGTATATCATATATCTTATAAAACTTTTCCTTAATCAAATTCCACTTAATCAAACATTTAAGATATGCAATAAAACTAAAACAATAAACACCACACAAGAGAGAGACACTAGATATAACGTGTAAACCCAATGTGAGAAAAACCATGGAGAAAAATCTCAAGTATATGAATGAGCACCAACCTAAACAATATTCACAAGCACCAACTTAAAGGAGCACCAACCCCTTTGCTGAGCACCAACCCAACAACTATTCATGAGCACCAACCCACAGGAGCACCAACCCCTTTGTGTATACCACACAACTATCTCTCAATGTTGCTATCTCAACAAATGATAGTTCATTACAACATCTCTTTCCTCTCTCACCTTTGCTCTTCTAAGCTAGATATAACAAATACAAATCATATTCATCTCTCACGATACTCTTCTACTTTCCAAATGACCTTTGGCCTTCCCCCTTTGTGACCCTTCAATCCTTATGGAAAATGGTGCCAAACTTGTATGACCCTTCATATCCTTACCTTTGAAAAGTCATGTGGTGACCCTTCATGAGCAAAAATGTCCTTCCCTCTTTTGTCCTTATATTGGTGACTTTTCCTATTCCTCAAAGTGTCCTTTCATGAGAAATTGTGCCCTTCCTCTTTTGTCTTCACTTGGTGACTCTTAGAATTCTCCAAGATGGCTCTTCATGGGAAAATGTGTCCCATCCTTCTTTTGTCTTTACCCTGTGGCCCTTTGACTTCTCCATGGGCCCTTCTTTTGTCTCATATGCAACCAAAAATATATTCGTTAATATTAAATAAATATTAACACACATTAGCCAAGATATATTTATTACAAACATTATTAAATGCAATGAGACCTTTATCACCAATAATGCTAGAACTTTGACATCAATGACAATATTTCCAACACATTTTTGATTGGTCATCGCCAAAAATAAGATTTCATGGCTTAGTGAGTCTTTAAATAAGTTGATTAGAAAATTTAGTGGGATATGTGCAGTGATCACAAAGAGGTGTTAAGAAGAGATTACAAGGATTTTGTTTGAACCGTAGAAGCTAAGTGCTTATGTATTACAATTAACCATGATTAAAAATGTAAACTATGAAAATATGATCTAAGATGCTATATGAGATAGAATACATTAGATATGGAGATCTAAATTTTTTATAAAATCTGTAAATTGCTGAAAATAGAATATTAGTGTTAGGTTTAGAGAATTATCCTTACAACTAAATTATTTCTAACTGTATTAAATTTTTAAAAATGTGATTGTATTAGAAAACTTGAAAGCATAGACAAATTAGAAAATAATGGCTCATTATTTTCTAGGACAAGTTTGCAAGAGGTGAATAAGACCATAGTGTGACGTTGTCTGCTACTTTGACTATGTCCTACCAGACTATGCATTGGATCTAAAAAATTTGGTTTGTTCACATGTGGATGAATGTGATCTAGTTATATGTGGAGCTCAAATTGATGTAAAAGGGATAAAAAGGGGGAAGTGTAAATGGTCGAACTATCCTCAGAAAACCCCTTGTTGATTGAGTGTTCCCTACATATCCCAAATAGCCTCAGGCTGATGTAGTTCTCCCTTTAGGGAAGATCATATGAATGGACCTAGAAAATTTGATTAAATTTTTTAACAAAGGATGCCCTCAACCTATAATAAACAAAGTTAGACTTGGCCAAAGACTGTAAAATTGTAGTATAATTATAATAGAAATAGTTACTTAGAGAATATATTATTTTAAAATTAGAAAGAGAGATGATGTATAAGTGAGAGTTAGGTCCTTTTAAGTAAGACCCTTGATGTGAATTTATAGAAATATATTTTGAATACTTCAAATTATAAAATTATTGAATTGCATGATAAAGGAATTAGGAAATGTGTCATTTAAAAAATATGATCATTAGAGCATAGGGGACAAGTTTGCACTATTGGGTAGGTGTGCAGTGTGCCCTTATTTTCCTAGTGCACACTTATCTAAAATTAACATAGGATTTTGAAATAAGAATAAAAATAAAGTATATTTTAAATAGGGATAGAATAGGAAAGTCTAGAATATGCTATCAATAATTATAAGACTTTGAATTCTTTTTTAGAGATTACGCGTTATCATAATGATGAATTGGCCAAGAAAGATAAAGGTGTTAAGAATATGCATTTATTAGATAAATTTTAGTGTCTGCACTCCCCTCGACCTCTCCTTAACCCTTTTATTATAGTGATGCATACAATTACTAGAGTAAAGGAAACACAAACCTGAGTGTGTATACACACTTTGTATTTGTCATGGAGATGCGCATGCCCCCTTGTTGAGGCATGTGAAAATTGTTGAACATGTGGCGAATTAACAATGATCAAGTCTCAATTTGAATAATAAGTGAAGATGCTTGATTTGGATAAATTATATGCACCAACCCTCATATAGTACCCTATAATGCTTGAAGAGATGGGAACCAAGAAAGTGATTCGCTAAAGTGCAACCAAGATGTGAACTGTCCCTAAGCTCAAACATGGTTCACTTGCTAAACTAAAAATAAGAGGTGGAAACTAGTACATGGATCACTAAAGTATAAACAATACATGGAGTGTCACTAAGCTCAAACTTGGCCCACTTGAAACATATGAATCACACTGCAAAAGATAGGTAGAGATTCAAACTGTTAATTTTTTAAAAATTTGAAACTTGATAAAGAGATATTTTAAATTTTTAAAGTAGTAGCTTGGACATGAATGCATATATGCCCCCTGAATTGTATAGAGCATTAATTTTATCTTTTGAAAAATGTTTGAAATCTTGCAACTATCTTTGCATAAGTGTATTTGTGCTCAATTAACTGTAAGAGTGGAGTGCATGAGCAAGCCAAATGCCCCCATAATTTAAAAATTCAGATTTTTTATATTATAAACTATCAAATATTAAATGTATTACTTGTGAAAGTTTGTAGATAAGCCCATTATGATGCCCCATTTTTTAGATGAGGTAAATTTTCAGCAAATCACTTATCTCAAATGAAAAAGTTAGAGCATTTGTGAAAGAGATAATCATATAAGATTATTTTTCATATTTGAATTATATTATAATATTAGAGATGTAACATTGAAGCATATGGAAATATTATATATTTCATTGCATCATGTAATTTAAATATATCATTGAAATAGTGTATGAAGCATGTAAATAACTTGAAAGCCTTGAATATATATTGTAAGTATAGTATTGAAAAAATGAAACATTAAAGCACATAAGTAGTATGTGCATGATATGTATCATGAATATATATATATATATATATATATATATATATATATATATATATATATATCAGTGCATGATAATGATCATGGCACTATATTATCCAATAATAAACATGCAAGCAAGTCGCACAATGTCACATAATAAGGCCCAAATTCCATACACAAGGGACATAGAGTTCGAAAGATTGCATAATTATCACACATAAAACCCAAAGGCCAAATACAAAGGACATGTGAATGTCACACAAACATAGAAATCTAAGGACCACATACATATGGCATGATTGTGCCATACAATGAAGAGGGGGTATGTTGAACATACACAATGCCAAGGGCCACATATAATAATCAATCAAATTAAAACATGTCATGTAATGAAGTAAGCATATGAAATAAGAATAGAGAAAATGAAACTAACATATTTTCATCATATGTATCTATGTTCATGTTATCAAATAACATATTTCATCATGACATATGTAAAGTATGAATGAAGAACAAGACATTTGTTTTCTTTATATCTCAACATGGAAAAGAGATTGTGCATAAATAAAAATGATAGGAATGCTCATATAGAGTGATGAGATGCCCCAATTGAGAAAGGTTATTATGAAAATGGCCATCCCAACATTGAAACTATGTAAAAGTATGTCGTAAGCTTGAAATTTGACTGATATATGAATATGCATTCTACTTTGTGATAAAAAAATGTATTAGAGGTCCCTGTGATTGTGTTACATTTGGAAACATAAATGTAAAATGTACAAAAATAGGTCTATAGTAAAGGATAAGTGAATAATGTGTTGTTGTCTGGATGGTGTGAATTTTTCATGGTTAATTGTATACATGAATTTTTAATTAGGAAAGTTTCTTCTTTGTATGACTATTTCTTGGTTTTGTAGAAATATGTCTTGTTTCACACTTAGATACCTTGTGAGAAACATTATGTAATGCAAAGGCAATGAGTAATACTATGTATTTAGAACAAAGATAAATGACATATGCAAATATGTGATCTAATAATATGAAAATATATTTATAGGTCCTGGTTTTATATTTTTGAAAAATATTCTAATTTTTTGTACTTTTTAGAATATATTAATGTTTTTTTTATTTTTCCATATTTGAAAAGTAGAATATGCATGAGAAAAATTTGAAAAAGGTTTGAGAAACAATGTAATAAACAAGGTTTTGAAACTATATAAAGGAGGGGGGTGGGATTCAAAAAACCCTCAACAAGAAGCTAAAGCAAATCATGGCAAGGAAAAAGGCAAATGAAATGCCCCCAATGTAGGTGTATATGTAGAATAGATGAAAATCATGTCCATGTAACCTTAAGTAAAATTAGATAGATGTGAGCATGAAATTACAAATGAAAGATAGAACATGTATAGATACATAATAATGAACAAATAGTTTACATGCGAAATGTGCATTGAAAGCTTAGTAAGATAATTGTCTTGGGGTTTTCAAATTGGTTTGAAAGAGAAAAGTGATAAAGTGCCCCAAATGAAAAAAAGAGCCAAGGGATAGAATAAAATTTGGATTGGGTGTAGAATAAGAAGAAAAAAAAATCAAAAGGAAAATAAGCTATGTGCAATTAGGTACTATGCAAGGAATCTAATCAATAAGGGGGTTGGCAAGGAGTGGTAGAATGTATCCAACTAATGATTATGTCCAACTCCTTGATATGAAGGAACAAGATCTTTTGCAAGAGATGAAGTGCCAAGTGTAGAATCTTTTGAATCCAAAGAAGAACCATGTGATGTAAAGTAACCCTCTTAATCACTACCCATATATCTATTTAAACCTATCTCCTCATGCATGGGAGGAGCTGATGTAACAACCTATACATATGTAGGAGCCTTATTAATAAAATGTGATGTTGTATGAGATAAAGACCTTGTGATATGTGCCTCTTTTTTCTTTGAGTAGATATCTTGATTTTTATAACCAGATTTTCATGCTCATGTGTACCCATATTATGATTAAGAATATATGGAGAAACCACCTTATCTACATGCTCATAACTAGGTGAAGAAATTGAAATATGTTAATGCTCATAAGTAGGTGCAAACATTTAATTTTGGATATCCTTCTTTGGATTTAAATCATGATTTTGAACAACTGTATAAATTAATTTATTACCAATTTTCTCAATAACTGTGCCAACTAACTTTTGTGGAGTAGGAGTAAGTACCATTGGTTACATAGGATATTCATATTAAATGCTTAAAATTTTAACCACTTGATTATGATGAAAATAATTTAGACATTTCTGAACTATATAAGAAACTAATTTGATTTTATGTAACCAAGGTATCCCTAGTAACATATCAAAGACACATGCTTGGTAACACTAAGAAAGGAATAGTAAATATGAGAGGTCCCAATTTTAAAGGTAATATTATATGTCTTAAGTGTATATTTTATATGACCATAGAATTATTTCACAACTCTAGATGTATGTTGTATATCTTTTTCTTCAAAACCAAGAGAATGTAGAAGTGTTATGGTACACACGTTTCCCCTATTCTATTATCTATCATTACATTATGGATTAGTTGTATGCCAATATATGATCTAATTAAAGATGCATGTCTATTATAATCATTATAAAAAAATTTAGAATCATCAAATGTAATAAATGGGTGTGATTCTCTCTTACATATAAATGTACCAATAATGCTACCAAATGAATGTCCATATTAAAATGGAGGAGGATGAGCATTATATGCATATTATACTTCATAATTTTGATTTTTATCTTGTGCTTCATGATTTGAAAATGACTCTTTATACATTTTTAGTTTTCCATTTTCATTTTGTTTTTGGCTTAGCCTCTTCGTTAGGTGAACCAATGCTAATAATGTTCTCATCAATAAGGTCTTAAATTTTGTGCTTGAGATTTATACATCTATTAGTGGAATGCCCAACACATCTATGATAATCACAAAATACATTCCCATCAAAGGTTATATATTGAGGTCTAAATAGATCTATTTCAAATGGTGAAGTGTAATGACATGACATTCAAGTAGCTTTTGTAGTAGGACATGGGGAGGTGAGGGCAGGCTTGAGAATTTACTTCTTGGTGGAGCTTGTAGTTGAAGCTTTTGTGGTGGTTTTGATATAGCATTAAGTATAAGTTTAGCCTCATTTTTATCTCATTAGTTTTTCTCTTATAATAAGCTTGCCTTGAAACTTGATAGTTGAGGTAGAAGGAGAATTTGGGCATTGGATCTATATTTGAGATTATTCAATATAATCAATTTGACATCACATTCCTTAACTATATGAAATAGTTTATCAAAGTATTCGAACTTATCAAACATGATAAAATCTTGATGAGGCATAAGCAATATTTGATTAAATATATCTTAAAGCTCATTATAATCCATTTGATTTCTCATTTTGACAAGCATAGTCTTGTATCTTAGAACATACTCACTAAGTATCACATTTGGACATTATTTAAGCTTTGAAATTTGAGCTTAATATGAATTTTCACCAACATTGATATAAAAATGTGTCAAAAACTGATTTTCTAAAGGATCGAAAGATGTAATTGATTGAATATGAATAACATAGAACCATATAAGAGCATAATCTTTGAGACTTTGTGGAAAGAGCTTAGTTAACAATCTATGATTACCTACATAATATAGACAAGCTACATGGAAGGCACACAAATATTATTTAGGATCACCTTTGATTTCATAAAGAGGAATATTAGGAGTCACAAAGCCAACTATAATAGGATAGGATACAATTTTAGGAGCCAAATGGTTATGCAATAAGGTACAAGAAATTAAGGAAGGGATAACATGATAAATGGTTTGCTTGATATTAGCTAGTTTGGCTTAAATGATAAGAAGGGTTTGATCAAGGGAAGCATTATTTCTAATAATGGAAGGGGTATAGTTGACTAAAGGTTTAGAAATAGGGATAGATTCAATGGTATAAGTAATAACATTGGAAGGCCTAAAAAAAGTTGATTTATTAAGTTCAGCTCGAATAACATATACAAATGAATCAAACTTTTATATATGTGCCCAAACATAATCTTGAATTTTAAAATGATTGTCTTGGGTATAAAATTTAGAAACAAGGGCCATGAAGTGTAATAAGACATATTTTAAGGATAAATTCTAGACATAAGAAGTCATTAAATATTTAACAAAAACTATAGGAATAACATAATGGTAGGATAAGGTAGAACAATAATTTGGATGAAGAGAAAGAGGTAAAGTGTGAGAGGTAGCTTATTTAACTACTTTAGATTTAACCCATGAAAAAACATAATGAATAGCATGTTGGACAAAGATGTGAGATTCTACAAGTAACATTAAGATGCTATGTAATACATAAGAGAAAAAGGTATATGTTAAACCCATGATTAATATGAAAATGAAACAAGCAAATCAACTAGTTATGAAAATAGTGCACACAAAAATAAGGACAAAGGTTGATCTAAGAAATGGTTTCAATGATTTTTAGGCTTTCAAATATAATTACTCTTTTCTTGATTAGTGTTGATCTAATGTTTCAGAGTAATAAATACAAAAGTAGAACCATGATTTTAGCCCACTAATCCCAATTTTGAGTTTAAGTTGAGAGTAATTTCCCTGGGTGATATGCTCCTCTCAGGTGCACTAGATGAATAAAAAGGCTTCTTATTGGTGTAAATAATTAGATCCTAGGTTTTTTTACCATTTGATAAATGGAAATTAAAGTGCGTGTTTAGCTTTATACTAAGGATATGAGTGTTGGAGTAAAACCCCTCATACCATTATGTTTGTAAATAGAACACCACATAGCCCTTCACGACAATAGCTAAGTAGTTTTAAAAGTTTTGAAACACATTTTATAAAACAAGAATAGAAAAAAAATGCAAAATATTTTAATAGGAAAACAACAAATCTCAACATGAATTCAAAAAAAAATTTAGTGTTAGAGTACTCCAATACTGATTTTTTTAAATCTTTATGTTATAGATAGTATCCAAGATTGAGGACTATATTATTTCAGTCTTAGGAAGTTATAAAATTAAATTGAAACCCTAAGCCAAAAATTAACAAGAAATAAGTAGTGTTCTAATTAAAGTGGGTTCAACAAAATGTTTATGCTATAATTTAATTATGAATTAAATTTAAATCTAATTATAAATATAAAATTTTGAAATATGATATAGGATGATATATGAGACAAAATATAATAAATACATAGATCTATAGAATTACGAAATTTTCAATTAATAAAAATAGAAAACTAAGGTTAGGGTTAGGGTTAGAGAATTATCATTTTAACTAATTTATTTATGATTGTATTGAATTTATATAATCTTTGACTACATTAGAAAACATGAAAACATAGACGCATTAGAAAATAGCTGCTTTCTGTCTATTGGAACAGGTATGCAAGAGGAAGCCAAAAATTTAATGCATTGATGTCTACTAAAACAAAATTATCCTATCAAACTATGTGTTGCATCTATAAATCTTGGTTTGTTCACCTACAGATGAATGCAATCTATTTTTGTGTTGAGCTTAAATTGATGCATGAATTTTAAAATTATAACCCTAATTATTCACAAGTACATAAAATAATATTAGATGAAAAATGGGGAAAAGGAAGGAAATGGGAATGGTCTTGATATCCTCAAAAAATCCCTTGTTGACTAAGTGTTATGCACAGAACATCATATGCTATAGTTTATCAACAACTAAGAGAAGTTGAATCAACAACACATGAAGTGGGACAAGTTTATAAAAAGTTATTCATTTTTATTGAAACATAGAAGCGGAAAATCAAACAAGGTTTTTGACATTTCTCTTATTGAATGAGTTTCAAGTATAGGTCATGGGATTTGATTCTACGAAGGAGATATAAGCAGAAGATGAAGATTTTCATGACGTTTATGATAAAAAAAAATATGAGGAAGAAGAATTAGATTATAAAATACCTAATTAGAAAGTGGAATTATAGAAGAATTAAAAAGAGGAAATAGAGGTAATCCTAGAATTTAAGGTTTTTAGTAAGATGCATAATAGAGAATATAATCATATTTAGAAAAATGGAAGAATCATGCAATAGAAGACTTGGCATGGTTAGACCTCACATATATTAATAATTATGGCCATACTCTCAAATATTTCAACATGTGATCAAGAGCTCATAGTTTTTAGTTACTTGGTGCATCTAATGCAAGAGCATACATGGTGAAGAGAAATATTGCATCACCCAAAAATAACTAAGTCTAGTTTTGTAAATAAGGTTCCAACATGGGTATATAGTGTAGGTGCACATTTTTTTTATAACTATTAGGTGCATAATAAAAATGGCACATGATTATACATGCATGAAAGGACAAAAACCAATTGTGTAAAAGTTGGATGGAGTTTTAGTTTACAATGAGTTTTTGGTGAAGCTTTGTTTTTCACATACCATGAAGCATTTGGTTTGTGCAAGTCATGAATAAAAGAACTTGGTGCACAATCAAATGAAATTTTGGGAATAAGGCCATATGGCTCAATGAAAAAGGATGTAAGCACTTGTAACAAGTGAAAAAACAAAAAATTACATGAAAGACATCTTCCATCACATTAGATGCAAAGTTCAGAGTTACATAAAGAATTAGGTATTTGTCCATTAATACATTTTTGTGCCAAGGTAGAGGCACGAAAGTATTTCTCCAATAGCTTGGTCTATGGAGAAATAATTAGTGCAAGTTGACTCTAAAGTTATTGGTTTTGATATTTGACTCCAAGATTTTTAGAGATGGATTCTTAGGACACATGTTAATCATTTATGTTTCTATGGAGGGAAACAACCCTTAGGGACACATGTGTCTTGTGATATATTTAATGAATCTCTCTTGACACATAACACTTAGAGGAGCCTATCTAAAGGCATGTTGGACAAGGCACTAAGTATTTAGCTAGAGAAGGAAATGATTAGACTATTATGAGATAGAGCTCTTTTTTACCATTCCCACACACCTGCATGCTAGTTATGAGCCAAATCTATTCTAAATTGATATCAGTCACCTATATGAACATCTCAATCTATACTAAATCAATTAAATATCATACTTGGACATTTATAGATCACCACACTTGCATTCATGTCTCCCAAATAGTAATGTTAGACTCAGATAAATAACATTAGTGTTTCTATCTTGAAGCTGAAATTGTCATTACTTACCTAACAACACATGTTTTTCAAAATCAAATCATTTCCATGGGTCAGCCCAATCACTTAGTGTGTTGGTGGCATGGGAAATTACCCAACTAAGCATGTATAAAAAAAATCAAGGTCAATCTTATTGAACATATTTCATTCTCAATTACTTATCAAATATATTACTATTAAAGTGAGAAAATATACTCTATTATACCCAAATAAAAAATTAGTTGCTAAGATTAGACATTAGCCATGTTTGAAGCATACCAAGCAAAGTCTAGAGTCAACATTATCAATATCAAATACAAATTTATAGGTGCACTCGTATAAAAAAATAACATAATTACACGGTCACCCCAAGGGGAAGAACCATATGGGGCTTGACTTCCCTCTTTAGAGTATTGGATACATAAGCAATGATAAATCATAAATGAGGCTAATTGGGGTAAGCTCAATGAAATTACACTTCCTTACTTTTTACAAGTTTTTATCCTTCAGAAATGGACCTAGGGTTTTAAAGAGAAGGTGTTAAGACCCCTTCATCCTAACTCTTTATTTTTAATTTTTGTCATTAATAAATTCTATGAATGTATATGCTTTGTAATTCATCCCTTAGGTTAATTTTAATAATCCCACATTCATGGGAAATAGTGGTTAGCTAGTATATAATTAGTATTAATAAGATCCTATACTAATGAAAATGCATCCATGAATTATATTATATTGAGTTTACTCAAAGGGGGTTTTCCCCTTGAAGAAACCAACGATATTATAATGCAAATTTTATCTCATTTTTTATGGAATATAGTCCTTTTCCATTCATTTGTACTATTATTTCTGGTATTTTCACTATTTTTCTAATCTATTATAGGAAAGGTCATAACTTCCTCACTTTTTACAAGTTTTTATCCTTCAGAAATGGACCTAGGGTTTTAAAGAGAAGGTGTTAAGACCGCTTCATCCTAACTCTTTATTTTTAATTTTTGTCATTAATAAATTCGATGAATGTATATGCTTTGTAATTCATCCCTTAGGTTAATTTTAATAATCCCACATTCATGGGAAATAGTGGTTAGCTAGTATATAATTAGTATTAATAAGATCCTATACTAATGAAAATGCATCCATGAATTATATTATATTGAGCTTACTCAAAGGGGGTTTTCCCCTTGAAGAAACCAACGATATTATAATGCAAATTTTATCTCATTTTTTATGGAATATAGTCCTTTTCCATTCATTTGTACTATTATTTCTGGTATTTTCACTATTTTTCTAATCTATTATAGGAAAGGTCATAACTTCCTCACTTTTTACAAGTTTTTATCCTTCAGAAATGGACCTAGGGTTTTAAAGAGAAGGTGTTAAGACCCCTTCATCCTAACTCTTTATTTTTAATTTTTGTCATTAATAAATTCTATGAATGTATATGCTTTGTAATTCATCCCTTAGGTTAATTTTAATAATCCCACATTCATGGGAAATAGTGGTTAGCTAGTATATAATTAGTATTAATAAGATCCTATACTAATGAAAATGCATCCATGAATTATATTATATTGAGCTTACTCAAAGGGGGTTTTCCCCTTGAAGAAACCAACGATATTGTAATGCAAATTTTATCTCATTTTTTATGGAATATAGTCCTTTTCCATTCATTTGTACTATTATTTTTGGAATTTTCACTATTTTTCTAATCTGTTATAGGAAAGGTCATAACATTTGGTATCAGAGAACTTTTGAGGGTCATTTACTCACATCAGTTTCAATGATTTAGAGCTCTTAACTTTTATCCACCATATACACTCACCTTGCCCAATCAAGATATTAGTGATCACAAAGTGGTAATAAGGTGGCATCATTAAGCTTTTTTTACTAAATCTATTTATTTTTTTCCTTATTATCTCACTTTAGATTATAAATTATGCTCCAATAGTTTTAAAACAAATAAAAAGTTGTCATTTTGGGCTCATAAATTATCAGTTTTCCCTAATTCCATGGAGTTAAGGGTTATGCCCTAATATGAAATACATTAGAGAGTGTTTTATATGAACTTGTATTTCCACATACCTTTAGGTATATAGGATTAAACCTAGCTATTTTTGCATCCTATCCATAGGAAAACTTCATTTGTTTGTTAATTGTGGTGCATTGATAAGCAATTAGCCTTGAGAAGTTACTCACAAGTGACCTCAAAGATGAGTATGGTTAACCTTTATATTTAGTTATTTTCAAC
The DNA here is from genome assembly GCA_037957365.1 of Torreya grandis. Classification (NCBI taxonomy): domain Eukaryota; kingdom Viridiplantae; phylum Streptophyta; class Pinopsida; order Cupressales; family Taxaceae; genus Torreya; species Torreya grandis. The sequence goes on from JARHVA010001267.1 coordinate 2,302,765, forward strand.
ATTGATCTAAAATTATTTAAAAATAGGATAAGTTTGAATTCAATCCCACACCTTAGATACACCCTTTAGCAACCTTCCTAATTTTTTGGACTATGTTTAGTTTTGATAATCCAAAGTTGGCTGAAACTACCACCAACTAATTTTTACTAGAATTAGCATAGTTGACAATAGAAATATTTTTTATTAAAATCCAGAGTAAAGTCTAAAAATTAATAGTATTGACAATCATATTTTTCTAAAAAATAGTCTTTAACATCACCAATTATGTGTCAGAATAGGATGACATAATCTTCTAGTTAGTTACCTTTCAAGCATGGATAATTATAAAAATTACGAGAACATTTTTAGGTGCAGGGTATATTTCCATTAGTAAAAAATAAATACGATTTTTTAATCCCATAAGATGACTACACCATTATAATTTTCTCATTGAGATGAGCATTTTAACAAGTATTTCATCTTTTTATAAAAAAATTGTATACATTTTTTCACCTGTAATCCCAAAAGCACTTTTTTTTGCCATTATGAAAATTATACCATTGTGATCATCTTGTCGAGCCTATCATTTTAAAATATAAATTTAGTAGGATTTTTATGGCACCCCTAGACCCCTCTAGTCAATGGTTATCATCCATGTAGGAACCTAGGCCATGGCATGAATATTGAGAAACTATGAGTTGAATTCCAATCTCAGCTTGATAATCGACTCACTAAGTTGAACAATCAACTACAAGACATCTATGAAAAATATACTATGATCTCAAATAGACTCATTGGATATAGGCATTCTAAAGGAAGTTAATTATCCCAAACCACATAATTTGGCCCTAAATTGGAGTTTATAAAATTTGATAGTAAAGAACTGACCCATTGGATTTACCATGTTGAAAAATATTTTAGTTTGAAAAATACATAAGAGGTAGACAAGGTATGCATCTCACCATTTAAATTTGAGAAAGATGTGTCTAGTGGTACCAATGGTATCAAAAATATCATACAAAACTTAGATGATTTTTTCAAGATTTTACTAGTTTGATTTGGTCCTAATGTTTATGATGATTTCACCAAAGCCCAGACCAAACTATGAAAAACTAGAATAGTTCATGAGTATCACGCTGAATTTGATAAAATAGTCAACAAAATTGAAGGGTTAAATGATATATTTTTCAAGATTTATTTCATTAGTGGGCTCAAATATATAGTTTACATAGAGGTCAAGATGTTTAAACCATTGAACATGATGGAAAGATTAGGATTGGTCAAACTTAAAGAGGATAAGATCACCCCCCAATGTTAATATTTAAATTTTGGTTCTTTCAATACATCTACAGTACCATGGCCAATCACAAACCCTCATCTAAGAGTCATCCCCATTAAACACCTTACAAAGGTAAAAATACATGCTTATCATGAAAAAATTGCTATGTTACAACTTTGATGAAAACTTTATTAGAGGACACAAGTGCATTGAATAAAATTTGCATTTTTTGGATGTTGAATCACCACCAGAAGTAGAAGAATGGGAAGATTCTTAAGATTCCCATGATGAAGAAACTAAAATTGAATAATCTAAAATACAGAGTTACAATTGGAAATATCAATGCATGCCTTGGATAGGTAACCACTCCTTAGAATATGAGATTAAAATGGTATTTTAATAAACAACCCCTCACTATTCTCATTGACTCTAGTAGCACACATTATTTCATTGATCCTCAATTAACCAAACAAGTTGATTATTTTGTGCACCCATATTCTAATTTTGAAGTGATTATTTCCATTGGAGGAACATTACCTTGTACATGAAACTATATTAATGTTTGTATTTTGGTGGGGGAATATACCCTCAAAACAAACATGTTTTCCTTTCCCTTGGGTGGATATGATGTGGATCTTGGATCCCAATGATTGGACACTCTTGGCCCTATCTTGTGGGACTTTTCATAAATTTGGATGCAATTCTTTAAACAATGAATAATAGTTAAAATTCAAGGGCCACTAGGACATTTTAGTGTCATCAATGCCCACCACATGGATAAAATCCTCAAGGAAGTATCACATGGAATCATTGATAAAATCAACACAACACTTGACTCACAATCCTGCTAACTTACAGAATGTTTCCCATACATAAATCAATATTTGAGGAACCAACAAGATTACCACCTCATCACCCAAAAGACCATTGTATTCAAATCCTTTTAGTTAGTGTAGATCCAAAAATTCAACCATACCACTATCATTTTAAAAAAATGCATAAATTAAAATTATGGTTCAATAAATCCTTCAGATAGGTGTAATTTGTTCGAGCACAAAACCATACTCCTCCATGGTTATTGTTAAGTTATGGAGCTATAAGCTTCAACTATGCAGACGAAGAAGAGGTTGCTGAAGTTCCAGAAGTACTGACATTAGTAGCATGACCGACGTTAGTCAAGATGAATACAGAAGGCAATTGGCATCGGCAGGGAGTCGGCTGACATCGGTCAGTACCAGTTAGATAGGGACCGATGTCGGTCACCTATGTGTTCCAAAACTATTCGTTGCACGAATAGTTAGTTAGTTGAACTGAGTGTTTGCATGTAAAGGTTATTTCAAGTCTTGAGCTACGTGTCTAGTATTAGTAAACTAAGAGTCTAAGTTATTGTTTAAGTCTGGGATCTATTTATAGACCCATTAGCATGTATTGTATGGATGAGCTAGAAAGAAAGGCAAGGAAGATCCTTCCATTGTAAGATCATTGAGTTGTAGGTTGTTGCAAGCTCATAGGAGATCTACATGTGTAAGTATGGTCTATTGAATTGCAGGTTGCAGGTTCATGGGAGATCAACTTGAAGTACTTTAGAGTGCTTGGTGTACTGGCAGGGTTATTACTGACTGGTTGGAGAGGTGAACACCAATTCTGTGTGTGAGTTGTGTGTTGGGACCATTTTTGGTAGGAGAGTGTTTTGAAGAAGAATTACTATACACTTGAGGTGTGGCAAGCCTCTGTAAGGTGGAAGAGAGTGGCATCTCTTTATTGTATTCTTTTCTGTACAAGTATTAATACAAGATTGTATATTATCTCTCATATTCTGTGCTATTTGTGAATTCTAGTTACTTGTACTTCTGGTATATTTCTACATGTTTAATTGCTTATATTTGGTAATCATATTGTGTTCTTTTTGAGGAGCAAGATCCTAACAAGTGGGATCAGAATAGGTGTGTTTGTTCTTGGATTCCCCGACAACTAGTAGTAAAGCTTTTGGTTGGGATACTAACAGGTTGTATCAGATTTGGTTAGTGTGTGTTGATTACAGGTTACTCACAGGGGTTTCTATTTGAGTGGGAGTAGAGCAATGGAAGAAGAAAGTAGACTACGAATGGAGAAGTTTAATGGAAGGAGGTCCAAGTCTAGGTATGGCAGAATAACCTGCTGGAAATGTGGAAAGCAAGGGCACTTAAAAAGAGATTGCAGGTCAGGAGAAGATCAGCATGAAGGACATGAAGAAGAAGCAGATGTTGCAGAGTTCGTTGCACAAGATGCTATGGTATGTTATTTAGATAAAGTATAATCTTGGGTTTTAGATTCTGGTGCCTCTTTTCATGCATCCCCAAATAGGGAATTTTTTCATGAGTATGTCTAGGGAGACTTTGGAGAAATTTGTGTAGGGGATGGTAAGCCTTGTCAGATGGTTGGCAAAGGGAAAGTGAAGCTGAAATTGCGGACAAGTAACACATGGGTGTTGAAGGAGGTCATGCATGTCCCATTTTTGGAGCAGAATTTGATTTCTATAAGAAGTTTGGGTGATGAGGGTTGCACAGTAACTCTCACAGTGGACTCTTGGAAGGTTACCAAGGGTGCACTTATTGTAGCAAGAGGTAAGAAAGTAGGTACACTTTATCTATCTACTTGTATTACTGATTCTCTTTTTGGGTTATCTACTTCAGCTGTAGATTCAAGGATGTGGCTTAATAGGCTTGGTCACATGAATAAGAAGGAGATGCATGTTCTTGAGTCAAAGGGTATGATTTTGGATTTGAAGAGCATAGATCAAGGTTTCTGTATGCAGAAGAAGAAGGTGACGTTTCTTGAGGAATCCGATGTTAGTGACAAGAGTAGGAAAGCCTTGGTTTTTAAGGAGAAAGTGATGGATAGAGTTTAGCATAAGGGGCAAAAGAATTTTGAGCAGAGCAAGGGTGATTTGGACAAGGGTTTGATCCAAAAAGAGCTTACAGGAAAAGGTCAGTTCTCACAAGAAAAACACAGAGACCGACATCGGCTAGAAAACTGACATTGGCGTCCAGATAGGGACCGATGTCAGCTATGTGCAGCCTGACGTCGGTGACTCAGGGTAGATAAACACTGACGTTGGCCAGGGGGAATCGATGTCGGTGATGAGGCAGTCATAAGAAACTGACATCAGTCGGGTGCAGATTGAGATGTGATCGACATCGGTCACTAAGATGAATTTTGGGTGGACAGCAAGCTGTCAAGGAGTCTCAAGCACCCATATGGAGGACTTAAAGGGTAGGTAAGCCTCAAATTCATCATTTCCCTTCTTTACACTACTTTTTGCTCACTTATGGTAAAGGACCAAGAAGTTGTTAAAGAAGCAGAGCAGGTAGATCCATGAAACAGTGGGAGCTTGGCATGGATGAAGGATGTGATTCCTTGGAGGAGAACCAAACAGGAGTTTTGGGTAGATTTGCCAGCTGGAAGGAAGCACTAAGAGATGAATGGATGTTCAAGATGAAGAAGAGTAGAAATGGACATGTGAGACAGAAGGCCAGGGTATATGGTCTTGAATAAGCTGCAGGGCAATGGAGGTTTGATCATTGTGTTTCTCTTTACCAGGTTGGATAATATTAGCTACATTATCCTATTACTGTATGATGTGCTTGTTATAGGGTTACATATACAGGGAGTTACTGAACTAAAGGTAAAGCTAGTTCATAAGTATGTCATGAGGAATCTGGGAGCAACAAGATTCTTTGGCATGAGTGTGTTCTAGGGACATGAAAGGTCACATGTTGACTTTGTTTCAGGATGATTGTGTGAGACCAGTTAGCACGCCGATGGTTGGACAGTTCACAGAACAGGGTCTTGATTCACATAGTGAGGTTAAGTGCATGGTATGTACTATACTTGAGTTTTCCCAAGTAGTGAGAGTTGTCACAAGTTAGGAGCCAATCTGGGAAAGAAGCATTGGAGGGTAGTTCAGTGGATTCTTAGCGGGACCAACAACAGGTGCACATGCTATGCAGGTTCAAGTTATTTTCTACATGGTTTGTAGATGTGGATGTGGTAGGTGATTTGGATGACAGAAGTTACACCACAAGATTTGTGGTGGTTGGTCTTCAAGAGTGATCTTGAAGAGGGATATAGAGCCAAGGGAACAAACTAGACAAAGTACAGGTATAGGTATAGTTGCAGCTGTTTATCTCCAAGTGGGAGATTGTTAGGTTGTGGAGCTAAAAGCTTCAACTATGCAGACAAAGAAGAGGTTGCTAAAGTTCCAAAAGTACTTGCATCGGTAGCATGACTGACATCGGTCAAGATGAATGTAGAAGGCAACTGGCATCGGTAGGGAGTCGACTGACGTCGATCAGTACCAGTTAGACAGGGACCGACGTCGGTCGCCTATGTGTTCCAGAACTATTCATTGCACGAATAGTTAGTTAGTTGAACTGAGTGTTTGCATGTAAAGGCTATTTCAAGTCTTGAGCTACGTGTCTATTATTAGTAAACTAAGAGTCTAAGTTATTGTTTAAGTCTGGGATCTATTTATAGACCCATTGGCATGTATTGTATGGATGAGCTAGAAAGGAAGGCAAGGAAGATCCTTCCATTGCAAGATCATTGAGTTGCAGGTTGTTGCAAGCTCATAGGAGATCTACATGTGTAAGTATGGTCTATTGAATTGTAGGTTACAGGTTCATGGGAGATCAACTTGAAGTACTTTAGAGTGCTTGGTGTATTGGCAGGGTTATTACTGACTGGTTGGAGAGGTGAACACCAATTATGTGTGTGAGTTATGTGTTGGAACCATTTTTGGTAGGAGAGTGTTTTGAAGAAGAATTACTGTACACTTGAGGTGTGGCAAGCCTCTGTAAGGTGGAAGAGAGTGGCGTCTCTTTATTGTATTCTTTTTTTTACAAGTATTAATACAAGATTGTATATTGTCTCTCATATTCTGTGTTATTTGTGAATTCTAGTTACTTGTACTTCTGGTATATTTTTGCATGTTTAATTGTTTATATTTGGTAATCATATTTTGCTCTTTTTTAGGAGCAAGATCTTAACAAGTGGGATCATAACAGGTGTGTTTTTTCTTGGATTCCCCGACAGTTATTCTAGTTCATAATAAATATGGATCTTGGTGGCTTTGTATTTATTTTTTTGAGATAAAGAAGATATATATTAAGGATAAATTTCCAATCCTAGTGATCAATTAAATTCTTGATGAACTTCATGGTGCCCAATTATTCTCCAAATTAGATCTTCTATTAGACTATCCCCTATTGGATGGTGGATCCTGATCTTATTATAACACCCAGTTCTTGATAGGGGGTGTAGGGGGAAACAACCCCCCCTTCTCCCCCCCTTCTCCCCCCCCACTAAGGTCAACATGGGGGTAAAATATTATAATTTATTATTTAATCTACACCATTCACTATTAGGTCACATATCTAACTGTAGAAATTATATTGGTGCATTTTAGCTCTAATATGTAACCCTCATTTGATATGAGGGAATTGTAATCATGGTGGCACACTGTGTGTGAGTGAAGAGGAAATTTTAGTGGATGTATTTCAGGTTTATCCCTTCATTTATTAGATTGAATAAGAGAAGAATTGGTTATTTCTATATGGATGTATCCCCTTTTAGGTGAACCACGTTAAATCTTTGCTTCTCTTGTGTTGTGTTTTCTATATTTTATTTTCATATATATTTCATTAACATTGATCTACATCTTATATTCTTAACAAATGGTATTAGAGTCAAAGGTTTATTTGGTAGATAACCTCATAGGAAAAGAGGTTTCTTGGTTCAAGTGGGAACAATGGTAGAAGAAAGAAAGTTTAAGGTCGAGAAGTTCAATGACCAAAACTACCAGCTATAGAAGATGCAAATGGAGGACTATAAATATCAGAATGATCTTTGCCTATCATTTGGTGGAATAGAAAATAATTTGGTAACTATGAAGGATGAAAAATGGGAGGTTCTTGATAGAAAGGCACTAGGAACAATACGGCTATGCTTGGAAGCATCGATGGTCTTCAATATTTTAAAATAAAAGACAACAAATGTGATAAAGGCATTGAATAGAGTGTATAAAAAACCCTCAACCTCCAACAAGTTAATTTTTATGAATCATTTATTTAATATGGAGATGTCAACAGGTGGGTTTGTTGCTAATCGTTTAAATGAATTTAACATGGTCACAAATCAGTTAAGCTCTATAGGATTAAACTTTGATGATGAGGTTAGGGCTCTTTTAATTCTGTGCTCATTTCTAGAAAGTTGGATAGTCTTGGACATGGCTGTGAGTAATTATGTCTCTAGTTCAAACACTTTAAATTTTGATGATGTTATTGGTGTTATTTTTAGTGAGGAAATACGATGGAAAAGCATATGTGAGACATCAGTTAATGATTTGACTATGGAGAACAAAGGAAGATAAAAGGATAGAGGAAAGGGCGCAAGGAATCGTGAGAATTCTAAAAAGGGTAGATCCAAATCTAGAGGAACATTAGTGTGATGGATTTGTGAGAATAAGGGACACATGAAGAAAGATTGTTGGTTTAAAAAAAGAAAATAAGGAGATGGACAATAGGATAAAAATTAGGAAGCAGATGTAGTAGGTGATGTGTTACAAGATGATTTAAACTTTTCTTTAGATAATATTAATGATTTTTGAGTGTTATATTCAAGGGCTTCATTTCATGCTACACCCCATAGGAAATATTTTCAAGACTATGTTCAAGGTGATTTTGGACAAGTTTATTTGGGTGATGGTGAACCCTGTAAAATTGTTAGAAAGGGTAAGATACAAATAAAATTATAAAATAGAAACAAATGGTTGATGAAAGAGGTGAGGCATGTTCCTGAGTTGAGAAGAAATATAAATTTAGTAGGGTAGTTAGGAAGTGAGGGTTGAACAGTTATATTTGTAAAAAATTAATAGAAGGTCACTAAAGGATCAATGGTAATAGAAAAAAGAGAGAAGGTAGGCACATTATATTTATCCAATGGTAATGTTGACTCTTCTATTGCTTTAGCTTTTATAGAAGTGAAGACAAAATTATGGCACCACAGACTTGGGCATATGAGTGAGAAGGGGATGCAAGTTCTCCACTCAAATAATTTTATTCTATATTTGAAGGTGGATTTGGATTTCTATGAGCACTGTGTGTATGGAAAATAGAAGAGAGTTAGATTTTTTAGAGTTGGGACGACAAAAAAGGATGAAAAGTTAGAACTTGTGCATATAGATGTATGGGGACCAACTCAAGTATCATCCCTTGGTGTCTCTTCTTATTATGTTGCTTTTATTGATGATGCAACTAGAAAAACTTGGGTTTATTGCATATGAAAAAAATTTGAGGTTTTTGATACTTTTAAGAAATGGAAAGATTTGGTTGAGAATGAGATAGGAAATAAGTTGAAGTGTGTTAAATCAGATAATAGAGGTGACTATTGTAGCAAGGAGTTTTATAATTATTGTTCATCCCATAGGATTCATAGAGAGAAGACGGTTCCAAGAACATCACAAAAAAATGGTGTGTCAAAAAGGATGAACATGACAATCATGGAGTGTGAAAAGAGCATGAGATTGCATGCAGGGTTACCCTTATAATTTTGAGTAAATACTATGGATACTACTGTTTACTTGATAAATAGAAGGCCTTCAAGTCCTTTAGATGGTGGCATTCTAGAAGAAGCTTGGACATGTAAAAAGGTAGACTATTCCTTTTTAAGGACTTTTGATTGTGAAGCATTTGTCCATATTGATAAAGAAAATAGAACCAAGCTTGAAGCAAAATCCAAGAAATGTACTTTTATTAGATATGGATTTAATTATTTTGGTTACCATTTATGGGATTTTGAAAATCACAAATTAGGAGTAGAGATGTGATATTTAATGAGAAGGTCATGTACAAAGATCATTTGCATGGAAAGAAAGAAGAAAATCTAAATACATACTATGTAATACTTGATGAAATCATTGGAAATGAAATTCTAAAAGTGCTAGAAAATCATAATATGCAACAACAAGTACCTCAAACTCTTGAAAGTGTAGTTAGAAGATCTACTAGAGTAAGTAGACTCCTTGAATGATACTCTTCTTCACTTTATTATTTATTATTGACTGATGGTGGTGAGCTAAAAAGATATGAAGAAGTAATGCAAGTAGAAACTAGAAAGAAGTGGGAACAAGACATGAAAGAGGAGATGGAATATTTGGTACATAACCAAACTTGGGATTTGGTTTAGTTACCTGCAAGTAAAAGAGCATTCCCAAATAAATGGATTTATAATTTTAAGGAATAAGATGGAGGAAAAAAGAGGTACAAGGCTAGACTTGTTGTAAAGGGGTTTGCACACAAGAAAGGTATATATTTTGATGAAATATTTTCTCCATTTGTTAAAATGACTTCCATAAGAACTGTTTTAATTTTCATAGCAGTAGAATATTTTCACCTTGAGTAATTAATGTGAAGACTTCTTTCCTTCATGGTGACTTAGAGGAGGAAATATATATGGAGTAGCCACAGGGATACAAAGTCAAAGGTAAGGAGAAAATGGTGTGTAGGTTGAAGAAGACTTTTTATGGCCTAAAAAAAGCTCCAAGGTAGTGGTATTTAAAATTTGACATGTTTATGATAGAACAAGGTTGTAGTAAATGTCATTCTGACCACTATGTTTATTTTAAGAAATTAGATAATGAAAGCTATATTATCTTGTTATTATATGTAAATGGCATGCTTGTTGTAGGGTCTAACATGCATGATATAAATGAGTTCAAAAGAAAATTGGAAAAATCATTTGAAATGAAGGATTTGGGTGTTGTAAAGAAAATCCTTGGTATAACAATAACAAAAGATAGGAAAATTAGAAAATTGACATTATATCAAGAAAAGTACATCAATAAGGTGTTAGTTAGGTACAATATGCAAGATGTAAAACTAGTGAGTACATCTTTGGGAGGGAACTTAAAATTAAGCAAGGAATAGTGTCCTAAAATGTAGGAAAAATCAATTACATGTCCAAAGTACCCTATGCTTTAGCAGTTGGAAGTTTAATGTATGTTATGGTGTGCATAGGACCAGGCATTGCACATGCATTGGGAGTTTTTAGCAGGTTTATGAATAATCATGAAAGGAGCATTGGGATGCAGTCAAGTGGATTCTCAGGTACTTGAGAGGGACCACTAATAGACCATTGTGTTATGAAGGGTCAAATGTTACCATACAAGGATATGTTGATGCAAACATAAATGGAGATTTAGATGGTAGGAGAAATACTACAAGTTATGTATTCAGTGTTGGTGACACAATAATTAGTTGGATTTAAAAATTGCATAAGATAGTTGATTTGTCAACTACAGAGGCATAATATGTTGTAGCTAAAGAAGCAAGCAAGGAGATGATATGGATTCAATATATCATGAGAAATTTGAGGCAAAATTAAGAATATTATAGGTTGTATAGTGATAGCTGGAGTGTAATTCATTTAGCAAAGAAATCAACATTCCATTCAAGAACCAAACATATACAACTCAAGTATCACTTTGTTCATTCATTTTTGGAGGATGGTCAATTGAAGTTGGAAAAAATCCATACAAGTTAGAATCCTACAGATATGCTAATAAAGGTAGTCACAAAGGAAAAGTTAGAGAATTGTTCAACTTCAAAGGTATTCAGGGACAATAAGGAAGATGAGGAACATACTAGGGTCAAAGTTAAAAGAAAAGTCCAAAGAAGATTTGTAGTGGTGGATTTGTAGCAATCAGTCTCCAAGTGGAAGATTGTTGGATGGTGGAGCCTAATTTTATTATAATACCTAGTTCCTAACAGGGGGGTATGGGGGGTCAACTCCCCCACTAAGGTCACCATGGGGGTTTAGGGGGTGGAGACCATACTTGGAGCCCCCTAGAAGGGGTTTGAGGGCAATGCCCCTGAAGTAAAATTATGTGAAAAATGCATTATAAAATATTCTAATTTCATAGTAAATATGGACTGTTCACTATTAGCTCACATACCTTAACAATATAAATTATGTTGGTGCATTTTTTCCCTAAAATATAACCCTCATTTTATATGAATAAATTCTAATCATGGTGGTAGACTGTGTGTGAGTGAAGAGAAGATTGTAGTGGATGTATTTCAAGTTTATCCCTTTATTTTTTAGACTGAATAAGAGAAGAACTGGTTGTTTCTGTGTGGATGTAACCCTTTTTAGGTGAACCATGTTAAATCTATGTTTCTCTTGTGTTGTATTTTTTGTATTTTATTTTCATATTTATTTAATTAATATTGATATGCATTGTATATTCCTAACATCCCTATATCTTCCTATGAAATGAAGACATTCCAATTATTTTTTTTAGACACGATGACCATTATGAATTTTATAATTTTTTTCTGCACGCAAGATGACCATTATGAATTCTTGGTTATTCCCTTCAGGATTGCCATTGCCCTTCCACATTTCAAGGATCTATGAAAAAAATATTTCAACCCTTTTTGCATAAATTCATCTTGGTCTTCTTTGATGATATCTAGATTTATAAAAAAACTTGGGAAGAACATTTCTAGCACCTCGATACTACTCTACAACTTCTTGTAGACCACTAGCTCTATGTAAAATAGTCCAAATGTTTTGTTGGTCAAAAAAGGTGTAGTACCTATGCCATAATGTCTTAGAAGTAGGTGTTTAGGTTAAACTTGTATAAATTGAGGCCATAAAAAATTGGCCTAAAACTAAGCCACTAAAAAATCTTCAATAATTTATTGGCCTCACTGGGTAGTATGGAAAACTTTTTAGAGATTATGGAAAAATTATTGCCCCATTGAAAACCATGTTAGAAAATACTCATTTTTATGGTTCACTGTAACTGAATAAGCTTTTGAGATACTCAAGTAGGCTATGTGTATAACATATTGGCCATGCCTTGGTGTTCTTATCATGTAAGAAGTACATCCATATCCTTCACCAACAAATCCCTTAGTGGGCATAATTTGGTATAATCAACATATGAGAATGAAGTGATGGATATCCTCCATGTTGTCAATAATTGATGCCCATATCTAGTTGGTTAATTTTTTTGATTCATAATCAATCAAAAATGCTTAAAATACTTCTTGGGGCAATCGGTCTCTTCACCAATTCATCAAAAATAGGTTTCCAAATTGATGAAGTATGATTATGATATCACTTATAAAAAAGGCAAGGAAAATTTGGTCACTAATGCACTAGTCCAAAGGTATGAAGAATAGGAAAAAATGTTTTCCTTATCTATCCCCATTTAATAATGTACGGATGACATCCAACTAGAGTTTTGGTAAGCTAATCACATGTAACAAATCATTTACCAATTTTTTTGACTCTACATCCAAAATAAATTATACTTGGGATGGCAAATACTTATGATACAAAGGCCTTATTGTCTTGATTTTAAAATCCAATTTCTAACACATTTTATTTTTGTGAGATAAATTCCTCAAATTTCAGGGGTAAAAACATGTTAATGCATTCATCATATTTTATTTTGTTTAGGAATTAAATAAGATATCAATACATTTATTGAACAATGTGATGCTTGTCAATGTCAGAAAAGAGAGACAATGCTAGAACCTATATTACTCCAACCACTACCCATTCTATAAAGTGTTTGGAAAAACATCTCCATGGATATTATATAAGGCTTACCAAAGTTAGGTATAAAATTAGTCGTTCTGGTGGTGGAAGATTGCCTTTATAAAAATGCCTATTTCTATGCCTTAGCCATCCTTACACTTCTACCATTTCCCAAATTCATCAATAAAATATTCCACCTTCATGGAATCCAAAAATATATTATATTTAATCATGATTATGCTCTCATAAGCTAATGTATGTAGGAACTCTTGAAGTGCATGATCACCCAACTAAAAATGAGCTCTAATTACCTCCCACAGCTAGATGGCCAGATATTATCAATAATCACATAGAAACATATATTCATTTATTTTCCTCTAATAAACAACATTATTGGTTCATGTGGTTACCACTTGTAGAATGGTGGTACAACACCACCTATTACACAACCACTAGGATGACCTGTTATGAATTGGTATATGGATAGAAGGTGCCATCTCTTATTGATTATCTTCTAGGTATTTATCATGTGAAGAAAGTGGATAATACCCTTAACACCTAGGACAATATCCTTTTCCTTCTCAAGGATAATCTCCATAGGTATTAAAATCACATGAAGAAGTAGGCAAATCAGAACCATTTTGAGTGTGCCTCCCAATCAAGAGATATGGTTTTTATCTAATTATAACCTTTTAAATAGTCCTCTCTCAATTTAAAGCATTTCCAAAGAAATTATCCCAAGTTTTATGGAACCTATAAGTTTCTTCAATATTTTGGTCCTATCACATACAAACTATAACTTATACCCTCTTGACATATCCATCTAGTCTTTCATGTCTCATGTTTGAAGCGAGTCCTTGGCCACAATGTCATAGCTAAGATAATACTTCCTGAGCTTGATGAAGAAGGACCTCTTCTTCTTAAACCTAAAACCATTTTGGATAGGTGCTTTCAACAAATTTTCAATTGAACTATCACTGAGGTTCTGGTATAGTGGCATGGGATGTAACCAAAAGATGCAACTTGGGAAACCATCTTTCAACTCTAGCAAATGTTTCCTCATATTTAACTTTGATGGATTTTTTTTAATGGGGAGGGCATGTTAAATATGCTTTTATTATTCTCAAATATCATTTTTCTACTAAGGGTTGTACTATTCTATGTTGGTCACATTGTTTTAGGTGCCAACCATTATACTAGGGATCCTTTGTACTAAGCAAGTATGTTGTGCTTATCAAAAAAAATTTGGCACTTCATCTTATTCATGCTACACCTAGCACATATTTTAGTGGTTATTTGAATTTTTTTTAGCATATGCCAATGCCCACCTTTAGCATTTATTTAAGGATTTTTAGTGCCTTCACCATGTTGTGTGTGTAATGAGGCACACCATGTCTCTCATGCTCTTATGTTTTTTAGTTTCTCACTATGTATATGCTCATGAGATCAACTCATTAGTGATTTTATAAATATTGAGACTAATTCAATGGCATATTCACCTCCATTACTTCTTATTAGAAATAATTATGCATCATGGCATTTTTTCATGGAATAAATCTTCACTAGGGTGTGCCTCTCTCCATTTATATATAGATAGGTTCATGCTCTTTATAACCTAGTTAAATATAATGGTTAGCTATATTCATGTGACATTGTTATTAGACCCTTATTTTTTAATGTTTCAATGTATATTCACCACTATTTGGAACATGCGTAGTGCCTTTGCATTTTAAAAATTCATTTTTTTTACGGAGACACATATGATTCAGTAACCTCTTTTTCACAGTTTAAAATCTTGACCATTCCTTATTTTCTTGATTATGATGATGTTTTCCTATAAATTATTAATCTTATCTTTGTCAAGACACCCTTTTTGGATGAGTTTATATCTGACATTAGTTATCTTTTTACAGACTCCACTTTAGTTCTTGTACAAAATTATTCTCTTCTTCTTATAAAACCATCACACATGTATACTTTGGAGGATAATTTTGTCTCCATTAGTTTTTTTTTTTTTAGTGATGACCCACCATGTATTGTGGGTCCTCTCTCTTTTATTTTAGAAGAATCAGTCTTCATTGAGTTTGATGATGAATTGTCATCTCTTATGGGTCCTCATTTTAAAGTTTTGGAGTCAATTAATGGGAGTGCCCTTACAGTTCTATTTGGGACTTTTTTATTTTTGGATATTAATGATGATCTATTACATCTTGTGGATCCTTGTTATCCACATTTTAGGGTTGTTTGGTTATGCCCACCACTATAAATGCCATTATTTTGGAGAATTCTCCATACCATTATTTTGATACTTCTTATTTGGTGGCATCCTTTTTGGTTCTTATACATGATCTTGTTAGAATGTTGACATTATTCATGTTTAGACCAATTTTAGAGATATTCATAATGTTATCTTAGACTTTCTTCACTAAGTGGGTATATTTTTAGTACATTTATTTATCCTTTCCTCTTGAGAAGGACATAAGTGTTGTTTGTTAGGGATGAAACTTATTTAGTATTTAGGTAGAGGCCCCCATCAGTGACATTCTTAATTTTTAAATTTACATTCCTTCACTACACTTTACATTCTTATTTGAAGGAAGTAGTCCTTGGGGGAGGGTAGTATCTCTAGTCCTCCTTTCTTTTTTACATGATTTACATTATACATGGGTACCTGATCACACATAGTTGTTGTGACCCATTTTAGACGATTCTAGGCCTCTTTTTTGGTTTTATACCTCCCTGAGGTCCAATTGGGGGGTATAGGTGAAATATTTCAAGTTCAACTTTATTAAGCTAACTCAAGTTATTTATATATACCATAGTTAGTATTATCCTTTATCTAGGCAAATAATAAGATGAAGATGTGCATTTAATTCCATCATATACTTTTCCACCTCTACATAAGCCAATCACATTTTCCCACTATCTGTGATATGTTTTCATATTTGTGTTTTGCCTTATTTTTGATTTAATAGTGTTTAATAGGTATACAATATTGAAACATTATTCAAGATTGTAATATATGAATTTTAAACATAAATCTAAATGTAAAGTAGAATTAAAAATTGAGATTTTATGGTTTTTGGTTGACTATAGTAGGTGTTTCACAGTATAAAATAGGATAATATAGGTTTTTGATAGCTCAGGTTTGGGAATGAAGTTTATAGATATATCTAGACAAGTTTACACTTCTTGGATAGGTATACAGTGTCATCTTGTCTATTGACCATGGATTTTATATATGTGAAATTGACAAAACTATGATCACTCTACTACATGCACCTATGTCTACTGAGGAGGATTAGATATTCAAATTCAATTATTGTCATGCATAAATCTCTATTTTCCTTCTCCTTGCCTAGAAAACCATAGGTTTGTTTATGAATGCTAGAAACCTAAAAAATAAAGGGGAAGTGTAATGGGTTGATTTGACCCTAATTGCCCCATTGATGATTAATTTCTTCCTATGTATTCAAATACTCTGATGAGGGAATAAAGCCACAAGTATTTATCCCACTTAGTGTGATTGAGTAACTATGTTCCTTTACTATACGTATGTAACTAGTATTTTGGATTTAATAATTGAAAATGTTATCTCTTGTGTTGATTTGGAATTCTTTAGACTTGACTTGAAACTGATCTCAATGATTGAGATTGAATTTTGGATGAAGAGGGTAATTTTTTCTCAATATGCTATAGTGTATAAGTGCAAAGCTATAGGGAGATATAGATGATAATGAATGACCTTTATTTTTTATTTATAATATTCTAATTAAATAATTTCCTTTATATGACTTATAAAATGTGTGATATGACCCATATGAATATCTCAAATTTTGGAAGTATCCATTAAATGGCACAGGGATAAAGCCACACTAGGTAGATAGGTCCATAATAATAGACATATCCCAAAAAATAAAAGACACATGTCTTGAGGCTAAGGATAGTGTAAAAGTTAGATAAAGTGTTTTGAACAATGACTTAAGAATTTTTATGTAGTAGTGATGGAAAATTGAGGGGTCAAGCCTGCATATCAATAAATGGCTAGAGAAATGGAAAGTAAGAGTCATATATTTGAGTGTAAGTCAAGGGGTTTAAGATATGTTAAGAATTGACATTTTCAAACACCTTTGACCATATTTAAGTGTGTACATCTCCCCCTTAAATGGTGAAAAGACAAGACTGCACTAGGTGGATAGGTTCGCAGTAGTAGTCATGTCCCAAAAAATCAAGGATAGGTGTATTGAGGTTGAGAATAGTGTAAAAATGATATTAAATGGTTTGAACATTGACAAGGAAATTTTATGTATTAGTGATGGAAAATTGAGAGTTTAAACCCACATCTCAATAAATGGATAGAGAAATAATGATTAAGAGTGATATATTCAAGTGTAAGTCAAGTGGTTTAAGATATGTTAAGAATTAACATTATCAACTACCTTTGACCATATTTAGGTGTGTAAATCTACCCCTGTCCCCACACCACTTCTTATTCTAATCATTAAATTATTAGAGTAAAAGATAAATATATACTTGAGTGTCTACAACACACTTTATCTTTTGATAGGAAACTCCAATTATGTAAGATACTCAATTTTAGCAAACCCTAAAACAACACATGCAGTAGTCGATTTCTAATTTAAAATTTAAAAATATAAATGATTGAAAATTGAAATAGAATATAAAAGATAGAAGGAATACAACTATAGGGAGATGAAAACATATTTCTCTATAACTTGTAAAAGATGATGTTTCTCTATTAAAGCACTAAAGTAATTGTTGATGTCTTAAAATTGCGTTAGATCTTAATCAACAACAATGGGAAGTTTCAAGCTATGGGACAATGCGGCTTGAAAACAACCTCTAGATTTTAAAGAAGCTGGTCTCTTCTTTTGTATTGGGTGTTGGGGAAAAGGGATAGGAGACTAAACAAAAATGCAAAATACAGGAATTGAAACCTAACTATGGCGATGCGCCTGAGAGTAATCCTAATCCTAACCTGAGCATAGTGAAACTATTATGTTATTCTATTACATTTAAGAGCAGACAAGTGCATGATCAATGTAAAAGATTGGAATAACAAAAATAGAGGCTCACAATAGGGGAGTTTTTTGCTGAGATATAGGGATTGTCAATAAAGGCATAGTGTTCAATCTTCTTAATAGAATCTTCCAATCACATTAGAGGCACAGAAGTCACGCACAGTTATGTAGAACTTCAGACTCCAGAAAATGGGACAGAAGCAAATAACATTTCCAATCACAACACTAGAAAATCTACAGCATAGACTACTTTGCAAATGACACAGATAACATCAACAAGGGCATAGTGTTCAATTTTCTTATTGAATCTTCCAGTCATACAAAAGATGCAGAAACACACACAGTCATATAAACCTTTCAACTCAGGGAAATGTAACAAAAGCAAATGATATTATTGGTCAAAAACTCTGAAAGTCTAAAACTATGAGAATTCCCCCCTCCTAGATTTTACAATTCTTCTTCTTTTATAGCCCCGAATACGTAAATAAAAAATAATAATTTGAACTTTGGTGCATTCAATGCTTTGAAAAGCCATGCTAGAGAAGAACGACTGCCCTTAACTACGGCATGGCGATTCCTGATTAGTACCTCTCTTCACGCCTGAATTTCAAATTTCATCACCTATTGGGCCGCTCAAATGTCTATTCTGCCTCCACTGGTAGGAGACAAATGGATGGCATCTTTAATGCTTGCAAGCCCCAAAAAAACTACCCAGTGTACTGCTCCATCTACTCGAATTAACTCTCACTGAAATTCCCTCCATTTTTGCTGTAATAGGTAGATGGGCACTCTGTTTTGTTTGTAATGGGAGAGGACCCTTTGTCAATTTTCCAAAAATCCTCTTGATCACCTAGAAGGCACCGGAGGATGACAATTGGTTGCTTCTACTTTCTTTAAAATATCATCCGAGACCCACCACAATCTTCATTCGGTGATTAGGCTCGAAGGTGGTCTCTCAAAAGTTGATATGTGGTGACCTCTGCTGCTCTTGGGAAGATACATGTCATCTTCTGCTTCTCCTACTGGGAGTATGTGGTGCCTTCTGCTATTTTGGGGATGGAGTAGAGAGGGACCCAGAAGGTGACACTTGGCAGCCTCCGCTGCACTTCGATACCTAGCAAAATGAATGATGCCTTTATGCGTTGAATGGAAAGCATGGACCTAGGAATTGAAACAAAGGGCTCTTAGTGGTCGACACGTGGTGGCTTCTGTCGCTTCTTCAAAAGGTAATTCAGGGCCTCCACAACTACCACCTGGCACTTTCTGCTCTCTCTGTCACTTAGCTTGTTGAAAGTTTTTGTCAAAATAGAAAACACAGATGCCTCTTACGATATGTGGATGTTGACACATGGTGCATTCCCCTTAACTACTACTGGGTACATGGCACGATTTGTGGTTCTCTAGAAAGCTAAAATGAGGTCCTCAAAAGTTGCCAACTATACATCTTTGTCTCCCAGAGGCTGACACGTGGCCGCTTCTGCTTGAATCTAATACTTAGGCCAAAATTAAAATGAAAAGAGCAAGAGAGGCAAAAAGGGATCGTGCTCTGAGGACAACACTTGGCAGCTTCCACTATGTTTCAACACTTAGGCAAAACAAACCTGTCCTCTGATCCAAAACTCTGTGGCTTCGCTCGAAGAACCAAAATTGCAGTGCTCAACTGAAAATTTGAAAGCAACGTAGAGTAAAAATTACTCTACAGTTATTGGCGACCCTCAAGACTTTTGAGCTTGCTCAAAAAGAAACTCCACCTCTCGCTCGATCAAAATTGTGAAAATTATAGCTTCAAAGAGCCGTCAACAAATGTTTAAATCACCTATTAAAAGCAAAGCAGGGAAAACAATGAGAAAACAAGAAGGGGAAACTATTTAACTATAATACATGAGAGACCTAAGTCAATTGAAATGTTTTAAATAGATTCTATTTATAGGAATCTCTTTAGGTTCCCATTCCATCGACTCCAGCTCAAAAGAATTCTCTTGCTTACATGCACGAATCCTATACGGACCAGTCCATAATGCTTCAAATTTGGTATGCTGACCCGGTTTGGCAGCCCTTGCATCCCATTTTAGAACAATTGAGCCCTCTTCAAAATTAGGATTTGAAGTCCTTTTGTCAAAATAATTTTTAATCATTCCCTAGTGCTTGATCAATGAATCATGAGCCATGTCCCTCTTTTCTTGAACTTCTAGAAGTTCTGTGAGTCTGACCTGCATGGGGCCATTTTCTTTGATCTCGATTTGCTTAATCAACTAAAGAGCAGGGATTTCCAAACTTAGGGGAATCACGACAGACTTTCCATACACCAATTCATATGGAAACATTTTGATCACTTGCTTGGGCGTGATCTTATCAGCCCATAGTGCTAGATTAAGCACTTTGTGCCACTCTTTATGATGATCCATCCCCACTCTTTTGATGAGTCTTATTAGGTTCTTGTTGGTTGACTCTGCCAGACCATTACCTTGAGGGTAATAGTTAGATGAGGTTTTCAGATATATTCCATGTCTCTAAGCAAAGTCTGATACCTTAGACCCAAAGAATGCTTTAGCATTATCTGAAATGATGGTGCGAGGAGCCCCAAAGCAAGTAGTGATACCTCCAAGAAAATCTAGGATCACATTCTTTGTTACTTCCTTAAGTGGGACTGCCTCGATCCATCTGGTGAAATAGTCCGTAGCAGTTAGTATCCATTTGTGGCCCATGCTGGACACTGGATTTATCATCCCAATGAAGTCAAGACCCCACTGAGCAAAAGTTTCATCCACAACTATTGGACTAAGGGGCATGGCTGCATTCCCCCACATCCCCGTATAATACTGGCAGGATTGACATTTTCTAACTAGTTGATAACAATCTGCAAACAAAGTAGGCCAGAAATATCCTGCCTCACTTATCTTTATGGCTACAGTCTTTGCAAAAAAATGTCCTGATGGTCCATAATGCATTTCATGTAGTATCCTTTTGGCTTCAGCCTATTCTACACATCTTAACAATTTCCCATTAGAATTTCTTCTGAAAAGGACTTGTTTAATTAAGACAAAATGAACTCCCTATATCCTATAATACCTCCTCTTATTTCAAGGGAGTTCTCTCGGATAAACCCCATTTTTCATAAATTGAATCATGTTTGTGACCCAAGATTCCTGATCAATTTCTTGTAACTTTAGCACCATTTTTGGCTCCTCTTCTGAATTTGCTCCCTCAGGTAACAACTTTTCAAGCTCTTGAGTTATATATCAACACAGTCCCCTACCTCTGACCAGCTTGGTGGGTCTGAACTCTACATCATATTCAAGGATCTTGGTGATCCAATTGGCTCTTTTCTCAGTAATTTCCCCTTCCATGATGTATTCCCTGACACTAGAGTGAGCTACAAGTATCAGAATTTTGTTCCTTGCTATCAGATGCCTGAATTTCTTGAGGGCTTTCACCATGGCATAGGTTTGTCTTTCCAAAAAATTGTACCTGGTCTCATAATCTCTGAGAGTTCTTGAGAAAAAGGCTATTGGGTGTTCCCCCTCTAGCCTGTCATTCTTTTGAGTCAGGACAGCAACAATACTTGATTCCCCTCCATAGACATACAACATGAAGGGCTTGGAAAAATCTGAGTTCTTGAGCACTGGGGCTGTTGAGATAGCCTTCTTGATCCCCTCAAAATATTGCTTTCCTTCTGTTGTCCACTTGAAGATCATGCCCTTTTTTAGCAAGAGTGTCATTGGCCTAACCAAGCTTGCAAAATTAGATATGAATTTACTGACAAAATTGATTTTCCCTAAAAAGGATTGGACTGCCTTTTTATTTTCTAGAAGGGGTAAGTCCATTATAGCTGTGATCCTCTCGAGATCTATAGAAACTCCTTCCTTAGATACTATGTGCCCCAACAGTTTACCCTGAGGTACAACAAAAATACATTTCTTAGGATTCAAAGATATCTCAAATTCTTGACACTTCTTGAAGACAGACTCCAAATGATCAAAATGATCATCAGCATTTTTTGAGAAAATAGTGAGGTTGTCTAGATAGACCAGGATGACCTTGTTGATAAGTTCACCAAAGGCTATGTCTATCGCCCATTAAACGGTGGCTCCTGCATTTGATAAGCTGAATGGCATCTTCACGTAGGCAAATGTCCCCCATTTGGTAGTGAAAGCAATTTTATACTGGTCTTCCTCAGCAAGCCAGATCTGATTATACCCAGAGAAACCATCAAGTAGAGAAAACCTCTCTGATCCAGCCACAGTTTGCAAAATTTGTGCCATGGAGGGTAAGGGATAGTGGTCCTTTAGAGATGCTCTATTTAGATATCTGAAATCCACACATAGCCTTACATCTCCATTCTTTTTTCTAATCGGGACTAGATTTGATACCTAGGTTGAGTGTTTGATTGGAAATATTATTTTGGAATCTAGAAGTTTCTGCAACTCATCTACCATTAGTGATTCTATCCTTGGATTTACTGGTCTCTATTTCTATCTGATGGGTTTGGATCCCTCAGTCAATTCTATGGTATGCTGGATAATGTCTCTGTTGTATCTGTGAAGGTCTTCATAGCTCCAGTGAAGGTCTTCATAGCTCCAGGCTATGACTCTATCATACTTTTGGCACAACTTGATCAATCTTTCCTTTTCTTCTAGAGTTGTAGAATTTCCAACCTTTAGTCTTTTCCCATCGCTCACCTCCACTTTGAAATAGTCTGCCTTATCTATCTGGAACCTTTTCTTTCCCAGGCTTACATCTTCTGGGTTGAACAAATTTTCTAAGGTGATCAATCCTTTGGGGAGTTTATTAGTCCTTAATTAGATAATCTGATCACCATATGCCTCTTCAATTTTAGTTTACAACTGATCTATAAACTCATCTAATTACTGCAATAAAGAGACTACCTGAGCATCATTCTCAAACACTTGCCAGTTCTCATCATTGTCTGGGATGGTTGGCCTCACTATAACTTTTACTGACTCATTGTTAACTAATAGGCCAGTTGTTGGGTCGAACTGTGAGCCAATTTGAGCCATCTTATCGGCCTTAGTGTTTTGACTTTAGGGAATTATTTCAATATTGAAGGCATCAAAATTTTCTATCAAATCCCAAATCCTATGCCTGTAGGACCTCATTTGCACATTCTTGGCTGCTGCCTTTTCCTGTATTTGCTTTACTACTAGCTCTGAATGTCCTTTTACTTTTAGGTTCTTTATTCCATTTTTTTGGGCTAATAGGAGCCCATGTACTAAAGATTCATATTTTTCATCATTATTAGTGCAAGCAAATTGGAATCGGATAGCCCTTAAAATTTTATCACCATTTGGAGCAGTAAGACAAATCCCTGCTCCAGCACCATGCTTACTTCTGGCCCCATCAAAATTCAAAGTCTAGAGCTCTGCATCTTGAGCAGTAGGTGCCTCTTCTCTTATAACATTTGGGATCACCTGATCCTCATCAAAAATGACATACGTGCCCAAACTAGTAGAGTCATAGTTCCCATACGGGTCACTCTGCATCATAGCCAACAACTGGCTATTTTCTTCTTTTTGACCATGCTCAATCTAGTCTCCTAGTTCTTTGACAAAATTTCTTTCTGCTTTATTCATCATGGCATGATCTGCTTCCAATCTTCTTGTTGGTTCATTGGTGATGTGGTCTTTGGACAGTGGTTCAGACAGAATTTTCATCTTTGAACCATACCTGGTTCTCAAAATGAAGTGAGACCAGTCAAGAGACATATACCCACCTATCTTCACTATAAAGTCTCGGGATAAACATAAACCAAAAATGGGAGGAATATCTATGACAACTATATCCTGGTTGACAATTATGTTGGGGCATGTGAATAACTGCAAGGGGAGTTGCTTTATTCTCCCTATGGTTTGCACTATTTTGCCGTCTAGCTGCATAACTCCCTTTGCAAGGGGTTCATATTTTATTTGTAAAGCATCAACTATTTGCTTGGGCATCACAGTTGTACTAGCTCTTGAATCTATCAATGCATTATGTAGGAGTTTCTTTCTAGCTATCAGAGTCAAATAGAAAGGCTCTGGCTTGGATTTACTTACTTGTACTACATTGTTCATGAAGGTTGTTGTCGTTGGAGGAACTGTATCTTTGAGCTTTCCCTATCCTGTAGGTCCTTCCTTGGATGCGATACCTTTGGGTATTGATGGCCCTTGCAGGGCTTCTTGCAGTAATGTCTTTTGCTCAGGGATAGCCAAGATATCCCATATAGATACTTGTGCCAGAGTTTTCTTTGATTGGTCCACAGTATTGATAGGTCCCAAAGACTGAGTTTTTTGGTAATAGGGATACCTTATTCTTTCTTGAATCTAGGTAGGAATCCCTTGATCTTGCACCAGCTGAGACATTTCCTGTCTGACAACAACGTTCCCTTGCCCCTGAGATGGAGGATTATTCTTGTCTCGACCATTTGCAATTTTGGGCTGCTCTACCATTCTCCTCTTCGATCTGGTATAGTAATCAGACTGCACTACTAGCCTCTGGGAGGTAGACGCTTCATTCAAGAAGACTACTTCTTCATCCTCAACCCATGAGAATAAAGTGTGTTCAGGGGCTATTTCTTCCTCCTGTTGCAAGGACATTCCTTGCATCTAAGCCACTAGCACTGAATTCTACATGTCGAGACATTGGTAGGCTTGATAGCTACTAGTGCTGGCAAACTGACCATCCATTCTTCTCTGCTCAGCTACTCTTTGTTGTAGATTGCCTCTAGGACAATCTATAGGTGTGTGGGCATCATTGCAAGGGAAACACCAAGCATTAGTATCATCCACATAATTATTTTGGCCCAAAACCATCTCCCTATTTAAGTTGGGAGGAAGGGTCTATGAGGGTGTGGGAACTGCAACTAATTGATTTGCTGGTTGATGGTTGGTTTGCTTTAGAGGGCCTTGATATTGCTTTGGTTGAGATGAGAACCTGTTTCCTTGATAGCCTTGATAAAGAGGCTTGGGGAAAGTATTCTGCTACCTCTTCATATTAATCAACTCATTGGAAAATGATCTCAGGAGATTTTTGATATCATCCATCTCAGATGATGGAGCAGGGACAAGTCCTTTCCTAGAAGGCTGAGGGTATTGATACATGGACACAGGTAGAGCTGTAGTTTTAGGTATTTCTTGAGGTAAAGGCAAGGAGATTTCTGGGAACATGGGCATGGGAGGCCTTGGAGGTAACTTTTTGACATTAATTAAATGGTTTTCAGCTTTGACCGCAAGGTCATAAGCTGCTGGCAAAGTGTGTCCTCCCAGTGACTGGATCATGATAGATATATCTAAATTTAAAGCTTTGAGATACAATACTATGGCCATACCAGGTGGTGGTTTAACTGCGACAGGGATTCTATCCCAGGTTTGTTTGAATCTGGTGTTGAAGTCAATCATGTCCTCTTGTGGTCCCCTCTAAATGGTGATCAACTACTGTAGTAAAGAAGACTTGTCACCTCTTTCTGCAAATCTTTCAAAGAACAGATCTCCAAGCTGGTCCCATGTGGAAATGGTATTTGGGGTCAAGGACCGATACCATTCTAAGGCCTTTCCTTTGAATGAGGCTGCTAACAACCTTAGGGCCACATTTTGCTCCATGACACCATGTATGGCATAGACATCTGATACATCTTGAAGATTCTCCACAGGTGTTTTTGAGTCTTGCCCATTAAATTTGGGTAGAGCCTTTAGAGCATTTCCTGGAATAGGGTCCCAAATAGCTGGAGGTGTTGGGAGAAGTAAGGGGCTACCAGTGTTCCATCTTGCATAATTTCTTGGGGGGATGTTGGCTCCCATATTTGGTACTGGTACGAACTGGTTAACCCTTCTTCTTGAACTAATTACCAGAGGTGGCAAAAGAATACCTAGATTTGCAACAGTTTGCGATCTGGTGACTAGTCCATAGCTCTGACTCCTCGTGGCTCTTTGGTTCATGCAGTCTTTAAAGAAACTTTAAGACTGGTCCCACCGAGTGTACTAGAAACTATTGATGTCTTAAAATTGTGCTAGATCTTAATCAAAAATAATGGGAAGTTTCAAGCTGTGGGACAATGCAGCTTGAAAACAACCTCCAGATTTTAAAGAAGCTAGTCTCTTCTTTTGTATTGGGTGTTGGGGAAAAGGGATAGGAGACTAAACAAAAATGCAAAATGCAAGAATTGAAACCTAACTATGGCAATGCACCTGAGAGTAATCCTAATCCTAACCTAAGCACAGTGAAACTATTATGTGATTCTATTACATTTAAGAGTAGATAAGTGCATGATCAATGTAAAAGATTGGAATAACAGAAATAGAGGCTCACAACATGGGAGTTTTTTGCTGAGATACAAGAATTGTCAACAAAGGCATAGTGTTCAATCTTCTTAATAGAATCTTCCAATCACATTAGAGGTGCAGAAGTCACGCACAGTTATGTAGAACTTTAGACTCCAGAAAATGGGACAGAATCAAATAACATTTCCAATCACAACACTAGAAAATCTACAGCATAGACTACTTTGCAAATGACACAGATAACATCAAAAAGGGCATAGTGTTCAATTTTTGTATTGAATCTTCTAGTCATACAAAAGATGCAGAAACACACACAGTCATATAAACCTTTCAACTCAGGGAAATGTAACAAAAGCAAATGATATTATTGGTCAAAAACTCTGAAAGTCTAAAACTATGAGAATTCCCCCCCTCCTAGATTTTATAATTCTTATTTTATATCCCCAAATACATAAATAAAAAATAATAATTTGAACTTTGGTGCATTCAATGCTTTGAAAATCCATGCTAGAGAAGAATGGCTGCCCTTAACTGCGGCATGGTGATTCCTGATTAGTTCCTCTCTTCGTGCCTGAATTTCAAATTTCATCACCTACTGGGCCGCTCAACTTTCTATTCTACCTCCACTGGTCGGAGACAAATAGACAGTGTCTTCAATGCTTACAAGCCCCAAAAAAACTACCCGGTGCACTGCTCCATCTACTCAAATTAACTCTCACCGAATTTCCCTCCATTTTTGCTATAACAGGTAGACGGGCACTCTATTCTATTTGCAATGGGAGAGGACCCTTTGTCAATTTTCCAAAAATCCTCTTGATCACCTAGAAGGCACCGGAGGATGACAACTGGCTGCTTCCACTTTCTTTATAATATCATCCAAGACCCACCACAATCTTCATTCGGTGATTAGGCTCGAAGGTGGTCTCTCAGAAATTGATACATGGCATCTTTCTCTTCTCCTGCTGGGAGTATGTGGTGCCTTCCGCTATTTTGGGGATGGAGTAGAGAGGGACCTGAAAGGTGACACTTGGTAGCCTCCGCTGCACTTCGATACCTAGCAAAATGAATGACGCCTTTATGCATTGAATGGAAAGCATGGACCCAGGAATTGAAACAAAGGGCTCTTGGCGGTCGACACGTGGTGGCTTCTACCACTTCTTCAAAAGGTAATTCAGGGCCTCCACAACTGCCACCTGGCACTTTTTGCTCTCTCTGTTGCTTAGCTTGTTGGAGGTTTTTGTCAAAATAGAAAACACGGATGCCTTTTACAATATGCAGATGTTGACACATGGTGCATTCCCCTTAACTGCTACTGGGTATGTGGCACGATTTGCGGTTCTCTGAAAAGCTAAAATGAGGTCCTTGAAAGTTACCAGCTGTACATCTTCATCTCCCAGAGGCTGACACGTGGCCGCTTCCACTTGAATCCAATACTTAGGCCAAAATTGAAATGAAAAGAGCAAGAGAGGCCAAAAGGGACGGTGCTCTGAGGATGACACTTGGCAGCTTCTGCTGCGTTTCAAAACTTAGGCAAACTGAACCTGTCCTTTGCTCCAAAACTCTGCGGCTTCGCTCGAAGAACCAAAATTGCAGTGCTTGACTAAAAATTTGAAAGCAACATAGAGTAAAAATTACTCTACAGTAATGTTCCCCCTTATCAAAGCACTTAGATAGATGCTTCCTCATGTTGAATGAATGGTGAAGTGAGGGTGACCAAGTCCCAATTTTAAATAACTAATCATGTTTTTGTTTGGAAAGATGCATGCCCTAACTCTCATGGATGGGGGGAAGTACCCAATGCACTTGTTGATGATTTTTTTTTTTTTTTATGTTAACAAATCAACCTTTTCACCTATCATGAAGGTTAAAATGGAATCTTATCAATTTAATAGTTTGGTCTAAAAGATAAAATGATATCTAAAAGATGCGTAAAGAAGTTTTTAAATGATTTGGGATAATAATAAGTATGCCAAATGCTTACCAATACTTTATTATTAATTTAAAAAATCAAATGTTTTTTTTGAAAGAAGGAAACATAAATGATTATGTAATCAATTTTATCTCATAGAGAAAACCTATGAATTAGATAAGCTCTTGAAGGAAATATTTTTATTCCTTATGATATTTATGAATCAATAATTGATATAATAAGTTTATGCTTGACTCAAAAAATGTCTAGTGAAAAGAAACAAAAAGAACAGATAGATACAAATAAAAGATTGAAATGATAACCAAAGAAAGAGATAGATATAACAACCAACATTCTAAAGATATCTATAAACTAAGTCTAAGAAAGACAATAAAATGAATAGAAAAAGAAAATAGTGTTAAACTAATTGTATAAAATAAATCTAATAAGAACAAGTCACAATGAAACCAAATAAAGAATCTAATAAATCTAATTAAACTAAAAACAAATAAAGAAAGAAAACTAAATCTATTCCAAAGACTAAAGGTGGTTACGAAAAAAAAAAAAAAAGCTTAAGTTAATTAAAGCTAGAAAATCAATACTAACAATTGAAAATAAAATTATCTAAATCTAAAGATTATCAAAACAACTAAATAATTAAATCAAACTATTCTTAAATAAACACACTAATTAAACTAAAACTTAAATTAAGAAAATAATCTAAAGATTAAACAAAGATTGAGAGTCTTTAAAGAAAGAGTCATCTTAACAAGTAAATCAAATTTTATTGAGAAACATCATTTTTGATATAAAGTCTTTAACATAAAAACCAATATAATATGAATTGATAAAAAACATGTCGTACACAATGAAGTGTTCATCAATATTCAGGCCAAGCAATCGGATTCTACTCATATGACTATAACAATCGTAAGATATTAAACCTGGCATTCCTTAGATAATCAATTTATAAATTGAACAAATAAACCTAGATATACTTATGCTTTTTAAGAAAGTTACTTAATCGTCAGATAAAGTTTTCTCGATCTATTTATAAGAGTTGTTTATCTCAGAGATATTGCATAGAAAGAAGTATGAAGATGGGCTTGAAATGAATCAAAAGTCTTCAAAAATACTTGTGTAATGTTCCTCTTCTTCTATCCCATTTTGATCTTCTTTTATAATTAATTCCTCCAAGGATGGTTGAGGAATAGGTTATAATTTTTTTTTAGTTAGTTATTGGTTATGACTTAATTTACTTTAATTAAGTCATTTAAATTTTAATTATTACCTAAATCATTTTTAGACTTTTTAAAAAAAGTCTTAAACTCAAAATTAGAAATAATAAATCAAAGATATTCTATTCATACAAAAAGAATCTAAAACTCAAATGCAAATATATCAAAAACTCCATATTCATCAAAACCTTATGTTCAAACCAAAACTGTATTATGACGAACTACATGTAAATTTACCAAATATTCTTCACAAAAGTTAGATGTTTGAAAAAATTATCAAATATTATAATCAAATCTGTATCAAAAACTTGTATCTTCTATATTCATCTCATAATCAATTAATTTAACTAGTTTGTCAAAACTAAACGACATGTAGACACAAATTATCACTTTTCCTTTCACAGAATAACACTTTCATATATTGCATGTTTAAAATCGTTCTGTAATAAATATTTTTAAGAATATGTATAAAAAGATTTGTATTTTTATTTATTTTAAGAAAAATAAATATTTGCATGAAAAATCGATTGAGTAAACCATTAAACCACATGTAAAATTGAGTGATTTAAACTAGCTTCTATCGAATTCACCATCACTAATTCTAGTTGAGCTTTGCAAATACCATGTCTTGTTTTAATCATGAAAATAAAATGGAACATGCTTCACCTAAAATTCCTTCGACAAACTTCTTACTTTCCCTTCGACTCCAAGGCTTCACTCCCGTAATGAGCTTGTCAAGAATGACAACTAATCAAAATAACTCTTCTTTTTGTGTTCTGTTTACCCAAAGTACTGAAATAACTATGTGTCAACAAAAAAATTGGCTAGCAAAGTTTATCAGTACTTATATCTATCTCCACCAAAAATTTAAAAAGATTTGACAAAAATAGTGATGACCTTTATTACCACTAAATCTTCCTCTAAAAAACTTGAATCAATGCATAGTAAACCAATCTTAAATGCCAAAAATTATGGGAGAATAAAAAAAATCCCAATATATGTGAGTCAAATCATGGGTGCATTAATAACCATAAATTTTTGATTAAAGCCACTTAACCCTACTTCAAACTTATAACCAACTCAATTTACATTCTACCACCTTCGCATTTATCAAAAGCCACATAAGCAAATTGATTCAACATAACCATCATTAGTGCAATAGACATCTAAATTTATAAAAATACCACCTTTTATTATAATATTTATAACCTTTGACCCATGCCATGATGTAAATACTATGTCAAAGTATTTAAAATAAAACCCTTAGGAATATTTAGGTCACCAAATAACCCTTATAGATATTGTTAAAAATAAACCATTAATTTTAACAAATAACTACAATGACTTTATGATCCATAAATATTATTTCATTCATCAATGATTAAAATCATTCTAATCACTTTACATTTAACTCTCAATCACAAAATGCTACCTGTTTAATGATCTTATATATCATCAAGATTTTGAATATGTTCATTAACTGATATTCATAAAACATAAATTCTACTAATATGGATATATCTATTTTTTTCATTAAATCCACATATGTTTTTGAAACGACTTATACTACAAAGCAATATTTTCACCACATAGAGAGTCATGATAAACATTTTAACATAAAAACATATTAAATGGCATAATGAACTAAGACCCCCAGCTGGAAGTTTTAGACTTTATGATAATGTCTTTGATATAGAATAATCATCACAAAGTATTTGCTTTGAAAATAAAAGGAGGGGTGTTGAAAAATAGACTCAATAGTGGTGACCTTATTAGTTGGTTTCAATTTTGGAATAAGGTAGCAAAAATATAAAATTTGCCTATTAAAGATAAAAGATCTGAGAGTGCAATCTAGGTTAATTATTTCTCAAGAAGTCAGATGTGAACCCCTTTATTTTTGAAATTTGAAGGGATGAGGTGTTCAGCTAGTGTGACATGAAGAATAAGAAACATTCAAAAGGGAATTTTGGGCTGAATAAACAATCAAATGCAAAAGCCTTATGCAATTTTTTTGAAAATAAGTAATCCTTAGAAACACATTGATAACCATTTTTAAGTTTATTTATAATTAAAACTGAATCATGTCATGTAAAATCATCTTGACATTATTGAATACTTACATACATATTGTAGTTTCCACTACTTTCCTTCTTCTTGATGAACTTCACCGAGGTAACCAAACATGATCCATTTAAAGAACAAGAAACAAATAGAAAAAGAAGTGCAAAATAGAAGCAAACAAACAAAAACAACAATAAATAGAAAATAAAAACTATTGAACAAATAGTTTTAAATGATGACCATTGACTGAATAATGTAGCCAATTCCCTTCCAAATCTTGTAAATGAAAATCATTTTTACCAAGTACAACAATAATTCTATATGGTTCTAACCAAAGTGAATCAAATTTATGATGTTTACTCAGATTTTCATGATCTTTATCCCAATAAATAACTAGATCTCTAACTTTAAAAGTTTTATTTGAAACCTTTTGATCAAAAAAATTCTTTAACTTCTTTTTATCTTCTTCCAACTTGTGTAAAGTAGGAAATTTACTTTCATCCAATGCACTATTAAATCATTTAATCTTCGTTCAATTAGATTTGTATCCTCTAATAAGTACTGTAAAGATGTATTAGTAGATGAAATTTGTAATCATATTTGTAAAGTAGCTTCAAAACCATAAGTCAACATAAGATATGAGTATCTTATAGTTATTTTGAAAATAGTTTTATCTGCTAATAATGCCTCAAATATTTTAAGATGCCAATTTTGTTTATTCTCACAGATTATTTTCTTCATGATAGAAATCATATTTTTGTTTGTGGAATTAGCTTGCCCATTCTCTTGAGGGTAATACTTAGAGGAATGATTAGAAATAATCGAATAACTTCCTATAAAGTCTAAGTATTCATTAGAATCAAATTGAGGATCATTATTTGAGACAATCTCATAAAGTACATTGAATCTAGAAAAGACCTGATCTTCAAAGAATGTAATTACTTTAGATGTCACTAAATTTTTTAAAAACTTTGCTTCAATATATTTTGTGAAATAATCAATCATTGTTAGAATATATCTATGACCAATAAAAAGAGGATGAATATCAAAAATAAAATCAATTCCTCATTTTGAAAATGGTTTTTCTAAAATAACAGGATTTAAAGACATTGTTGGTAATCTATCCTTACCAATAAATAATTGATAAGGCATACAAGAACGTCTTAACTTATAAGCATCTCAAAATAATGTAGGCTAATAATAACCTGCACACAAAATCTTATAACATGTAGTTTTTGTAACTTGATGACCATCGTAACTACCTTCATGACATCCTTTAAGAACCTTTTGAGTTTGATCACAAGTTAGATATATTAGCAATACACCATCTCAATTTCAATAAAATAAAATATTTTCAAGTAAACAAAATTTTAAAGCTTGCACTCTTAATGATTTTCTTTGTCTTTTATCTAAATTTTCAAGACAATCTTGGTTTTGAAAATAATATACAAGGTCATGATACCAATTATCTTCTAATATTAAATAGTCTCAATCTTTCATTTCTAGCCCAAACTTAAAAGTTTTTAAATATTCATAAACTCTCATAGACTGAAAATGAAGTTTAACACTTAAAGAGTCATCAAAAGATAAAACTAAGACATTAATATTGGAAAAAACATTTTCAGCCAAATGCTTTGCTAATTCATTTTATTTGATAGTTTTAAATATTTCAAATTTAAGGTCAAATTCATGGATTCTTAAAATCTACTTTGCTAACCTTCCTTAAATAGTAGGTTGTTTTAAAAGATAGAATAGAATGGGTACATTTGATCTTACTACCACTTTATTTCCCATTAACAAATGATGAAATTTAATTAAAGAAAAAAACAAATTTGTAAATAAGAGGATACATGGTTTTTCTGTCTTTTAGGACTTCACTCATGCATCCAATAGGTCTTTCAATATTAATTTTATCCTCTTTAATAATCACAACACCTATTGATTTATCTATAGTGTTAATGTAAAGAATGAAAGGCCTAGACAAATTATGGTTAACAAGCACATGTGTACTTGCAATAGCATTTTTTACATTGTTAAAAGCAAAATCAGCTTCTACCTCTCAAAAATATGACTAATTTTTATTAAATAAAATCTATAAAAGATTAGATTTATTAACAAAATATCATATAAATTTTTGTATAAAATTTATTTTTCCAAAGAATGATCAAAGACCCAATTCATCTTTAGGTGGTTGTAGCTCTTTGATTGCTTTAACATGTTTAGGATTAATCAAAATTTTATCCTTAGAAATAACATTCCCTAATAACTTACCTTCTGTAACTATTTTAGATTTTTTAGGATTAAGGAAAATACTATATCTTCTACATATTTTTAAAACTTCATGTAAATGATCTAAATGCTTTTATATTTTTTATAGAATGAATTTTAAGATCATCTAAGTAGATTTGCATAACAATACTGATTAAATCATCAAAAAATACATGCATGACTCATTGAAATGTTGCACTTGCATTCATAAGACCAAAGGGCATCCTATTAAAGGCAAAATTTCCTTCAAGTTGTAAATGTTGTCTTATGCCTATCATCTGGTTTTAAGAATATCTGATTATAACTTGAAAACTCATCAAACAAAGACATCATCTCAGATCCTACAACTTGTTATAGAATTTGATCAATACTTGCAAGAGAAAATTATCCTTTATGCTAGCTTTATTCAAATCTCTAAAATCTACACAAAGTCTAATATCTCCATTCTCTTTATGTACAAGTACTAGATTAGTTATCCAGTCATAATATGTTATGGAAAAAATGACACTACCATCAATCATTTTATCAAGCTCTTTGTTGATGGTGTCTTTTAGCAAAAAGCTTATCCTACATATTTTTTCCCTGACATATTTAATATCAAGTTTAATAAGAATATCATATATTACATAAGTATTATATCCTTTTAAATCTTTATAAGACCAGACAAAAATATCAATAAATTTCTTAAAAAGTTTAATAAACTTAATATTCTCATTAGGAGTACATTGTATTCTCAAATAAATAAACTTTGGTTCTTCATCGGATTCAAGGTTTATTTAAATAGTCTCTCCAATAATACTTCTAGAAGGTTCTTCAGTCCATGAGAAATTAGGTTGATCATTTGGGGAAAGCATGGATTTTATTAGGGAAAATATGGATTCTAAGCCTACCAAACCAACAGGTAATTTATTAGTATTTAATTGTAAATAATATTCACAATTGAAAATGTAATTATTGTTATCAAAATAATTACATTTGATAAAAACATAAATATGTTCATCATAATAAAAAATAGGCCAAATTTTATTTAAATAAAAAAATTTAGGCCTAAACATTTCTAGAAAAGAAAACTCTATAGTAGGCTCTATTTCACTTTTTGTAGGGTTTGAATAAAAACAATAAGTTTATCAGCACATAAATTGAATTCTCTAAAAAGGTGCATGATATTAAAAGCTTCAAAATGTTTAAGTAAAGAGCAAACATTTTGAGTATAGCAATGAATATGAGTCTGATTTATCTTATAAATTTTCTTTACTTGTTTGATAACTAATTTAGAATCACCAATTTTTTTAAGTATTTAACATTCAATTCTATAGCTTTTTTCAAACCAAGATGGAGTTTCAAATTATTTTGTATTGTTAGTAGATTAAACAACAATTTATAAGCACAATGATATATTCTACCTATGGAAGAAATAAGACAAATTCCTACATCACTACTAGCCTGTGAATAAGCACCATCAAAATATAAAGTCCATGAATCATTTTTGAAAAATAAATTTTGTTATTGTTGTTCAGGTTCATCAAGAGTCATCAACTCATATTTACCAGTCCCTGTTTCAACATGAGCCACAATGGGAGGTAATGAATCAATTAGGATCTTATACAAATCTTCTCTTCGAATAAAGATAATTTTATTTCTAATTAGAAACTAAGTGGTATCTTTTCCAACAAATGCACTAATTGCTTTAGACCAATCTCTATCCAACGACATTGCATAAGTACTAGGGATATCCAAAATCTAAACATTAGTCATACACCTAATTCTCTCATCTTGTACAACTTTAATTACAAAATCTTGAAATTTACCACAACTCTTTATTTGATGTGAATCAAAATTAGTTAACTTTCTATTATCTATTTCTGAAAAAATACTTAACTGATCAGCTACAAATTTAGACATAATATTTTTTGATGCTCTTGTATCTAAAATACATTTATGTATGACTTTGTCAAATTTTTTGATAGATATATGAAAATGAAGTATATAATCTACATAAGGGTCATAAATTTGAGCAAAAACAACAGATTGAGTATGCCCATCATTTTTACTATCTTCTTGAAA
This sequence comes from Torreya grandis, assembly GCA_037957365.1. Classification (NCBI taxonomy): domain Eukaryota; kingdom Viridiplantae; phylum Streptophyta; class Pinopsida; order Cupressales; family Taxaceae; genus Torreya; species Torreya grandis. The sequence goes on from JARHVA010001267.1 coordinate 2,338,467, forward strand.
TCCTAAAATTTTCTTTGAATTTAGATTTTAAATAGGTTCATTAATTTTCTCTAGTTATCCTAGCAAACTAGCAGCTTGTAATAATGAAAACCCTACCTTAATGGATGATAAATCATCAATAATATTATAAGACCTTACATCTAGATGATGTATATGTGTATAATTTTTAGGCTTAAAAGGATGATATTATGAATTATTAAAACCTATTGATAAAGGATCATTATATTTGGGATTCATTGCAACATTATCTGATGTTTTATTATTCTATATATTTTTACTTTTATCTTAATTTTGAGTAGAATTTTGATTATTATTTGTTGCATTAGAATAATATTTTTATCTAGTATTAATAACATAAACATTTATGGTTTTAGTATCATTTGAAGATTCACCAATCTCACACATATTTATATTGTCAACTAGATCAAATGAGATATTTTTCTTACCTTGAATATATCTTTTAAATTTTTGAATAATTACACACGTATTTGGGTCATGATCTAATTCACAAACGTTACAATATTTTTATTTTTTTTTCAATTTGACTCTTTTGAGAAAATGAAGACTTACTTAATGAAGATAGTTTATCATTTAATTGTCTCTAAACAATGATGAATTCATTGCTAAGATTATGAATAGATTTTAAAATTATTGCATTGTCTAAATTTACTCTTGTTATGATTTTATCATTAAAATTGACTCTTTTAAACTTCTTTTCATATTCTATACAGAAAGTTATAGTTTCATCATAATCTATAATATCTTTATCCTCTATAGACATTTTATATTTTAGAGGTAAAGCATTACAAAAATATAACCTTGACAACTTATATGGCTGAACATTAGGTGAAATTTTTTGATGTAATCTAGTAAATCTATTTATAAACCCATAATCATCCAGATCAATTAAAATATTAATTAGTTCATTTATTAGATTTAAATATTTTTTAGACTTACCAAAGCATAATTCTAACCAATTTTCAATATCTTTCAAAGTGTTGATAACATTTGATGGATGACTAATAAATGCTTGGTATGCTTTACCTTCTAAAGTCTACGAGAATTTTTTTCATTAGCAATACTAAAGGTAGAACAAAAAATTTAAAAGCATCTAAATGATCCTCCCATGACTCATTAGGGCATCCTAAAAACTTAAGAACATTAAGTCCTTGTAACAAAGGTAATTTAAATGAATGAGCACCAATATTGATTGTATTTCCATGAATCCAAGGATTTACTAAGGGTTGAGCAATGTATTTATCTGAATTATTATCTTCATCAGTTACTTTAGCTCGATCTCCATTATTTTAAAGATTTGGAATAAAATATTGAACCCTCTGTTGTTGTTCTTGTTCATCTTCCATCTAAATTTTTAACTGTATTAAATACTTGATTAGATTGATCAGTAGGAGCAATAAAATATTCAAGATGAAAGGAATTAAAAATAAAATGAATTCTTGGTTGAGAATTAACACGTAATATTGTTTCTCTTTCATATCTAATTCTACGATTATTTTATTGAACATGATTTTGAGTTTCATGTGTAAGACTTATGTGAACGCTAATAATTTATGTTTCTTCTAATTATTCATTAAGTATTTCAACATTATGAACCAAATCATAAGGTTTATTGTACCAAAAAAATGAGTCAAACTAGAAGCAATATCAACCTGTTCCTTAGTAATATCAGCTAAGGGTTGGATAACTGGATGTTGAACTTCAATGGTCATGGACAAAAAAAAGAAAATAAGATTATTAATTTTTTTTTCTAGTGGAGTCACCAAATTTGTTGATGATTAAATTTATTACATCAATGAATCATCCCTTTTTCCTATCGTGAAGGTTAAAACAAAATCATACTAGTTTAATAATTTGGTCTAAAAGATCAAAAGAGATCTAAAAGATGTATAAAAGAGTTTTTAAATGATCTGGGATAATAATAAGTATGCCAAATGCTTAAAAAGACTTTATTATTAATTTAGAAATTAAATGTTCTATTTGAAAGAAGGAAACATATATGATTATGTAATAAATCCTATCTGACAAAGAAAACTTATGAATTAGATAAACTTTTGAAATCAAGATTTATGTTCCTTATGAATATTTATGAATCAATAACGGATATAATACGTTTATGCTTGAATAAAAAAAGGTCTAGTGAAAAGAAACATAAATAATAGAAACATGCAAAAAAAAGATTGAAATGATAACCAAAGAAAGAGACATATATAACAACCAACATTCTAAAGAGATCTATAAACTAAGTCTAAAAAAACCAAGAAAATGAATAAAAAAAGAAAACAACGTTAATCTAATTGTATAAAATAAATTTAATAAGATCAAGTCACAATGAAACTAAATAAAGAAACTAATAAATCTATTCCAAAGACTAAAGGTAATTGAAAACAAATAAAATAACTTAAATTAATTAAAGCTATAAAATCAACACTAACAACAAAAAGTAAAATTATCGAAGTCTAAATATTATCAAAACAATTAAATAAAACTAAATAAAGAAACTAATAAATCTAATTAAACTAAAAATAAATAGAGAAAGAAAACTAAATCTATTCCAAAGACTAAAGGTAATTGAAAACAAATAAAATAACTTAAGTTAATTAAAGCTAGCAAATCAACACTAACAACAAAAAGTAAAATTATCTAAGTATAAATATTATCAAAACAATTAAATAATTAAATCAAACTATTCTTAAATAAACACATTAATTAAAATAAAACCTAATTGAAGAAAATAATCTAAAGATTAAACAAAGATTTGTGAGTCTTTAAAGAAAGAGTCATCTTAACAAGTAAATCAAATTTTATCGAGAAGTATCATTTATGATACAAATTTTTTAACATAGCAACCAATACAATATGAATTGATCAAAATATGTCGCACACATGCTGCACACAGTGAAGTATTCACCAATATTTAGGTCAAGTAGTTAGATTCTTCTCATATGACTACAAATATACAACCATCTTAAGATATTAAACCTAACATTCCTTAGATAATCGAATTATAAATTAAACAAAGAAATTTAGATATACCTATGCTTATTAATCAAGCTACTTAATCATTAGAAAAAGTGTCTTTGATCTATTTGTAAGAGTTGTTTATCACATAGATATTGCACATAAAAAAGTATAAATATGGAATTAAAATGAATCAAAAGTATTTTAAAAAATACATTTGTAATGTTCATCCTCTTCTATGTCATTTTGATCTTCTTTTATAATCAATTCCTTCAAAGATGGTTGAGGAATAGGTTATAACTGATTTTTAGTTAATTATTGGTTATGACTTAATTGACTTTAATTAAGTCAATTAAATTTTAGTTATTACCTAACTCATTTTTACACTTTAAAAAAAAATTTAAGATCAAAATTAAAAATAATAAATCAAGGGGACTAACTCTAATTGGGTGGGGGCTTTTGTTACATCTTGATTCTCTTACTAAATTGATTTACCTATTTATCTATGGATTAATATGATTGTTAAATTGACTTGTTAATTTTTGACTAAATTACAAGTCATATGTTTTTATGGAAAAGATGTATTTTACTTAGATTTCATGAATTAATTATTATGTGATGGCTAATTATGAATTCTGTATATAATAATTATGTTACTTTATTGTTATAACATTATTTTATGATTTATATCATGATGTACTTGACTAATTACCTTCTTGTCATGATATGGATGCAAGAGAGTTCATCTCTTAGAGCATGATGGAGGAGAGCATCATTAGAGAGGGTAACATAGATTGAGATGGTGAAGGATAACAGAGAAATGACTAAGACCCATGCACACATCATATTAGATTAAAAATGTTATACGCATTATGTGTTTGATTGTTAGCATTATTAAATTTTAATTAAATATTAATGTTTGCATGTTTTAAACATTAGTACATAGTTGTGGAATAATCTTGTATGTAGACTTAGTGTTTAATGTTACAGTAGGTATTACATGAGATTTCTTTATTTTTGGTTGTCTATGTTTTCGAAACATAAATCAAGTATAAGATATTTAATTACTATTATATATAGACTAGCGATATGCCATTAAAATGTTTTATAATGTTAGGCTTATTAAAAATGATAGTTGATAAATATTAATGTATATTAAGCTATTAAAATAAAAAAAGACATACATAGCCTATATACACTAGTAATTGACTAAAACAATTATCTTGTTAAAATTAGAATCAATATTTGATTGGTGACAGGAGAAGAAGAACCTACAACAATCAATATGCTCTAATACTAACTGTTAGGTGACCCCTTATCCAATGGAAACACAATTGATTACTTTCTTATAAGCAATTAAACACGAAATTATACCAGAATGATAAAGTAACTAGAAACTTGAGACAACAAAGAATTTGAGAGACAATACACACTCTTGTATTAAATATTACTAAAAGAAAATACAATAAGGAAGATGCCACTTCTTCCTCCACCTCAAAGGCTTGCCACACCTCAAGACCTTCTTCCATCTCTCTCTTGCTCAACACAACAACTCTATAACCTGAGTTATTATTCCTCCTTGAATGCTTCAGCTGATCTCCTTGACCTTACACCTGTAGATCTCCTTGACCTTGCTTGCTTCAATGCTTTTACTTGCCTTCTTAATTAATTACAATACATGCCTTATGGGTCTTTAAATAAGATCCCATGATTACAAAAATAGAACTCTAGTTACAATAATTAGACACGCAGCTCGTGACTATAATTAGTCATTTGACATGCAAACACTCGCTTCACTTAACTGACTGTTCGTCAACAGCAGTTTTGGAAATACACAGGCGACCGACGCCGGTCCCTGCTTGCTTGGTGCTTCCGACGTCAGCTGACTATCTGCCATCACCGGTCTCCTTCTCCACTACATCTAACCGACGTCGATCATGCAACCGACGCTGGTGCTTCTGGTTCTTCAGCATCCTTCCTTGTGTCTATAAATAGTTAAAGCTTTTAGCTCTACACCTTAACAATATCCCACTTGGAGATAAATAGCTACAACTTGTACCTGTACCTATACACCATCAATTTTGTTCTTTAGGCTCTGTATCCCTCTTCAATGTCACTCTTGAAGACCAACCACCACGCAAACCTGTGATGCTAAACCTGTCTCTTATGCCACAAGAATTTTGCTGCTCCCAAATTCTCCATGACATACTTCTGAACCAACTCTACCCTTAGCTCAGAAAACTCCCTGTATATGAAACCCTGCAACAAGTAACACAATACAATAACAGGATAATGTAGCTAATATTATCCAACCTGGTAAAGATAAAATACAATGGTCAAACCTCCATTGTTCTGCAGCCTAATCAAGACCATATACCATAGCCTTCTGTCTCATGTGTCCATCCATTCTCTTCTCTAAAATGGGAATCCATCCCTCTATCCAGTGCTTCCTTCTAGCTGATAACTTCTACCAACAAATACCTATTTGGTTCTCCAAGGACTCACACTCCTCATCCATGCCAAGCTCCCACTATTTCTGGATTCTACCTGCATTTCTTCTTCCATCTTCCTAGTTCATGACTATCAGTAAGCAATATAAAGAAGGTGAACAATGAATATGAGGTTCACATACCTTTCCTGACCTCCACATGGGTGTTTGAGACTTATTGATTCACCCAACATCTGTTCTAGTGACCGATCTCGGCCATCTCCTAATCTGCTCCTGACTGATGTCGATTCCTTGCACTGACCCTGACTACCAACGTCATTTCCCTGGCTGATGCTGGTGTCCCCCTTGCCGATGTCGGTCCTTATGACCGACGTCGGACTTCTCCTGCCCGACCTACCGACCCTGCTGGTCTGCACAAGACCGATGTCGGTATCTGGATGACCGATGTTGGTCCCAAGCGACCGACATCGGTGTCTGTGTGTTCTTGTAAGTGATGAAATTTTCATCCGTGAGCTCTTCTTGGATCAAACCTCTATCCATGCTGCCCTGCTCAGATTTATTCAGCCCCTGTGACTGATCTCTGTCCTTCATCTCCTCCATAAACACCAAGGCTTCTTTGTTCCTGTCAAAAGCATCAAATTTCCTTTTTCTGCAATGAACTCTATCTATGCTTTCCAAATTTGAACACATACCTTTTGAATCAAGAACTTCCATTCCCTTCCTATTCATGTGACCAAGCCTATTAGGCCACATCTTCGAATCTACACCAGAAGTAGAATCAGTAATACAAGTAGATAGATAAAGAGTATCTACTTTCTTACCTCTTGCTAGAACAAGTGCTCCCTTGGTAACCTTCCAAGAATCTGCTGTGAGGGTTATTGTGCATCCCTCATCTCCCAACCTTCCTACAGAAATCAGACTCTGCTTCAGAATTGGAACATGCATGACCTCTTTCAACACCCATGTGTTGTCAATCTGCAATCTCAGCTGTACTTTCCCTTTTCCAACTATCTGACAAGGCGTACCATCCCCTAAATAGAGCACTCCAAAGTCTCCCTGTTCATACTCATAGAACAAATCTCTGTTTGGGGATGCATGAAAAGATGAACCAAAATCTAAAATCCATGATCCTACCTGACTATCCGAAGAAAGTATGAGAGCATCATGCATCACAATATTTGCATCCTTTGCTTCTTCCATACCTGCATGTTGATTCTCTTTATCTCTCAACCAACACTCCTTCTTTGTATGTCCTTTCTTTCCATAAAACCAGTAGGTAATACCTTTGGACTCGGATCTCCTTCCCGACCTTGATTTCCCTTGCTCAACCTTCTCTCTTTGCCTTCCCCTACTTTCTGCACTTAGAGCATTTCCTGATGATTCACCTGTGTTTCTCGTGCATATTTCTTCATTCAAGATCACACTCACAACATCATCAAATTTTAAGATTTTAGAAGCAGATGCAAAATTACTTACTGCCATAACCAAACCGTCCCAACTTTCAGGCAAAGAACATAAAATCAAGAGAGCCTTTACCTCATCATCAAAAAACAATATTGACTGAAGCTAGTTGGTTTACCAAACCATGGAAATCACTGAGATGAGTATGTACCAATCCACCTTCCTGCATTTGCAAAGTAAATAGCTGCTTCATAAGATATACCTTATTAGAAGCCGAGGGCTTTTCGTATAAATTCGCCAAGGACTTTATCAACTCTTCCGTTGTCTTACACTGTGATAAGCTGGAAATCACAGACGATGCAAGGCTCAACCTTATGGAACTGAGAGCCTTCTGATCAAGAACACTCTATTCTTCATCCTTTATATCTGTGGGCTTGCATGCAACCCCACCCAACGGTAAGTACAAATCCTTCTAATACAGATAGTCCTCAATCTGCATCCTCCAATGTTGATAATTCTTGTTGTTAAACTTCTCCATTCGTAGCCTACTTTCTTCTGCCATTGCTGAACTCCCACTCAATCAGAAAACCCTGTGAATGACTTGTAATCAAAAAACAATACCCTACTTCCTGCAAATCGTAGCTTTGATACCACTTGACAGGAGAAGAAGAACCTACAACAATCAATATGCTCTGATACTAACTGTTAGGTGACCCCTTATCCAACGGAAGCACAATTGATTACTTTATTATAAGCAATTAAACACGAAATTATACCAGAATGATAAAGTAACTAGAAATTTGAGACATCAAAGAATTTAAAAGACAATACACACTCTTGTATTAAATATTACTAGAAAAAAATACAATAAGGAAGATGCCACTTCTTCCTCCACCTCAAAGGCTTGCCACACCTCAAGACCTTCTTCCCTCTCTCTCTTGCTCAACACAACAACTCTATAACCTGAGTTATTATCCCTCCTTGAATGCTTCAGCTGATCTCCTTGACCTTGCTTGCTTTAATGCTTTTACTTGCCTTCTTAATTAATTACAATACATGCCTTATGGGTCTTTAAATAGGATCCCATGATTACAAAAATAGAACTCTAGTTACAATAATTAGACACGCAGCTCATGACTATAATTAGTCATTTGACATGCAAACACTCACTTCACTTAACTGACTGTTCATCAACAGCAGTTCTAGAAATACACAGGCAACCGACGCCGGTCCCTGCTTGCCTGGTGCTGCCGACGTCGGCTGACTATCTGCCATTTTCGGTCTCCTTCTCCACTGCATCTGACCGACGTCGGTCATGCTGTCGACGTCGGTGCTTCTGGTTCTTCAGCATCCTTCCTTGTGTCTGCAAATAGTTGAAGCTTTTAGCTCCACACCTTAACAATTGGACTATCATTTTAAATATATAAAAAGATAATTAACATTGTAATGGAGATAATTACCTTTAATTTCTATTAAGGAGCTAAAATTGCTCTAAACTATTAACCTATGAGTTAATCCTAATTTTATTATTTGCATGGACTATGTTAAATATTGAAAGAGTAGTTATCATTTGGTAAATGATTGATAAGGTAGACTTTGAGTGATATACTCGGTAATGAAATATTAGTTTACATGAAATTTAGAAAATAATATTATATTAATTTAATAAATTAGGGAAGTTTGAATTTGGGCATCCAATAATAAGTTTAATGGTAGTTAACCATTTGTTTTAGATTAAGGTAAAAACAGGTTTTGAAGGGACCCCAAAACCTTGAAACAAAGGAAGAAGGATAAAACAATAACGTCCCATAGGAAAAAACAAACCTACTGCATAGTAGCATCAAAAACAGGTTTAACAGGGACCTGAAACCACAAATCAAGACCAAAAAAAGAAAGACCCCAAGTTTTACAGAGACCTGGAAACTCAAGTAAGTTTTGAAAACCAAGAACCAGATAATGGAACCAGATATAACATCCAACAAAAAAGACCATAACAATAAAAAGACCCTAGTCTTCTAATTACAGGAGTAGTTAACCATTTGTTAGTCATTGTTTAATTGGGTAAAATGTGGTTAGAGCATGGTGACTGCAAGTTGGTAGAAATGCATGTGAATCTCAGTGGATGAGTGGCCAATAATAAAGGTGAGTTGAGGAAGAGGAGAAGGTATGGTGAAGAAGAGAATAAGGATATAGACCAAGAAGAAAAGGGTTCAAGTTCATTTTATCTCAATTTTTAGGAAGCTATTTTACCAAGTTGGTAAAGTAATTTCTTTCTAGTTGTTTACATAAATAATGTGTAAGGTTTGAAATAGTAGAGTTTATAAATTGAAGTTTTTAAAATGAAAACACATGATCAACCCTGTGGATGGCTCAGCCATCCACATAACTAAGCCTAAATTATATTTTTATGACCTAAGACTTCAAACTAAGTAAGTTTTTGAGGACCATGGTATTAATGAATTTAATGCATGGAATTATTTTCAAAAACCATAGGTAAAATAGATAGTAGTTTATACAAAACTAGGTGATATATTTATACTTGGACTTTATACAAACCTATATTCATTATGAACCTAGGAAGGGAGAAAAGTAACTTGATAGATTCATATACATTAAAACGGATGTCAAAATATACACAGACCTGGGTCTCTCTCTCTCTCTATATATATATATATATAATAGAGGTCTGAGTTAAATGCTTCTCAAAATTTGGTTAAAATTTAGCATATCATTATACTATTTGATTTGATTTTAGAAATACATAATTAAAAATTTGTGGGATTTGATTTAATTATGGATTGTATAAATTTGATATACAAAATAAGTAGCATAATGGTTATTCACAGAATTTGGGTACTTTGTAAATGACACAGGGTACACATATACATTTATATTTATTTATACATATATATATATTTTAGTAGTTTGAATTAAGGAACAGATTGAAGACAAAATGGATGTAAGTTTTTGAGTAAATATTGAAATTTGACATTGGTTCATACTATGGATAAGTAATAGAATATAACATCTATGATACTTAAGTCAATTTTCTTTTGGGATACCAATAATAGTGAAACATATACACATATGCATATATATCTTGACTATGTCTAAGTTATATAAATTCTGAACCATGAATTATTATATATATATATATATATATATATATATATATATATATATATATATATATATATATATGATGTATATATGACTTGCTTTTAGAAAAATTATGAGTTATAAAACTGTGTGTATATTTAAATATATACTAGGAGTGTGCTTAAAAAGAACAAGAGTAAGTAAATACTGGGATGGCATTTGAATATAAGGATTATATCTAAAACTATTGACTGTAAATTCTTACTCAATTGTTAAATAAAACACAAGAATTTCTAGAGTTTGTGAGATTATAGTTATATGGATTTATGTTTGTAGAGATATAATAGAAAACATTGAAATTGTATACTTAAAAAACTATTTAAAAAATGTGTACCTGAGAATATAAATTTGAGATGTATGATTTTTGGTAAAATAGAGTATAGGATGTGGGGCAATGTGGGGTCATTTATGTACCACATCTAAGTTAGAGTTTTATTAAAAATAAAATTTGGGCTAAAAGAATTTAAGAGTCTCTTTTTAATTTTATATGCTCATTCATAAATAGGTTATTGAATATAGTAATCTAAGGATAAAATAAATTGCCTATATATATATATATATATATACATATGGTAAGTGCACAGAGTTGAGGTACAATTTTGTGGATATTTTAGGTAACGTGATCACATTAATAATTAATATGATCATATTATTTAATTAATGTAACCATGTTATTTAAATTGTGACTCAATAATTACTGAGCATAATACATTCACGTTAATGTATAATGCAATCATGTTATTGTAAAAATACTAACACATACACACTAGTGTTATTTTGTAGATTAAAACAACGTTTTGAATTCAAATTCAAACAACATGTATGAATTATATAACATATTATAAAACATGTATACATTATATAATGCATACACATTTTATTATAATAAGACCAAAAACATCTGTAGAAGCATGTGGGAGTTACACATGAAGGCAAATTTGGCTAGAAGTCTATAATTACTACTCTAAATGTTAAGTTTACATTTATATTGTTACATCTATTTTATTATAATTTAAATTTATTTTAGTAAATATAATAAATATGGGTCACTCAGCATTTGATAGAGTTGGTCTCATAGCTGCATGTCTTACGATGTGGAAAATAGTTTTTCAAAATCCAATCTGGGTAGTACTTAAGCATTTTCAGGGTCGAGGTATTAAACCTAGGGATTTCATTACATAAATTTCACAATTGATATCCATTTTTAGTAAACATATAGACATTTTTTAGGTTTTTTTGCTTTTTAGATTGATTCCAAGCATTTTTAGGAGTCCTAGGTTTGTCAAAATTGATGTTTGAAAACTACTCACTCGAACTTAATCCAAAGTGGTGTGATTTTGGTAGTGAAGGTCATATTGATGACCTACACACATCAAATAACCACTTTGTGTTAATTTCAATTATTCATCATCCCTCCCTCATTACCCCTAATTACTCTCTCATTGACCCTCACTATCCCTAGTCATCTCTAATCACTCCCTTATCATCTATAATCATGCCTCTATTGACCCTCACTATCCCTCATCATCCCTAATCACTCCTTCCCCATCCTTCATCATCCCTAATCACTCTTTCCTCATCCCTCATCATACCTAATTGATTTCTCATCCCTATTATGTCCCTCCTCATCCCTCCTCATACCTAATCACTCCCTCATTGACCTTCATCATCTCTCTTTTATGCTAAGCAAAATCCACCTATCTACCAAACTCTACCTATATCTTTGATTCAAGATCCTCTTTCATTCATTCAATCATTCCCATAGAGTAATCATGAAATAGTGGTTATAATTATCTTTCACAATGATTCATGGAATCATGCTATACTAGTTTTCAAATTATTTTCACACTAAAAATATCCCATCTAACAACCTCCATTTAGTTGCATCTTTCACTGTTCATATACACCTTTTGAACTTCATGACACTCTCACAAGTTCTCAATGCCAAAACTACCTTTGCATGGTAATTCAAACACAATGATGATTGAATTCATATCTATAATTATTACCTCATTTTAACATCCTTTATAACTCTACACAAGCAATAAAAACCAATCTAACTGCTCACCTCTTCAAACAAGCTCTTTTCTAGCTTTACCTCATACTAGCACTATTTTAGGGGAAATCTCCTTAGTTTGGAAAATATAAAAATTTTCATAACATACTAAGACCATTTCCTAGGACCCATTTTGGGCTTCCAACTTCAACATTTTTCATTTGGCATTATCCCTTATGCAAACCCTATTTCTCTCACTATCGCAGACCTCAATTAGGCCTATCTAGCCCTTATTCAAACCAATAGTTGATATAGTATGGAATATTAAGTGTAACAACTTGAAACCATCATAATCACTTAATCATGGGTAAAACAGACCTAATGACCAAGTTTTGGCCTTTCTGGCTGGTGAAAACTCCTCCAAATGCAAAAGCCATAATCTAGGGTTTTTAGGTCCTTATATAGCCTAAGAGTACTTAAAATGAAATATATTGATTCAAAAATCATTTAAAATACAAAAAATGGTTGGGAAATATATTTCTAATCATCTATCAACTTTATCATTCAATTTTCAACATTTTATAACCTTCTAGGCATTCACAAACACCAAATCTCAATTTTTATTGACTATATTCTACTAATAGTAAACATGGTAGTCTAAGTTTATTTGCCTTTTAAACTTATAAATAATTCACAAACTTAAAAAAAGGTTATATTATACCTTATATAACCACATAAAACCCTTTTCAATCGTAGTGGAATCCAAAAACAAGTTTTAATACAATTTGACTTGGTCCTTATAACTATATTCTGTGAACCAAAACAGGGTAGGTAGGTTTCAATATTCTTTGAACATTTAAGGATTCCATGACCAAACAAAAGGTTATCATTGAATTTAAAAACTATAATAAACCCTTCACAACCTATATTGGGATCAAAGAACATGTTATTACACCAAACACATAATGCACATAACTTTGTATTCATTGGCTGTTTGCTTAAAACTGTAACCAAAATGTAACTTACAATATCTCAACCTTTTATATGTCATATCAGGTTTTTTAAACTCTTCATACACACTCAATTATCAATTACACACAAAACTTAGGGTATTAAAAATATCAAATACTAAAAATCTTTCTTGCACAAATCTGTAAATGTGAACTCCATGTTCTTAGTCCCGACTGTCACCACAAATGTGACTACTCCAAACTCACTTTAGGTTACCTATTTCATTCAAGAGAATAAAATTTATTTCTTAATAATTATTAATAATTAAATAATAATCCACTAACCATATTTAAGATTCAAACACACTATATGTTTTGATTTAACCATGTAATATCATTGCACACATAATTCCTCATATCACCATTCTTTATTCATCTTCCTTTACTATTTACACATCCATTATATGTAACTTTAAAATGTAATTAGAGGTCCTCCTCTCAAGTCTTACTTTCACACACTAACAAAACTCCTATATATATCAAGACTCTTACAACAAGATTCATAACTGAATCTTGATCAAGATCCTACAAGTAACCCCCTAGACCAATGTGGGGTGGTGGACGGCCACCTTACTATTACATGGAAAATGCATTAAAATCAAATATTAGGACCTTTTAAGAGATGAAAAAGGTCATTTAAAACATTTTTTCTCAATTACACATCTTCTATATTCACTTAGGTCCACTAAAACACTTATGAAAATTTGAAATTCCCTTTTGGTGGGAAAAACCTATTTGAACTCGAACTCAAATTTGCACACATATTATAGGACATTTGAGAATTCCAATATGCCATTACATCATACTCCCAAGGGGATAAAATTCTTGACACACATATTCTTCTTCCTTCAAACACTCATATAGATGTGTGTGCTCTTGACTACCACACTTGTACTTTGTCTTGCCTTTTGCCATCTTCCTCCATGCTACAGCTACAAACTACAACTCATTAAAGACTCTTCTTCATTACCTTGAGGCATTATCCATATTACCTCTTTGATTGATTGTTTCTCTTACTTCCAAGCACCTTCATGTTCTTTTCATGTTTCACTCTTCCTCTTTGCATCGTCTATCAATGCTTCTTGCTTCTCTCCTTGCATGAATTCTTCATCTTCTTCATGTAACTTAAACTCAACATCTAAAAATTCATATTGGGGAGTATATTCATATGCTTGAATCCTCTTTACCTTCATTAATTCTCTTACCTTGTATACCACTGTTGCATTCCATAAGTCTATGCTTTCCTTGGTAACTTCCTTAACCATTTATCTATACATTTGATGAGGATCAAATCCATATTCTTGCTTCAAAGATTCATAAAAACTTGAATATGCCTCATAAATTTCCTTATGTTGTTATCCCATTGCTCCTTTGGCTTCTCTTACATCTTCTTGAGTGAGGATCTCTTCCTTCTTCATGTTATCTTGCCTCCAACATGACTGACCTATTTGTTCTTATTCCATCAACATGACTCTATCTTGAGTCTCTTATTCATCCTAAATTTTTTTATTACCACTTGGTCATATGCCTCTTCCTCTTGTCTCTTTATTCTTTGAATGGGCTCAACTATCTCATCCTTCTATTCATCTTTCAAACCTACATTCACACATACAAATTCATCATTAGATTTCAAAATTTAATTCTTGAATGCCTCCTTGTACTTCCTCTTTTGTCTTCTAATTGCTTGATTAGCCATTTGATTGGATTCCTTTTCATGACCCATCCAAGATGTGGGTTCAAAAAATCTTTCATGTATTCAATATTGATTATCATATCATTCATTTTCTATCTCATCTCTTCCATCTCTCTATCCATCTCAATCTTATTTTTGGTGTCTTCATGCACCATCTTTCCTTTGTGGATTTCATGCTTCACTTTGTCTCTCATTTTAATTTCTACCTCTTCTTTCATCTTGAGTACCTCACTTGGGCACATTATTCTCTTTATCTTGGTCTCACTTGGACCATTTCCTTTGGTTCACACTTGAAACCTTCTATTTTAGACCACACTTGGGCCTTTCAATTTTTTGTCCTTTAATCTAGGACTGTTCTCTCCTTCTTGAGATCTATTTATGATATTATTTCTCCTTTTATTTTGGGATGACACCATAAAAATTACTATTTACAATCAGACATACATTCAAATCAAATAATCAACCACCAAAATGTATCATACCTTCTCAAACTACCTTCTTACTATGTCCTCCAACAAGTCTCCTTGCTTGCTTACCTGTAACTTTTTGGTTAATCATGAAAAATGTAATATAATCACCATGGTCATACCTATATATACCTTCCAAAATCATCTAGATGAATCTGATACCAAATGATGTAGAGAAAAATCCACCTATCTACCAAACTCTACCTATATCCTTGATTCAAGATCCTCTTTTGTTCATTCAATCATTCCCATAGGGTAATCATGCAATAATGGTTATAATAATCTTTCACAATGATTCTTGGAATAATTCTATACTAGTTTTCAAATGATTATCACACTAACAATATCCCATCGAACAACCTCTATTCAATTGCATCTTTCACTATTCATATGCACTCTTTGACCTTCATGACACTCTCACAAATTCTCAATGCCAAAACTACCTTTGTATAGGAATTAAAACACAATGATGATTGAATTCATATCTAGACTTAATACCTTATTTAAACATCCTTTATAACTCTACACAAGCAATAAAAACCAATCTAACTGCTCACCTCTTCAAACAAGCTCTTTTCTAGCTTTACCTCATACTAGCACTATTTTAGGGGAAATATTCTTAGTTTGGAAAATATACAAATTTTCATAACATACTAAGACCATTTCCTAGGACCCATTTTGGGCTTCCAACTTCAACATTTTTCATTTGGCATTATCCCTTATGCAAACCCTATTTCTCTCACTATTGCAGACCTCAATTAGGCCTATCTAGCCCTTATTCAAACCAATAGTTGATATAGTATGGAATATTAAGTGTACCAACTTGAAACCATCATAATCACTTAAGCATGTGTAAAACAAACCTAATGACCAAGTTTTAGCCTTTTTGGCTAGTGAAAACACCTCCAAATGCAAAAACTCTAATCTAGGGTTTTTAAGTCCTTATACAAACTTAAAAGTACTTAAAATTACATATCTTGATTCCATAATCATTTAAAATCCAAAAAATGGTTGGGAAATATCTATCTAATTATTTATAAACTTTCTCATTCAATGTTCAACATTCCATAACCTTCTAGGCATTCACAAACACCAAATCTCAATTTTTATTAATTGTATTTTGCTAACAATAAATAGGGTAGTCTAAGCTTATTTGAATTTTCAACTTATAAAGACTTCACACACTCAAAAAAAAGGTTCTCTTATACCTTATATGACCACATAAAACCCTTTTCAATCACGTTGGAAACCAAAAACAAGTTTCAATATGATTTGACTCAATCCTTATGACTGTATTCTATGAACCAGAACAGGGCAGGTATGTTTCAATATCCTTTAAAAATTTAAATATTACATGACCAACCAAAAGGTTATCATAAAATTTAACAAATCTACCAAAACCTTCAAAACCTCTTTTGGGATCAAATACATGTTATTACACCAAACACAGTGCACAAAATTTTGTATTCATTGACTGTTTACTTAAAACTGTAACTAAAATGCAACTTACAATCTCTTAACCTTTTATATGTTGTATAATGTTTTTTTCACTCTTTATACACACTCCATTATAAATTCCACACAAAAATCAAGTACTAAAAATATCAAATACTTAGAATCATTTCTGCACAAATCTATAAATGTGCACTCCATCATCTTAGTCCTGACTGTCACCACAAATGTGACTGCTCCAAACTCATTTTGGGTTCCCTATTTAATTAAAGAGAATAAAATTTGTTTATTAATAAGTTTTAATAATCAAATAATAATACAATTACCATATTTAATATTCAAACACACTATATGTTCTGATTCAGGCATGTAATATCATTGCACATAGAATTCCTCATATCACCATTCTTTATTCATCTTCCTTTACTGTTTACATTTCTATTTTATGTCACCTTGAAATGGAATGATAGGTAATACTCTCAAGACTTACTTTCACACACTAAAAAAACTCCTATATATATCAAGACTCTTAAAAAAATATTTATAACTTAATCTTGATTAAGATCCTACAAGTAACCCTTAGACCAATGTGGGGTGGTGGACTTCCACCTCATTATTACATGACAAATGCATTCAAATCAACTATTAAGACCTTTTAAGATACCAACAAGGTCATTTAAAACATTTTTTCTAAATTACACATCTTCCATATTCACTTAGGTCCACGAAAACATTTATGAAAATTTGAAATTCCCTTTTGGCAGGAAAATTCATTTGAACTCAAAATCAAATTTGCACACATATTATAGGGAAATTGAGCATTCCAAGTTTCCCCTACATCACTCATCATCTCTAATCACTCAGGATTATCATTCCTAATCACTCCATTGATTATCACCATCCCTCATCATCTCTAATCATTCCCTCCTCATCCTTAATCAATCTTTCTTCATCCCTCATTATCACTAATCACTCCCTCATTGACCCTTGCCATCATTAATCACTCTATAATTGACCCTCAACATCCTTTACCACCCCTAATCACTCTATTAGCCCCTAAATTTTGACTAAGTGTTGTCCCATTTTGGCATAAGACTAGCATGGTGTGGAAGAACCATGGCATGGGAGGACCACAACAAGTAACTGACATGCACAAAATCATCATGGCATGGAAACTACTAGGCTCAAAAAGAAAATGGCATGAAAGGACAAGTGCAAGAGGACCCACTTAGAAGAGAACAATTCACAAGGAACCTAAAAATATAGGACTCAAAATGGAATCAAGACACTAGGGGAACATGTGGGAAGTGGGACGTAGTTGGAAAAATGGTTCAAATGGGACACTCTAACCTTATTGTTAAGAGGTCTTGCACTAGCCTGCAAGGAAAGGAACACATGGCTACTGAGATATATCATAGAGAAATAATCTAAAGGGTGTAGAGGCCTAGATATTAAAGAACTATTTATTAAGATCCATGACTCTCAATCTATTGAGAGTTTTTTGGCCACCTATACATGCCATTAATGATTTTAAACACTTGGTCAGCATAAAATAAGTATAAATACCCCTATTGTAAATTATTGTGAGAGGATAGAGAGATGTAAGAATTTTGCAGTGTTATGGTGGAAAATATTAAGCTTAATATATGATAACATGTTGTATCAACTTGTGTTACTATCAATGATGGTGTGAACTATTATTTAAACTCTTTATGTGAAAGAACCTTGATATTATTTTTATAAGCACTTAATGCTAAGTAATAAGATGACTATAATCTCCATGATAATGATAATCAAATCTAGAATTCATAGGATTGAATTAGTAACATTAAGCTCTTACATAATCATTAATTAATTGAAGAATATGAACAAGTTATCCAAACTATGCTACAAGACTTACAAGAACTGATCTTTTACCATGTGCTTTGGGAGAGCATGCAAGACCCAAGTCTTGTGTGATAAGGCCAACACACTAGCACATTAGGTTAAACTCTAGTGCTAGAGCTAGACTTAAGTAAAATAACCCAACATTTTGGCTCTATTACCAAGACTTAAAGTACTTGAAGTAAAGTCATGGGAAAATGTTTAAGCGTATTACATCAAAAAATATAGAAGAATGGGTTACCAGTGTTGAAGATAATTTTACAGTTTCATATTTTGAGCCAAAAATCTCTACATGATGGTGGGTGGAGCAAAATATCTATGGTCCCTTATATGAAACCTTCTTTTCAAAGGTCTCGATTCTTTTACATGCTTGGTTAATAGCATGTGCTCAAGGATGATGAAGGAATCTTAGAAGGAGGCAATCTTAGATGCTAAAATGATAAAGGGTTTTAGCATGACTTGGAGTTTTGTGGATGTGAATAGTTAACTTTTGGTGGAAAGGAGTTTGAAATAGCTACATTTTGGAGTATTTTGTGACCACCTATTCATGCCTTGAAGAAGTCAAGTTCCAATTCCTTTGAGAACTATGCGGTCACTATCTAATGTTTTTTTATTTTGAAATTAAGAATTTATTTGTTGATCTTGGACTGGAAACTATACCAATGGAGGGATAAATCCTATTGTGCATGAGCTAGACATTTGAAAGGGGATAATATGGATTCTTAAAAGATTATGGGTTTAAAAAAACCAACATACACTATGAGAAAATAAGTATGATGAAGCTCAACAAAGGATCATGGGAGTTAAGGAAGCATGAAGAGAACTCAAAGAGTGCTATTAAGAGCTGCATGGAAGCAAAAACACATGAGGATCCCATCACTTTCAAGTCACATTTTATGCTAGTTCTATCCTATGAAGGAGAAATAAGTTAGATGGTAGGAATCGAGGAACCAAGTCTAAACCAACCAACCTCCCCCAATAGAGTGTGAACTCATGACTTTGAGTCAAATGGAGTACACATTCAAAATTGTAATCCAAATAGTTTGGATTTAGAAGCTAAATTAGTGAGGGATACTAAAATTGAGCCATTTGATGCTCATTTATATTTAAAACTATCTTTCCCTCTTCAAAGGAATTCTATGGCACAACTTGGGATTCTTGGTGGACTTAGTATTCAAGGACATAATACAAGCCCAAACTTGGTTAACCAATCAACTACCATGCCCCATACCATGAGCACTACTATTGGAGATGATGGAGGAGGACTGGGTGGTGGTGCTAGAGGAGGAATAGGTGTTGGTAGAGGAGGAAGTGGACTCCCTCCTCAAGGGACCAGAGCTGGAGGTTCTTAGAAACCACCTATTCAAACACCTCAACTAGTTATGGTCTACTAAGAGATGACATTACACTTACCTAAATACTGAGGGGTGGAGAATACAACTGAGCATGTCCATAAATGTGAATTGATTTGGACGTCATGAGGCATCACATTTTTTGAATGTAAGGCTAAAAAATTTTGAACTATGCTTTTATTGTGTTCACACAAGTGGTACCAAAAGTTTGACCCTCAGCAAGCACTGGTCAACTTTGATCAGCTCAAAATAACCTTCCTTCAGGAGTTTAACATTCTTAAATTTAAATAATAGAGCATAAAAATGTTGAAGGACATAAAGCAAGGAATTATCAAAAGTGTGTGAAAATATGATGCAAGTTTCAAAAAATTATTATCTAAATAGTCCTTTGAAATTAATGTTACCTAGCACACACAATGGTTTGTGGGAGAACTATTACTACCCTTCTGATGAACCTTTTCACAATGGAACTTCACTATCCCATGTGAGGATTTAGAAGCTACTCTCCATGATGATGAGGTTAAAAGTATTGATACTTGGATTAGTCCCTTTATAGAGGCCCAAATAGCCTTGATTGCATCCAAACTTGAGAAGTTGATGGCAAATAATGTCCATGAGACACACAGTGGTGTCTGGTGGACCAACTATGAAACTGAAGGACATATAAGGAGTAACTACCTGTACAAGAACATCCACATGATAATTAAACAAACATGTGAAATCTATAAGGAGGAAAATGATGTTTTATTTTATCCTCTTATGTAATGAGCTATGCACACTAAGGTGTCTGATTATTTTAAGATTTGTGATGCCTACACTCATGACACTAATTACTACCATTTGATTAATAACATTCATGAAGCTCAAGCATGTGGAACACGCTAAACCTTAGTGGCAAATACTCAAGATAATGGTGGTTACCATGGATGTGGAAGAGTTTGAGGAGGAGCTAGATGTTTCCCAACCATGACTTATTAAAAATGTGGGTCACTAAACCACTATTAATGGGATTACCTAGATTACCTGACGTGCACTTTCTATAAAAAGGACCATCAGTTGGAAGAGTGTCCTGACCTATACGTGGCTATCACCAAGGAGTGAAATGAAAAGGGAACTAGTATGATTCAAATTGATAAACCACAAATGTACACATGCCCAACCATCCCTATAGTTCAACAAGTAAACATTACCCCTCATAGTGGGGGATAAACCCAGTCAATAACTAATCTGATCAAGAAGGTACAATGGGAAGAACTAAAAGCTAGGAAGTACCTTGATGTTCAATAAAAAAAGGATGTACTCAAAGATATGATGGCACTCATAGGCTAAATTCAAGGACAAATCTAGCTCCTCAAAGATAATGATGTAACGTAACATGCTAATGTGCAAAGACAAGCTAAAATTTGACTAGTGGTATGAGATGATTTCCAAGAATTATGTAAGCATATGTTGGATGAGGATATTGTTCCTCATCTCAGCATTCACCTTAAGAGTCAAGATCGAATACCAAATGAGGTTCACCCTTATATCATTAATCAAAGTGAATATTTTTATTTAAATCATGCTCAAATATAGTACACTCCTAGTTCCTCTACTCCCTTGGAAGATAGATAAATATTGGTTAATATTACCATCAATGGATGGATAATCTGAGACATCTAAGTGGATATTGATGTGAAAGTCAATGTCCTTACTAAGGATGCTTGGAAAAAAATGTATAGTCTAGTACTACAGAGTTCTCCTCATGTTTTATTCATGGTAAATAAGACTCATGCATGCCCTATTGGGGTCCTTAAGAACACCATGGTTGACATACTTAGAGTATCATTCAAAGTAGATTTTGAGGTTTTGGAGTTAGCTAAAGCTGATGATTACCTAGATCTATTGGGAAAACCTTAGTGTTATGAGAATAATGTGAACTTGAGCTTTAATAAGTGTTACATTAGTTTTGAGAACATTGATTAGCATGTTGTAATCCCACTAGATCAAGCACAACCCCCTTATATAGAGCCCGTTAATGTTGATGAAGACATCAACCACATATATAATGTCATGGTTAGAAGTGATGATCAACATGATCCCACATCAGATAGTGTTGTTTGATGGATAGATAACCAGTCTATTTTTGATACTACAAACAATGCTTGTAACTATTGGGCTCATAGTTACTATGATCTCATTAGGAGGATGTGTAATACTATCAATAGTTGAGAGAATTTCCCGTTCTAGCTTCCTAAACATCACAAGTTTGTCTGCCTTACTGAGTTAGTAATGAAAGGGCCACTGGTAGGACCACCATTGTAAAGACTTGATGAAGCCCCATGATTATAAGGATAAATGGATATACATGATTTTATCCATCACCTCGAATAATTCTATGACACTAAAAATGATCAGATGATGTCATTAGATCACATTTTTGATGGCACCATTTCAAGGTGGTGGCATACCCATAAAAAACACCTTCTATAATGGGATCAAGTATAATTCTACTCTAAATGATAGATTTCATTATGACCATAAAGTTAGGGGAACAATTATTTACAGTGGCATGCAATCACTCGAACCTCACATTGAGGCTTGTGATATAATATGGAGAAATGAGGAAACAAACTTACTAGAGTACTCATAGATGCATGCATTCTATATAACTTTATGCACATGGGCATGAGCATGGTATATTCATGAAGAGTGACACATGGGTACCAATTTTTGGTATTTATTGAAGGAGAACATAAAGTTAGCATTGTCTTGTTCTTTGCCAAGGATGGACTTGCACCTCACACTTCAGGCCATGCATGAAGCAATTCTTGGAGATCTAAGTCCTATGAAGGATCAATTAAGAAATATCCATCAAGAACTTGAGTAAAATTTACATTCATTTAATGAACCTTCAAACCATTAAGTTACTGTGCTTATGCCAGTCCTTGATGAACACTAACATGAAGAGATTCACGTAGGATAGTAAAATCTTGTCTTCCATGTAGATAAAGGATAAGGGTCCACTCTATCTAATACAATGTCTAACCACCTAGATATTCTTATACAATTTGACACAAGAACTATTCAAGACATATTTATTGATATGAACAACCATTACCATGGACCTATTCAAACTATTTAGTGAACATCATCTTTGACCAAGAACTAAAGATGGCAACAATAGGAAATTATTAGACTAACACAGAGATTACAAAAATATTTGAGTTACTAAAAGAATATTATGATGTTTTATCAAGTAACTAAAATGAAATGAAGGGAGTCCACCCATCCTTAGGGAAGATACACATCAATCTAGTCGATGATGATCGACCTGTGAAATATAACCATATAGGATGAATCTTAATCTATGGGCATGCATTATAGAGGAAATTGATAGTGTGATCCATGCCAAATTCATTAATCCCATTAAAAAATTAAAATGGGTCAGTCCCATGGTGATTAGTATCAAAGATGGATGCATTCATATTTGTGTGGACTATCGAGTGCTCAATGCATCTTGTGTGATAGATCTCTTTCCAATGCCATTCATAGGGGAAATACTTGAAGGTGTTGTTGGTTATGAAGTGTACTCCTTTATATATGTATTCTTAGGGTACCATTAGGTCCAAATAGCTAAGACTATCCTAACACAACCTTCACCATATAATGGGGATCATTTTCCTATATGC
Organism: Torreya grandis; assembly: GCA_037957365.1. Lineage (NCBI taxonomy): Eukaryota > Viridiplantae > Streptophyta > Pinopsida > Cupressales > Taxaceae > Torreya > Torreya grandis. The sequence continues at coordinate 2,361,980 of JARHVA010001267.1, forward strand.
TTATGCCCTTTGGGTTAAAAAATGCCCCAGCAGTGTTTTCATGAATAGGAGTTAAAGCCTTTAAAGACTTAATCCACAAATTCATTAAAGTCTATTTGGATAATTGGATGGTATATAGTTTGGTCAAGGACCATTATGCTAATCTCAGACTCATTCTTGAGCGTTGTTGGGTATTAAAAATTTCCTTAAACTTGAAGAAGTTTCTGTTCATGACATTTTTTGGTGTGCTCCTAGGGCATATTATTTATAAGGAAGGACTCATGGTAGAACCGATGAAGGTATCTATTATTATTCACCTTCCAGTTCCCAAGACTCAACATGAAGTTCACACCTTTTTTGGCCACACAGGTTATTATAAAAATTTCATTTGTGGTTATGCTAAGATTACAGTTCCCCTAGAAGAAATTTTAAAGCATAATGAGAAATTCATATGGATTTTCTCTTGTAAGAAAGTATTTGAAACACTCAAGGAAAAGTTGGTCACTACTCCTATTCTATAATTTCCTAATTGGACAAAGCCATTTTATGTCCATGTTGATGCATCTGACATGGCCATTGGCATGATTCTTTCACAACTAGGTAAAGGTCACCTAGATCACCCACTTTACTTTGCCAACAAGAAGCTAATACCATCTGAAAGAAACTATGCCAATATAGAGTGTGAGGATTTGTCTATGGTCTATGATTTTTATAAGTTTAGGTAGTGCCTTTTAGCCACTTCTTTTATTTTTTATATAGATCATGCGGCTTTGAATTACCTTGCCAACAAATCCATACTATATGCATAGAACTATTGCTAGATAGCATTATTTCAAAAAATCTAGTTTTTAATTATGGTGAAACCTATAAAGGCCAACTGTGGAACTAACCACCTATCCTAGATCAAGAATAGAGAACCATCATGCACCATAAAAGATGATCTTCCTAATGTATAACTCTTCCATGTAACATGCGTGCCTAAAGGACGGGAAGACATTACAACATTTTTGACCACTGGCTCTATGCTTGAATCTCTCACCTCATAGGAAAAAAAATAACTTGCAATTCACATCACACCCTTCCAACTCATAGTAGGTGATCTTTAGAAAATGGACCATGATGAAGTCCTCCAACATTGTGTAATGCAACATGAACACCTTGAGGCACTTCAAGAAGTTCATGAGGTTATTAATAGAGGGAACTATGTTGGATAATCTACCACGTGAAAGGTTTTTCTAGCTAGATTATGGTGACCAATTCCATTCTAAGATGATAACATATATGTTAAGAAATGTGACATTTGTCAGTGTGTAATCAAACCTAACTGAAGAGATGTCATGCCTTTATGACCCATCCCTTCTTAGGAACCCTTTAAAAAGTGGGCTATTGATTTTGATGGTCCCATCACTCTAGTGGGAAAATGAAAGGGTTCATGTTATATTATTGCAACAACTGATTACCTTACACGTTAGACTAAAACTATGCCAATGAAGGATTATACTACTATTACTATTGCCTAGTTCATCTGGGAGAACATAATAACCTGGTTTGGATGTCCCCTAAGTTTCACTAATGATCATGGTACCCACTTTTTGAATGAAATAATTAACATCTTGTTGGCCAAGTTCATGATCACACACCACAAAATAACACCTTATCACTCACAAGCCAATGGAGCTGCTAAGGCTTTCAATAAGATCATAGGTACCACTTTAACTAAAATCTAAAATGTTAGCCACACTGATTGGGATGATAGGGTATCTACAGTACTATGGGCTTACTAAACTATCTATAATCACCTCAACAAGAGCATGCCATTTAACTTGGTATATGGCAAGGAAGTAGTGATGTCGATAGAGTTCTTGGTGCCATCCCTCTATATTATGTGCATAGGATAACTGGATGATGAATCATCCTTAAAAATGTGCTTATACACTTTAATGAAACTAGATGAGACTTGGTTCCTCGCTCATTGGAGTTGAGATGTAGAGAAACACAATCGAAGGCATGGCATGATCACCATATAAATAATAAAATCTTTTCCCCAGGAATGAAGGTCTTGTTGTATGACTCTAAGTTCATGTACCACCATAGAAAGCTCCACATCCATTGGGATGGCCCATTTATAATACATAGCATTAGACCTACTGGAGCATGTTGATTACAAAGGATGGATGATTAGTTCCTCTCAAGGCACTATAATGAAAGTTGGCTTCAACTGTACTTCACTTCATAATAGCGAAAGTTTTGAAATAAATAAGGCTTATGCCATTTAGATTAGGATTTAATGCTTTCAATAAAAGTGCTACCTTTGTTGCATGTCATTTTCCCTTTTTATAATTTTATTTTCTAAGGTTTTGTTCTTTTTGTGGATGACCATAACATTTTTTAGTGTGGGGTAAGAACTCAGGTTTAAAAAGGTAAAATTGAAAAGCATGTAAGTCACTTAAGAGTGCAAGTTACTTAAGCATGAAAGTTATTAAAATCATGTAGGGTTATAAGTCACGTGAGTTATTTAAGAAATGAAGGGGTAATATTCATACCATAAGTTAGAAATTTAAAAGAGACAACTATCTCCCACTTCAAAAAAATTATGGAACACAACTATCATCCACTTCAAAGAAAACCATGAGATGGGATGTGCCATAAATATGATGAGGTTATTTATGGCAAGAAACATGCCAATAACATGATAGGACAATACTATTAAGGCATTAATTACAAAAAGGTAAGGATCTAAACATAGTAGCCATTATAAGACCTACATTAAATGCCACAAAATGATGGGTGATAGAGGGGCATTAACGAAGGTAAACCCCCCATTGAAGCCTATAAATAGACAAGTTAAATGCATTTCACAATTTACTTTGTGTTTAACTTCAAATTACTAGAGTCAAGATCAAGCATTAACCAGAGCCAAGAGAAAGTGACCACCAGAGATAAAACAATCAATTCTTAAGCAAAAGAGAAGATCTCACATCCTTAACAATTCATGAAGGTCATTACCAAGCTGAGAAGAGAGATTCCAACACTGGTTCAGTGGGGAAATCTTTATGTTTTGAGAGTTGCAAGTTAAATGTCTACCATTAAAGGGTGATTAAGCTTAAAAATCCAAATCATCATTTTGAAAACATGTATTCCTTTGGAAACATTGGATGGTTATACATTACCCTTTGGGCTCCTCAAAGGATAATGCGGCCTAATAAAAAGGCCAAAAGACTTGAAAAATTACCAATGATACCTGAAGAGGAAGAGGTGAGCAAAAGAGACTAGGTCCATATTAGGGAAGAGACCTTGAAATAAAAAGCATAGTGACTAGAAGAACAAGTACAATGATCGAAAGAACAATTATAGAGCATGAAAGGAGAAGAGGAACATCACATAAAATAAGATAAGGAAAGAATGGTGTGGAAATGAAAGCAAGCACATATGTCTACAAAATAAAAGACTCAAGCATCCCCACTCCCATCCTTATTTATTAAAGAGATGAAATATCCAAATTCGGTGTTGTGCATGGAAAATTGGGTTTCTAAGGTCTAAACTTGCACTATTTTTTACTACAATCATTACTAACTTGGGAATGTGGTTAAGATTTAAAGTTATTATCAAGTGGAGACCATCAACACTAGGAACCAATTGGTGTATGACCTTACCATGTTTAATAAGTTGGACACTACAAGATTGTTTTAGTTATTCAACTTGTCATATTTTGGTAAGCTCACAGATGTGGTATAGTGCCTCCTTTCATGCATCCATAAGGACTACATCTACATCACTAGGTGCATCATGAAGATTATCCTAGAAAGAATCAACAAGATCATGTGGCTATAGTACGTAGGTCTAAGTGTAATTGATGACTTGGCCAACATTGAGGAGATACATAAGACCACCATGACACTGATGTATCAAAAGTAGGGGCATGTTATGCACATCAAAAACTTGCAAGATCCCACCCTCTGATTTGTGATGTGGATCATCTCAACCAAGATCATAGGAACTTATCGATGGAAAGAGGTGGACATGGTACATCTCTACCTCACTCATCAAGTCTCTCAAGGGATAAAGTATAACCAGGCCATATACTTCACCCAAAATATTGTTGAAGATGTGAAGAGGGATCATCAAGACCCTAAGTATAGGTTTTCATGGGGGGTGATCCTAGTTTTATTGGTTTTTTATGAAATTAGGGTACCAAATTATAATTTTGGAGAACTAAAGTGGGTGTACCATCCAACACATAGGTCCTTCACTGAGTACTAAAAGGTGTTTAATTACCCTAGATACATCATCCCATCTTATAAGATTAAAATGAATTATTGGTTTGATGGGATGAAGGTGGCATTCGGGGAAGAGTGACACATCCCCAAAGACTTACCCCTCTTGGCTATGGAGTAAGCTTAGTTTGTTCTAAAGTAACACTTCTCCCTCGTGTGGATTTGAATGAATCCCTTAGGAGAGATTTTAGCATGGCTTAAGCTATATTATGCCTTCTCTGCATGGTACTTCATAGACTTATTCAATCAGATATATGATGTGTATCCCATCATTTTGCAAGCTAAGAGGATAGACATGGAGATTCACACTCTCTAAAATATATATGTGTATCCAAGTAAGAAGGCCTACATGGAGAGAATGGAAATAGACTTAAACGACATTCAGGTCAAGAAAACTTTAGTCAAGGAGAAAATTCACAAGTTATTTTACATGCTACACCCATGAAATAACCCATAAGGTGATACCCTAAGGAAAAACTCCCTCTAGCACCAACTTTGAAGAAGTGACCAGATGTGGGTACAAGTGCAAGTGGGTAATAGCACCCCCCCCCAAAAAAAATAAAAGTAAAAATAAAATAAAATAGAAGACTATAAAGGCATAGCCCTCTAAACCCACATCTTTTCATCCCTCTGTGCCACCTCCACCTCTACCTCACCCTTTGCCTTCCCCACGTTCATCCCCATATCCTCCTCATACTTCTCCATATCCTCCATGCTCTACTCCTCCACACTCTTTGATTCCCCAACCTTTATCTCCTCAGCCTACTCCCCCTCTTTCTCTACCACCTTCTCCACCTCCACCTCCACTTTCTCCACCCCCACCTTCTCTACCTCTAATATCTCCTCCAAGCACTACTACAAGAGCTACCCACTAGTAGCCTCTAAGGTAAGCACCCTAACTAGACATTCTTGAGGTGAAGATTCATATCTCATGTTCAGATTCTAAGATAACTCCCTCCTTGATATGGGAGGAACACGTCACCTTTGATGACTCCATGATTGATGTTGGATCACCATATAATGAGGGGGATGGTGAATAAGAAAGTGAGATGGCCATGGATGGCCATGAGGAGGCTGATCTTGAATAAGACCCAAATAAGGGGAAGGGATCAACTGAAACTTTTGAGGGACATGATGAATGTGCCACCAATAATATGTATGAATGTTATCAGTTCGGTGTGTATAATAATATGCTCTATGTTTAGCCATAATTCATCCCTAAGGAGGTAAATCTCAAAATAAAGAAGCAAATTTCCTTCTTCCTTGACATGTATAATGAGGAGCATGAGTTTGAACTCCCACAAAATAGTCTTTCTTTGGGCCTAGATGCTCCAATGCTATCGAAACCACTGTGGGTAGATCCTTAAAATATCTCCCCTCTACTAACAAGCACTACATTTTTGAAGTTGGGCATGGAAATAATGTGTTAGAATATTTTTTTGGATTATGATGTACGTATGATTGAATGAAAACATGCCAAAATTTTAGGCATGTATAATAAAGTACTTGTAGAGAAACAATCACTCATAGAAGAAGTGGCTTTAATGAAACAAAAGCTCTAAGAGGCCATAGAGGAAAAATTAAGGGTCTTAATCCTTTGTAAAACAATTTTGAAGGAAGATCTAGCATTAGTAGATGGCTTACCTCTTGATGGGTATGCTATAGGAAAACTAAAAACCCTAGTGGAACTACTTCTCAAGAAACTCAAGGAGTGACTCACACTGAGAGATGAGGGATTAGAATTAATTAAATAGTTCACCATGACCATTGATGCCTACAAGCATACCTTAGAGAGAGCTGGGGAAGTTATCCCCATTTTTGATGACATATTTACATGGCTCACATATCCTAATAAATTCTTGGAGGCTCAGCTCCAAGTCAAAGGGGACCTGAGGCAGTACTTAGCTAATGCTGCATTTTTAATAAAGGACTACATTGAGTGCACCAAAGCATTTAGAGATGTAGAGATGATGGAGGATGCCATTAATAAAAATTATCAATAGCTAAATACAATTTTTTTAGCCCTTTGAGGATAGGTTGATAAGGAAGTCTCTACATTTGAAGATGTCCATAAGGACGCTACATCAGCCCTGGATGAATAGGTAAAGAAGACTAGTGAGACTTTGACCCAGATTAAGGAGATAAAAACACCAAAGGAGGCTATAAAAGGAATAACTACAAAGGATCTTGAGGCATTGCCCTATTGGGACAATATAAAGAAGGAACTCAAGTAGAAAGGGCCTAAATGTTTAGAGGATGTTATTGTAGCTTAGTCTAGGATAGACTAAGAGTGTAGTGTGAGGTGATGTTGGCCCCTAAATTTTGACTAAGTGTTGTCCCATTTTGGCATAAGACTGACATGGTATAGAAGGACCATGGTGTGGGAGGACCAAGGGTGCATAACTGATAGGCACAGACCATGGTAAAAAACCTACTAGGTGTAAATGGACAATGACACAAAAGGACCAACATGAGAGGACCCAATCAAAGGAGAACAAGTCATGAGGAAACAAGAACATAGGACTTAGAATGAAAGTGGAAGATTAGGGGAGTGCTTGGGAAATAGGATGCAGTTAGAATAATAGTTCAAATAGGACATTCCAACTTTATTGATAGAAGGTCCTACACCAACTCGTAAGGAAAGGAATAGATGGCTACCGAGATATAGCATAGATTGAGAATCTAGGGGACACAAAGGCCTAGATCTTGAGGAAGAACTATTTGTTAAGCACCATGAATCTCAGTCTATTGATAGTTCATTGGCCACCTATACATGCCTTTAATGATTATAAAAACTTGGTCAGGGAAAAACAAGTATAAATACCCATGTTGTAAAGCATTATGAGAGGATAGAGAGACATATAAATTTTGTAGTGTTATGCTATAAAATATAAAGCTTAATATATGGTAGCATGTTGTATCAACTTGTGTTACTATTAGTGATGGTGTGAACTATTATTTAAACTCTTTATGTGAAAGAAACTTGATATTTTCTTTTCTAAGCAGTTAATGTTAAGTAAGAAAATGACTATAATCTGCATGATAATGCTAATCAAATCTAGAACTCATAGGATTGAAGTAGTAATCTTATGCTCTTATATAATATTTTCTTAATTGATGAATATGAAAAAGTTATCCAAACTATGCTACAAGACCTATGGGAACCAATATTTTGTCACGTGCTTCAGGTGAGCGTGCAAGACCTAGGTCTTATGTGAAAGGGCTAGCATGATAGCATGTTAGGTTACACTCCAACGCTAGAGCTAAACTTAACCAAAATAACCAAACACACTCCCTGATCATCTAAAATAAGTATATACTCTAAATATATCTTTGATTCCAATCATATGTTGTTTAATCCATTATAATATAAATTAACTCTTTTCTGGGACTTGTGTTGTCAATACCCATTTGTGATAGTGCAATTTTATTATTGGATGAATTGGATGATATTAAAAATTTATAGTCAAGTAACATAGGTACTAACAAAAAATAGAGTCTAAATTTTAGCTCATCAAATTATCTTTATTGTGCAGCTAACTAAATGAAACTTTATTCGGTTTTGCCTTTGGTAATTTGGTTCAAAAGATAAAAATTAAACACAAATCTCTCATATAATTTTCTAATTATAAGAAGATTTGAATCATATACAAATTTATTTAGTGTTTCCCATTCCTGTATGACTTGAATCTTGGTTAGTGATGTAGAGCATCATTCTCAAACTCTGCTATATCTCACTCTCTGAGTACCTACAACTATTAACTCATGCTTTCATATTTTTTTAATTTTTCATAAATATCACCTTTCTCTTTTAGTTTGATTTCATTCTCTCTCTAGAATTTTCCTCTTGGATTATTTATTGGTTCCTATGTATTTGGAACTTCCAAACTCTGATCATTCATATCTACAAATCATTCAACTCCTTTCATTCCCTTTATTCACTTCTTACTCCATAATCTACACTAGGTTAGGGATTTATTTAGGTCAAAATTGACTTCAAATCCTAAAAAGGGTATATATTCACAACCTTTTCTCTTACAGAGCCTCTTATAGCTTAAAAAAACTCCTTTCAATCTCCCTAACACCCTCTTGCAATCTCAATGGCTCATTCTACCAATCAAACCCTTAACGTCACATTACAACTTTTAGCCTTTTTTGACTATTTCATACTTGTACAGATTGGTGCCTAGGATTTTTATGAAACTAATAATATCTTATGACACTCTCTATCATCTTTTAGGTCTCCATGCAATTTTATGCCTCAACATTCTTTCTAGCTACCCTTTTCCACATTTGCTTGGACCAAATTAGGTCTCTCTCATCCTTAAAACACAGTCATCCATATAGGTCCGTATGGATACTGTATAATGTTAAACCTATGAAAATATAAATATCTTTATCCATATTTATATCTTGTAAACTATATATTTTTTTTCCATTTTTATCAAGTAATTTTCACTCAAAGTCATTTTCTAAGCTCACTACCCTAATCTAGGGTTTCAGGATCAGTTTCAGCCTGAGAGGGCTTATAATGGAATTAATATAATTTTTGATTCTTTAAAACTTCTAAACAACCTTAGTAAGGTATTTTACACCTTATTCCACATTATTAGGCTTCACTTCCTCTCGTTACCTTCTAAACCTCTTCAAACAACACCTTCACAGTGCTTCTTTAACATAGTCTACCTGTTGTTAACCTGAAAGGGTTCTAAATGGGTTATTTGATTCTATAATGGGGTTTAAATGATCCAAAATACCTTTGGAAGGTTTTTCAAGTATGACTATAACTTTTCAATACACAAACTTTCCTTGTTTCACTTCAAATCTCTTTTAAACATAAACTTCTTTAGGGAATTATTATCATAGTCATCTTATGTGCAGTCTAAACCAAGATTTAAAGATATAATTTCTTACCTAAGTGTTTAGAAACATTACCTAAATAGTTTCATTGATGATTTTGTCTCTCAATAGCCTTCCAACATCATGTTCTTGCTTCCATAGTCCCTATTATAGCTTATAGTTCTTTGTAGATATGACTCATAGGGTTCTTGTCTATGGCTTACAGAATAGGGGACACTCAGTCCATCTTTAACCCTGATTTTATATTGAAAAGAAACACTATGCACAATCATAATAAGCAACTATTTCAACATCTCTACATCTTAAGATCATATTTCAATGCATACTAACATTCTAGATAGGTTCTTGGACAATACCGTCTGCCTGTTCATGAGAAAGTATAGGGTTAAACTTATTTGAAACTTGCCAATGGTTTTGAGACACTCCTCTAATAGTCTCAAATCCTTCTTGACACACCAAAATCTTACTGAGCAATATTCATTTTCCTTTGTCTCATAGAATTCAAAGACTACACAGATTCTTTATAACAATCATATCATACATAGTCTTCCCATCTACACAACAGAACACTTATTCTCATGAAATATGAAAACATTATTTTCAATTGATTAGGTTCATATAACATGGTCAATACAAACATAAAGAAAATTATTCAAAGATTCAAACATTAAACTTTATTAATTCAAAGTCTATACATGAATAAGTCTGTCTTCTTGACAGATTATAGAGGTTTTAGTGCTCTCCCAAAAAAAATTTACAAACAAGAACTATGTTGTAACTACCTCTTGGAAACTAATTCTCATGTGACCATTACATTTTAAATATTAATTTGTGTTATTTTCCACATGCCTTGTATGTGACACACCCCAATATACCCATCTAGACTCATTAGGACCACTACAACAAAATTTTAACAATATTAAAATTCTTAAAAACTAATTATAATGCTCCTAAACATACTCTATTTAAATTTTCAAACTAAGGTTTTGGTAGGAAAAGTTCCCTAGGCCAAGAACCTCTACACTAAGACTCCTAACCTAGACTCCACACTTCCTGTGACCTTAAAGCAATAAAATGAATCAAAAGTGGGGCATTTTTATAAGCCCTGGAGATGACCTACATAAGTTATGTTCACACATGCACTCATTTTGTGTGTAATGTGTCCAAAATATGTTATCTCTTGCATGAAAAATGAACATTTATTCATGTTATCATGAAAATATGTTTCTGCAAAATGTGAAACACTAGTTCAGCATGGTGTAGATGTTCAGCCCATGCTTTCTAAAGATTGGGATGTCATCAAGGTATATTAGAAAAATGACATAGGTAAAGGGCCCAAGGATGTCATTCAACATCTTAAAATGAATGATTTCATTACATGAGTTAACCTAAAAGGCATAACCAACTAGTCAATCAATCCTTCCTTTGCTTTTAAGACTATATTTCAAATGTCTAGAGGTTTAACATGAATATGATGATACCCAAACTTAAGATAAATTTTGGAAAATACTTCTACACCATGGATATGACAAAAAAATACCTTAATATTTAAATGAGGATAATAGGTCTTCACTTTAATCTTGTTAATTTTTTTTTAATTGATTCACAACTTTGGCACAAACACAATTGGGCTTCTAAAGGCAATGATTTGGGCATGATGTGTCCATTATCCATGATTTCATGGATATACAAATTAATCTATTCATTATATATAAATGATATGTTGTATAAAGAGGTTTGAGGTAGAGGTAGTTAATGGATCAAATCAATATTATTGTTTAGTGTACATTATGTAGTAACTTATTTATGTGACTGAAGGATATCCTTGTATTCATCTAGTTTATGGTTCAATAATTTTGTCTTTGTTATTGTTAGATAAAACACATTATGATATGGTGACATAAGGATGATATTACTTTTACTTCTTACCATTAATATTATACTTCTTACTAGAATTGAAAGTATTCTTGCACTTCCTGACACCAATGGCTGAGAGCTTATGAGCTAACTATGATATATAGTATTTTAGATCATGACAATATATCATAACATTTAAAGGATTTACTTCATAGAATACATATCATTGGTAAATATATGGTTGACCACATGTAAAACATCACACACCTCTAATGGTGAGATGTCAAAAAGGATTGCATCTTTAAATTTTTTGATTTTGTACACCAAGTGACACTAGTAGGTGATCCATTTCTCAAGGCCTACACTAGACCATACACTAGCATATGGTTATGTATGATGTATAAATTTCAAGTTCAAAATTTGAAAATATGCTTTAAGATAAATTAAATTCTTCTGACTTCCATTAGAAATGATGAAGTATATTAGATCACCATTGATCTATATTTGTTAATGAAATAATATTTTTAATTCATATAATTTCTTGTTAGGGAAAGTAAAGATATTTTTAGTACTGATCATATCGTTGGGTTCATAATCTATTATCTACTTACCTTTTTATAGTGTTAGATAACTTGTACCCATTTCTCGATATGTGTAATTAGAGAGTTCATGGTGTGACACTCTTCATTAGATTGAATATTGAAGTTATGAATTAAGCACCACTTTCCAATCTTGGACTACTTGTTTTAATCATTTAAAAATTATTTTCCACTCTCTGGTATGATGACTCAATCAATAGACATATAAATAGAAGGCTTACAGTGTAATTATTTGGATCATAAAATGTCCTCATATGGAAAGCAATTTATTGGTTTTAGGAAATCACATTTCTTGGTGATCCTCATGTATTTATGACCCATTTTTGGTGCTATGGTGGTTGTACTTGCTTCTCTTTTTTTGGTGGATTTTAAATTATGAATTACGTCATTTCTAACAGGCCAATATTTTTTCATAAGTGTTAAATATTTATGTTTCAAATTTGCCTCCACATCATTTTGATCACTATGTCTTATATTTTAAGCTATCACTCAACTCTCCACTTATAACTCTTAACACTGTTAAACCCAACAAAATACCAACATCAAGGTATTGGATGGAGTGATTAAGGATGAGGAGGGATGAGGAGTAATTGAGTAGAGATAATGAGGGATGGTGAGGGTCAATAAGGAATTTATTAGGGAGGATGAGGGATTTATTAGGGATGATGAAGTGATTAGGGGTGATGAGGGATGAGGAATGAGTGATTAGAGATGATGAGGTATGATGAAGTAGTGATTAGGGATGATGAGGTGATGCAATAACATCACTACCCAATGTAAATAGTGATCGAGTTTACATGTTTTGAGTCTTTAGAAGGTGGTCAAGGTCATAATAAGTATGTAGGAGTATTTCTAAGTTTATATTTTTATGTCAATTTTAAATTAGAGTTATATTGGACTTTCCTACCAAATATTTCATTTGAATTTTTGAACTTTCATAGAGACTTCAATCTTTTTTCAAGAAGTCCAACATTGAATTTGGTGTGGTTAGACTTTACTGAGGAGTTTAGGATGTTAAAACACATATACATAAACTCATATTTGAGAAATATGTTATTATTTGAGTTAGTTTAGGTCACTCTCAATGTACAAAAGAAGTTAGAATTCAATTAGGATAGTTATTTGGTAATAAGAGTCTTGTCCATGTCTTGTTTATATTCAGAGTCAGAGTCAAGAGAGTTGGAGGGGGTAGGATTCAAAAGGATGAATGTAAAGAACCCAAAACAAGTGAATAAAGATAAGTTTTGATTATTTGTAGACAAGAAATCAAATAGACCTTACATCTTCTTGAATATGTGCAAAGATAGTTGATAGTGTGCATGATTAATGGTGAAACATGATTAGTAACAAGTTCTTTGTGATGTTGGTGTGAGTCGTAAGTTGAAAATACATTTTATTTGATGGTGATTATATCATTTTTCATTTGAGTTTCAAATATTTTTAATTTTTAAATTACAATTTGTATACCTTGTGATTTTACAAACTGTGCCTTGAAATCTGAGTGAAGGTCAGAGTCTTGTGGAAGAGGAGATTTTGTTTGATGGGATTTTAGAACATATGAGTAATTAGTAACTTGAAATAAAAATTTATTAATAGTATTTAAACATTTTAAGCTATTATTCTACAAAGGATTTTCAGCCTTCATGTTGGTTTAGAACCTTTTTTAGAATGAATTAGAACAAATAACCTCTTCTCAGATTACTATAGACCTATGACTGAGTACACAATATATTTAAATTTGGTTAAGTCGATCTAATATAGCTTAAAAATGGAAATATAACACTTGGAAAATGTGCATAGGGTCAAATTATACCTAATCTAATAGTCACAGTCATTAGAAATGCCTTTGGAAGATTGAAATCTCATTTTGACCCTTCTCGGGTCTATAAAACTAGTCCAAACCTTGTATTAGGGTTTTTAATATCAAAGTGAGTTTTTATGAGTTGTAACCATCAATAATTCATGAAATTTTGTGAAAATTTTGAGCTCAACATGCAAAAAATTAATATAATATTTTTAAGTTGTGTAAGTATGGATAAGTATGGATGGGCGAGGATTGTGTGGTAAATAAGGTAGAAGGAAACCTAAAGATCTAATCTGAGAGTAGAAGGAGCCATAAAAAAGTTATCAAATAGTTGAACCAAATCCTATAAATTTGTGAAGAGATGGGAGATGTTAGACGGTATCCATAAATGAGGTTGATTTTATGATTTGAGTCTATATAGGACTGTACCAAGGAAATTAGCCCAAAAAAAGGTTATAAGAAGAGTATATGACAGAGTAAGAGGTAGTGTATGATATGAAGATTATGTTAAGAAGTTAAGTATGGTTGATAAAAAGTTAGAGAGGAATAAAATGAGTGGAAGGAAGTTTTTTAGAAACCTATTATATCCTACGTAACTAGAGACAAGATTTGATCTAAGTTTTTATTAAGCATAATGACTAGTGAGGGGAATAGTCTCAAAGTAAGGGAGATTGAATGCATTGAGTAAGGATAATATAATGAAGAGTTTAGTGAGACCATATAGATCATGGTGAAGAATAAATTAAATGAATAAAATGTAGACGTGAATTTTAAATGTATGTAGTTTCTAAAGACAAAGATCAATCAATAAAAGATAAAGTAAAAGCTAGGTGGATATTGGCAGAGAGCTTGGATAAGCAGAGTATGCAATAGGTATATGCATCATGAGGGATGGTGATGGGAAATGAGGGAATAATTAATGAATATGAGGGAGAAATTAAAAATGATGAGTAATGGTGAGGGTTAATAAGGGAGTGATTAGGGATGATTAGGGATGAGGAGGGAGTGATTACGGATGATGAAGTGGTGATTAGGGATGGTGAGAGCTGATGAGGGAGTGATTAGGGATGATGAGGGATGGTGATAGCCAATGAGGAGATGATAAGAGATGATGAAGGAGTGATTAAAGATTATAATGGTCAATGAGGGAGTGATGAGGGATGAGGAGTAAGGGTAAATAAGGGAGTAATCATGGATCATGAGGGAGTGATTAGAGATGACTAGGGATAGTGAGGGTCAATAAGGGAGTGATTAGGGATAATGAAGAATGATGAGAGAGTGATTAAGGGTAATGAGACATGATTAGGAAGTTATTATAGATGAGGGAGTGATGATGAATAAGTGAAATTAACACAAAGTGGTCATTTGATGTGTGTAGGTCATCAATGTGACCTATGCTACCTTAATCATGCCACTTTGCATCAATTTCAAAGTGAGTGGCTTTAAAACTTCAATTTTGATAAATCTAAGACTCCTATAAATGCTAGGAATCAATCTATAAGGCATAAAAACCTAAAAAATGACTATATGTTTACCAAAAATGGACATCAATTACAAAAATTGTGTCCTCAAATCCCTAGGTTTAATACTTAGACCTTGAAAATGCCTAAGTATTGACCATATTGGATTTTAAAAAACTATTTTCCACATCATAAGATGTGCAGCTATGAGACCAACTCTATCAGATGTTGAGTGACACTAATTTCTTATATTTACTAAAATAAATTTAAAGTATAAGAAAATAAATATAATAATATAAATGTAAACTTATACAGATATAATAATATGAGTAGTAAATATAAGCTTCTGGCCAAATTTGCCTTCATATGCAACTCCCACATGCTTCTACAGACATTTTTGGTCTTATTACAAAATAACGTGTACATGTTATTTAATGTGTATGCATTGTATAATACATTATATAATGTGTATGCATTATATATATCACATTATATAACATGTACATGTTATATAATGCATACACATTATTTTAATTGAAATTCAAAACCGAGCCTTTAGGGTTAGAAATGGCTTGGATTTCTAAGCTAAGGGCTTGTGATTGTGCATCTGCAGCTGAGATCGAGAGTTTTGACAAAAATCAATAAATTTCAACTTCAATCACCCAATACACTATGAATTTCAACATCAAATTTCAAAAAATTATTACCATCACTACGATCATGTTTTCCTCTTTCTAAATATATGATTTTTGGGATATTTTAAGGGTTCAAACTATATTTAATTCTAACTAGACCTTTTTTAGGACAGTACATGCTATACCTATATATGCCTATTCATGTTTAAGTAAATTGTTTTTAATTAATACAAGTGTAAAACAAATTATATGGTAACAAAGTAGGCCTAATTCTACAAACATTCAACAAAAATCATTTTTTTGTTTATTTGAGGTAATTAGGGCGGGTTGCACGGTTGGCTATCCATTTTTTTTAGTTTTCAAGATCTACTTAATTGCAAAATCTAAAAAAAATATTCATTGAGAAAATATTAAAAAAAATTGTAACACACTAGAATATCTTATCTAAATATTCACCAAAGGGTTTTAAACAATATTTAATGATGCTTAAAAAATGGTGGGCTACACGACCATCTATCTACTATGTTTTATTAAAAAAAAGAGGTCCTATTCAAATTTTAGATGTTTGACCTATTTATACTTAACCATTTAAAAAAAAAAAGTTTTTCAGAAACTAGACTCTAAATGCTACAATTCATGTTTTTATACCATCTTCAAATTTTGAGTGTAGCTATCTCAAATTATCTACAGAAGTTCAAATTTCTAAAATTTTAGAAAAATCATGTCGACGGGTAGGTCCTTTGTTGTCCTCCAATTTTGTGCACTTACCCTAAGTGTGTGTGTGTGTGAACTTAGGTTCACATACATATATATAACATATATAGTTTCATATTTGATGAATACCTTTGTTATATTATGGATTTAAATAATAAAGTCAGAAATGTAATAGACTAAGGTGCTTTAATTCATGCGAGAAAACCTCTCAATAGGCATAAATGAAAAGAAAGATTACTATGATTTCTTATTACTGTTGTTATAATAAGGTAGTATGTGTCTTCTGTGTTGATATGAGTGATTTAATTCATTTATTTATGGAAAGTAGATTCTTTTAAAAGGTTGTGTTCTACCCATTTGTTAAATAAACTTATTTGTCATATTTATGGTTTATGTGATGAATAATAAGTGTAAGATTCATTCATATGTTTGACATAAAAATTATATGTTATAATTATTTCAGTAATTAGCATGTGTTTTTACTTGATAATAGTAATAATTTCATGAATCTATTTTTTAAAATAAAACTTAACCAAATATTGCATTGTTGGTACTAACTAAGCAGTGAGATAGACTTCACTGACTTATTTAGCACCACCAATACCAGATAAAAGTAATTTGATCAAGTGGTGTGTATAAATTTGACTGATCGTAGAGATCAAAATATATTTTAAAACTTTGGCCAAAGTAATATTTAGATAGACATTGCCATTTTATATGTATGATTTACATGTTTGTGTGATATCATGTTTAGAATGTATTTGTTTATGGTACACATCATGTAGTAGAAATCTTATAGCACACATGTACTAGCATGTCTCTCTGGATTCTCACATAGTCACTATCTATCTATCCATGAAGGGAGGGCCATTCCCTATTTGGAAGATTGTGTGGGGGATCGATGGTCCATGGTTAGTGTAGAAAAGTGCTCAAATGATGCTCTCCTTCCCCATTGTAGTACTTACTAGGAGACTACACTTAAAATTATCAAGGATACATGAGCTAGAGTGACTCAAGCTCTGTGGAGCATTGTATATATCATTATATTGATATGTGGAGGCATATCACCTATTGGAATGTAATTTTATTATTATTATACATTAAGAACAATGGCTATGATGTTGTACCAGCCATAGCTAAGTTTCAATATGATTACTTTCTTTATGATTTTTTGTTAATTTACATAAGTTGTTAGTGATCATTAACTATTAGTGCTACATGTTTATTTATGTTTAATATACTTTGATTATTATTTTAAAGTCTCTAATTAGATTCTCATGGTGTAATCTAATGAAAGAGTAAGTGTTGTGTAAATTAAAAAAAAACAATTACTACATTATTCTAGCAAATCCCTGTGTGGATGTTACACCCTTAGACATTATAAACATCTAAATAAAAAAATTAATGAAAAAAATATCTAAAACAATATAAGTAATTAAATGAAAAATATCACATCTAAAATTCATCCATATGCATTATAAATATAAATTAACATATCCATATCAAGATATACTTATTTGAAAATGTTTTAAACTATAAAATCACTATCAAGTAAAAAATAAAATAAGTATCAAAATATAACAAAGTATTTTTAATTTTTTTTACTCATTCTCTGAATCCTATAGCATTTCAATTAATGAATAACTCTTATCAGTCATGTACTCAGTATAACTCATGCTGGTTGTCAGAAATTTGATCAACTTTACTGCATTCTCATCTTCTTCACCATCCACCTCCAACATAACTTTTTTCATCATCCTGGTGAGTATTGGTGATGCTGAAGGACTGATTTATTGTATTTTATTGTTCAATGGCAATATTATTTCCTCTAGCTAATGATGAGGAAAATTTCCAAGGTTAATCCTAGAACAAGTGGCATATGGACTAGTAGGTTCAGTAGATGGAATCTTTCAGTTCAAATGTACTAATGCATGAGAGTGGTTTAACTTAACAACTTACTATAAATCATGTTTGAGAAAATGTTCATTTTTATGAGGATAATGATGGGAAACTAAATTATCTTTTGATTATAAATTGGTTGGCATTATCTGAGAACCACTTGAATTTCCACATCCATATGGACGATTTTTCTAATCAGTCCTGCTCTAACCTCAATTTTTTCTAATATTCACATGTTAAATGGAAAGGTTTCGAAAACATTCTAAAAATCAAGATCAACAACATCAAATTGAATTGACATATGATTTCCCCTATTAAAAGGTTTGGAGAAAGTCCTACCAAATCTGCTACCAATAGAAAAATGACCTCTAGACATAAAACTATGAGAAAAAGAGTTTTCCCTATTCTCAGCTTGATCTATTCTCCATGGATTTCCTTGGTTACTATTTGAATTGGGAGGGTCCACCCTGACATTATGAAAGATAAAACAAATCAACTGAATCCCTTTGAAAACCACATATCAAAATCTTCAACTCCATTAAATGTCTAAAAATATCAATAAATTTCAATAAAGATTGAAATTTGAAAACAATATATTATCAAGATAAACATGATCTACTAAAAAATTAAATCATCACTCACCAAATCCATTTACTATTACCAAATAAATATTGATAAACTTAATTTAGATAGAATTGACTTTTTCAAAATCCTCTAAACACGACTTTCTCAAATTTCAAATGAACATAAATATTTCACTTTCATCTCCTTGTAGTCTCAATTCTCTTAATGCACTTTATATATCAAGACAGAGAAATCAATAAATTACTCAAGATTTTCCAAATATATTTATTTAATGTCAAAACCTTCTTTAAACATCTAACATTGATGTCAAAAGATCAAAGATCTGTATTATTTTCAAAACCAAAGATGTACAGATTCGTATTCATTGTCAATCGGATCAATTATAATAATTTATGACAAAATCACATGTTTTAAAAGATATTATATTTATACATAAAGAACCCAAAACTCAAATTCAAATATACTAAAAACTCCATATTAATCAAAACCTTGTGTTCAAACCAAAACTATATTATGATGAATTGCATGTAAATTTCCCAAATATTCTTCACAAAAGCTAAATATTGGAACAAATTCTCAAATATTATACTCATACCCATATCAAACAACTTGTATCTTCCATATTCATTTCATAATCAATTATTTTGATCAGTTTATCAAAACTAAATGACATGCAGACACAAATTATCAATTTTCATTTCACAAAATAACTCTTTCATATAAAACATGTTCAAAATCATTTTGTAATGAATATTTTAAAGAATATGTATAATAAGATCTGTATTTTCCTTTATTTTAATAAAAATAAACATTTGCATGAAAATTTGACTGAGTAAACCATTAAACCACATGTAATGATTGATTTGAACAAGTTTCTATTGAATTCACCATCACTAATTCTAGATAAGCTTTGAAAATAATACATATTTTTATCCTCATGAAAATAAAATAGAACATACCTCACCTATAATTCCTTCAAAAAACTTCAATTTTTCCTTTGGCTCCAAGGCTTCTCTTATGTGGTGAGCTTGTCAAGAAAAATAACTAACTGAAACAAATATGCCTTTTGTATTCTATTTAACCTAAAGTACTAAAATAACTACATGTTAAAACAAGAATAGCTAGCAAAGTTTGTCAGTAATTATCTCTATCTCTTCCAAAAATTTAAGAAAATTTGACAAAAAAAGTGATGACCTTTGTTACCACTACACCTTCCTCTAAAAAACTTGAATCAATGCATAGTACACCAATCTTAAATACCAACAATTATGGGAGAATAAACCAAATCCCAATATATATGTGCCAAATCCTGGGCACATTGATAACCATTAATTGTTGCTTAAATCCACTTAACCTTGCTTCAAACTTAGAACCAACTCAAGTTACATTCCACCACCTTCACATTTATCAAAAGCCATGTAAGCAAATTGATTCAACATAATCATCATCATTGCAATAGACATCTATCTTTATAAAAAGACCACCTTTTATTCAAATATTTATAACCTTTGACCCATGCCATGATGCAAATAATATGTCAAAGTATTTAAAATAAAACCCTTAGGATTATTTAGGTCATCAAATGACCCTTATAGATATTATTAAAAACAAACCATTAATTCAACAAATAACTATAATGACTTTATGATCCATAAATATGATTCATTCAACAATGATCAAAATCATCTTGAGCATTTTACATTTAACTCTTAATAAAAAATGCTACATGCTTGATGATCTTATATATCACAAAGATTCTAAATTTTTTCATTAACTGATATTCATAAAACATGAATTATGCTAATATAGATATATCTAATTTTTTCATTAAATTCATAAATGCTTTCAAAACCACTTGTAGTGCAGAGCAATAATTTCACCACATATAGATTCATGATAAACATTCAACATAAAATGCATATTCAAATGACATAATGAACTAAGACCCCCAACTAATAGTTTTAGATGTTACAACAATGTCATTATGACAGAATCATCATAAAGTATTTGCTTTAAAAATAAAAGGAGGGGTGTCAAAAAATAGGCTCAACGGTACTAACCCAAAATAAGATGGAACCATGATGGGTTCACTATAAGTGATGCCATGGGCATTGATTATCACTAGACTCAAACATACATCACCCATAATGATCCGCTAACTACACTGAATCAACTCAAAGTGAAGTTTTAATTACGAATACTAAATTTCTCAAAATTTAACAAATTCTCAAAAAAGTCAAAAGAACTTGCATCTCAATGTTTTGGCATAAAATGTTCTCGATTATTGAACTGTTTTTTTTTTTTTTTACATCAAATGTCGTAAATTGTTGAAATTTAATCTTTGCATGATTTCATAATTAAAAAATTAGAAAAACTAAATTAAAACATGCAAGCAAATGACAAATTACCATCTGACATTGATAATGGAGTTCGGCTCAACAAATGATGCCTACATCTCTGGGTTCTCCAAAGGAGTGGACCGTTTCCATTAAGGGCATTTCAAAAACCTGGAAATAATAAACAACTTTCCTGCAAGTTGATCTCTCAATGCAAAAATTCACCTTCACCATGACTGATAATCAAGCCCAACACCTTTGAATTTCGTGAGTCTTCACACCTGTAAAGTTGCTTCAAAAGTCCTAAAAATCTCCTCTATGGGCTTAAAAATACTCCTCCAATATGCAAATTGGATAAAAAGAGTATTAAGACTGAGTATTATGGCCGGAAAATGGATAAAAATCCATTACACAAGCTTTCCCAAAGCTTTTACAAAGTCTCAGCCTCTTAAAATAAAAAAACACAGTCCAACACCTTAAAAAAAAATACAAATTCATGCTTTTATAATCAGTTTGAAGCCTATGGCGTAGTGGCTAAGTCTCCTACCTTTTTGCCACAAGGTGAGGGGTTCGAAACTGACTGGTCCTCTTTTGGCACCTTGCATGAAGTTTAGAATTTTTCTTCTCCTTGTTTGGCGCATCGGCCTCCTCCTTGGGTGCTTCAACTTTGTCTTTATCCCACATGTGTGGGTCGAGCATTTAAGCAAGGCTTAAAATAGCCTTTGACCGCCATTCTCCAACATGGGTTCATCCCACATGCTACGTGCTTGGGGAAGGGAAGAGCTTTGAAAGGGTCTTTGGCTACCCACTTGTCACATGGCTTCAGCCACCTAAGACTCATTTGACTTGGGCTCAGGCTGGGTCTTTCCTTGGAGAGCGTACCATGCCACAAGACTCGCCATGCCACAAGACTCACCACCTTGCTTGGTCTCCCCTTCAAACTCGATCTTTTCTTCAAACTCACCACCTTGCTTGCCACTTGGCTTGATCAACGAGCTTATCTCTGAGCTTAATCATGCCACGTGTCAACCTCTAATTGGTCCACTTGTCATAGGTAAATAATGCCATGTCACTTTACGACACCAAATTTTTACCTGTCAAACCAAAACTTCAGCGGCCTATAACTTTTGCATACGGTGTCTGTTTTGCAAATCATGAAAAGTGTCAGAAAGCTCTCAATGAGCTCTACAGTGTGGCACCATTGAAACTCTGACTTGTAACCATTTTTTAGAACCTAATTTCTGATCACACCTCCTTAATGGAAGGCTTTTAGTCTCCAAAAGTCCAATATCCTCTAAAATCTTATAACTGGTCTACTGCATCCCTGAAAATAGAACCCAATCATAGAAAGGATATAAATAATTTCATTAAAATGATTCATAATCAAACTATAAAAATGCCTAATCCAAAGGCATGAGTAAGTGAATCTACAACTGCCAAAGTGATTACAACATACCAAAAACTACCTGCCCAAATGTCACACCCTGTAAAGTGGTGAATTGTCAAAAACTGAAACAACTCCCAATATAACTGCAAGACAAGTTTATAATGCTGACAACATACAATAAATGTTGTGGACATGTTGCAATACAATGCCCTCATGTGGGACTTATATGCTAAGCAAATGCAAATAACCAAAAGTGTATGCTGCCTCACATCTAAACATGTCCAAAGGCCTTCGAAATAACATTCTGTTGAATATGACTATGTTGGAAGTGGTGGGTAATCTAGGGAATGTTGACAATGCAGACAATGAGAATCTTAAAGATCTTTTTAATTCTATAGTTATGTAGTTTCATCTTTTTTGACTCTGGTCTTTCCAGTGTTTCGTTTTGCTTCTGACTTTGTTTCTCATCTGTGTCGTTGGTTCAGTGCTGGCATCTTTTGTTTGCTAGCCTTCATGTCTTTTTTGATTGTATAGGGTTCGGCCCCTAGTTGTTGCCTTAATTAATCAAAAACATGTCCAAAGGGTCTTAAAAAAATGCATCTAAACATTCTTATGCCCAAATAGATACATTCAAAATAGCAGTCAAATAAGTGTTGCAAGGAATCAACTCAACCTACAACAGGATTTCTACTATTATCTCCAACTAATCAAATGAGTTCAAGTCCTCTAGACAACTCACACAGCATAAATAGGAGATTCAAAAACTTAGAGTTATCAAAAATCGAGAATTGAAAAACTTCATATGGTTAACCTGTCTTGAAGTGTTCCCACCAACTCTAATCTACATCTTATCAAAGCTTGTTCATTCCCTTAGATGAATTCTTAACCATGCTTTGCAAAAAGAATGTAGTGATAATCCACTTAACCATTTCTTTCTTCCTAGTGAAATTGATTTCCCTAGTGGACTCCTTATCAATTGCATATTGTTGACTTAACCTCTTTAATGGATTTTCACTTATAGGTTTTACCTTATCCTGGGTTGTATTTTCAACTGCATTATGGATTAAATTAGCTTCATTAACCTTAGTGAGAGGTTTGTAAATCATCTTAGTTCTAACATTACTTGAATGTGAAGATGCATGAAGCTTAAAACATCTGTCAATCCTATGTCCACTCACTTTACAATGAGTACAAACATCCTTCTTAGGTGAGGGTCCCCTTTTGCCAATTCCCAATTTAACATGAGAATGGTCTTTCAAACATACAATCTGCTTAAACAAAGCTTTTCGTTTCAAACAAGTCTTAACACTATGGTTATTCATTCCACAAAAAGTGCATTGAAATGATTGCATTATCTTCTATACATTATATCCAAACTTCTTAAATATATCAATTAGATCAGAAATTTAGTGTAAGAATTATGAGGTGGAATCTCAATTCCTCTTTTACCTTTACACATTTGAACTAGTGGCCTAGAACCTTCGCTATTGGAAGCTCATCTTCCTTTAGCCATGGAAGAAACTTCTCCATCATCTACCTGCACACTAGTATAACCCAAACCTGCATGAAGAGGTCTATGCTCAACCTGAAGTGCGCTAGTTATACCTTGGCTATCTCTACCAAGTCCTCCTCCATTATAACCCATTTTAAACAATAATTTAGATCCTATGCCCTTAGTGTATCTTTAAAAATCACCAAAAACAATATTATTAGAATCTAAATCTGAAATGGTAGAAGAAGATGAAGATTCCTGTGGTGAAAAACTTACACTACTCTCAGTCATAGTCTCTGCATCTGAAGTTGAAGGCTTTACTTTTTCACACTCACCACATTGCAATCTAATCAAGAGCTCATCCTTAGATTCAAGCTCTGATTTTAACTTTGCCACTTGCAATTCAAGTGCAAATTTTTGGCATCTCAAGATTGCATTTTCATCTTTGATGACCTCAATCTATGACAACTTGCCCATGGTTTGCTGCAAACAACTGATTCCACACTGCAAACTGCAATATAATCAATCTGCAAACCAATAATCCAACTATTCTGGAAGCAATTGTCAATACACAACTAGAAGCAATCCTTACATTCTAATTGCTCTGATACCAACTTGATCTGTTAACTACACTGAATCAACTCAAAGTGAAGTTTTAATTATGAATACTGAATTTCTCAAAATTTAAAAAATTATTGAAAAACTCAAAATAACTTGCATCTCAATGTTTTGGCATAAAACGTTCTCAGTTATTGAACCAGTTTTTGTTTTTTTTTACATCAAATGTCGTAAATTGTCAAAATTTAATCTTTGCATGATTTCATAATTAAAAAATCAGAAAAACTAAATTAAAACATGCAAGCAAATGATAAATTACCATCCAACATTGATAACGGAGTTTGGCTCAACAAATAATGCCTACATCTCTGGGTTCTCCGAAGGAGTGGACCATTTCCATTAAGGGCATTTCAAAAACCTGGAAATAATAAACAACTTTCCTGCAAGTTGATCTCTCAATGTGAAAATTCACCTTCACCATGACTGATAATCAAGCCCGGTACCTTCAAATTTCATGAGTCTTCACACCTGCAAAGTTGCTTCAAAAGTCCTAAAAATCTCCTCTATGGGCTTAAAAATACTCCTCCAATATGCAAATTGGATAAAAAGATTATTAAGACTGAGTATTATGGCCAAAAAATGGATAAAAATCCATTACATAAGCTTTCCCAAAGCTTTTACAAAGTCTCAGCCTCTTTAAATAAAAAAACACAGTCCAACACCTTTAAAAAAAATAAAAATTCGTGCTTTTATAACCAGTGTGAAGCCTATGGCGTAATGGCTAAGTCTCCTACCTTTTTGCCACAAGGTGAGGGGTTCAAAACTAGCCAGTCCTCTTTTGGCACCTTGCATGAAGTTTTGAATTTTTCTTCTCCTTGTTTGGCACGTCGGCCTCCTCCTTGGGTGCTTCAACTTTGTCTTTATCCCACATGTGTGGGTCGAGCATTTAAGCAAGGCTTAAAATAGCCTTTGACTGCCATTCTCCAACATGGGTTCATCCCACATGCTGTGCGCTTGGGGAAGGGAAGAGATTTGAAAGGGTCTTTGGCTGCCCACTTGTCACGTGGCTTTGGCCACCTAAG